>CM049601.1:10588744-10908744 GCA_026979955.1 Megalurothrips usitatus
CTCTCTCTCTCTCTCTCTCTTTGTCTCTGTCTCTCTCCTTCCCATCACGTAACGTCCACCCGCGCGGTATGAAAAATGCAGCGGTGCGTCGTATAGCCACACGCGCCAGCAGGCAGAGCCGCGGAATCTCGCGCCGCGGGTCCGCAAGGTCGGCGCGAGAGAGAGAGAGAGGGAGAGAGAGAGAGAGAGATAGGGGGAGAGCGAGAGGGAGAGAGAGGGAGGCAATCCTGCCTGTGCGGATCTCGCGAGGCAGTCAGAAGGGGGGGGGGGGGTTTGAACTCATACAGGGGAGTGCCCAGCCTGCCGGGCCCCCGGGCCCGCACCATCACGAACACCGCGCGCGCTTACTCGGACAAATATTTGCCACCAGCTCCTCCCCTCCCCTCCCCCTCCTCTCTCCCTCCCCTCCCTTGCCACGCGCGCTCCTGTCAATCCGGCACAGTGGGCGGCTATGGAGGGGGAGAGAGAAGGACAGAGGGAGAGAGAGAGAGAGAGAGAGAGGAGAGAGAGAGAGAGAGGTCCTGTCGAATTTCTCATCCCCGGCCGCGAGCCCTCGGCTGACTGCACCGCGGGGACCCTCGGCCGCGAAACGCCCTTCAGTCGGGTCGGGGTCGTGTTGGACCAACGCAAAGCGCGCGCGGAGGGCGGCCGTCTCGTATTGTATAATAAAGCTCTGAAAAGGCACCTTAAAAAAAGGACCGTATGCAGCGTGTGAATATTTTGTATTTTTTTTTATTGCGAGGTAAAAAAAATAATATTCGGTCTGAAAGTTGTGCGCGAGTTGATTGCGATAAAACGGCACAAAAGCCGCCGGGTGGGACAATGTGTCCTCCAGCGGTGGGGCGGCCGGGCGACCGCACGAGGACAATGCTATGCGAACGGAGAGAGTTGTTTGTTTTTCTTTTACAGAAAAAAAATTGACTCGTTCTTTTTTGGTTCAGGAAAAAGGTTGATATTGAGAGTGACAGAGAAATGAAAAGGGGACGAAGACGACGAGGAGGGAGAGGAGGAGGAGGAGGAGGAGGCGGTAGCGTTGGTGGGAGGGAGAGGGGAGATGCTGTCATCGCAGTACGGTACACAATGGGCACACAGCCCGAACAGCGGGACCAATAGCAGGGAGCCGAGTGGCGCGCGCGGGCTGAAAGCCAGGCTGACCACCCCCCCCCCCCCCCCCCCCTAGGTGCGCGGGGGCTACGCCGATGGGCTGCACCCCCGGAGGCTGATGGCCTGTCGCCAACACATCCATTATCGACGCGGCGGGGCCTATAGAGCCGGACAAGCGGCCCACACCGCCCGGACTGACTATGTGGACCCCGCACAGGAAATAATTTTTTTTAAAAAAAATAATTGTTTCTAAAGCAGTGTACAGCAGCGCGCGGGCAACAAAAGCAGCGCCGGGCGGTATTTAAGTCTAATCTGTTCCTGTCCTGAACCTCGACCTCCTCCTCCTCCTCCTCCTCCTCCTCCTCCTCCTCCTCCTCCTCCTCCTCCTCCCCCTCCTCCGCTTGACAGGAGTCTTCGTCATTTCCGCAAGCGGCGCTCTAGTTACTCCCCCCCCCTCCCTCCCTCCGCCTTCCTAATCCGCCGCCTCCACCTCACAAATCCTCCCCCCCCCCACACCGCCTCAGCAGACAGTCACCGCCCTCCTCTACCACCTCTTCCTTCTCCCATTTTTCTTTTTTCATTACGTTATACGTTCCCGCGCCTGACGGGCGCTAAAGAGGCGTTAGGGTGGTCCGGACATCTCAGCTCTCTCTCTCTCTCTCTCTCTCTCTCTCTCGTTCTATCTTTCTCTTTCTCTCTCCGTCGCGACCCGAGGCGAGGAATAACACTTTTAAATCTAGTGCTAGATTCGCGCCATTTGAGAACCGGGCGATATTTTCTCGATCCAAACGCAACTGTCGGAGAGCAGACTGTAGGGGGGGGGGGGGGTGAGTGAGTGAGAGAGAGAGAGAGAGAGAGAGAGAGAGAGAGAGAGAGAGAGAGAGAGAGGGAGGGAGGGAGGGTCGCTTCCCTTCCCAGGATGCCGCCGAAGCCTTCGTGTCCCGGGGCCTCCGGAAGTAGTGGGGGGGGGGGGTCTCTGAATATCGCCCGCAAAAGGTCATACAGCCCGCCAGTCATACTTAAGAGGACAAAAGAAGGCCGCACCCCGACGCCCCGGATTCTCTCTCTGTCTCTCTCTCTCTCTCTCTCTCTCTCTCTCTCTCTCTCTCTCTCTCTCTCTCTCTCTGGCCTCGGACACCGTGCTGACCAGGAGGCGTTGGCCAAGGCTATAGCGCTGCGACTGAAACAGACCACCGTCCACCACACACTCCGCCGGTTCGCGCGCCCAACAGGTGGCCTTTCAGGCTCTCAAAACAATTCATTATGCGGTTGTGGAGAGAGAGAGAGAGAGAGAGAGATAGTGGAGAGAGAGAGACAGGCATAGACCTGGAGATGCCGGCCTTGCTGGTAACGCGATCACTTTTCTCGAGGGAGAAGAGGAAAATCGGACGAGGAGGAAACAAGACAACAGCCAGACGGAGAGCAGACGACAAGCAGACGACAAGCAGACGACTCGTGGCGAGTGACGCAGGCGAGCAGCGCTGCTGCGCGATCCCCTGTTCTCACCGCCTTTCGCTCCGTTCCGGTCTATCAGTCCGTCTCTCTCTCTCTCTCTCTCTCTCTCTCTCTCTCTCTCTCATCCTCCTCTTGCTTCCCGTTATCCTGCCCTCCTCCCCCTCCCCATCTCTCCTCCTTTCGGCGTGACGGAAACGGCAGCCGAGATAAAGGGAACGGCCATAGCCAGGCCAGCCAGAGGGAACACGACGGTCACTTAGTGTTCTGGCCGCCGTACCATTTGTTTGCGAGCCTCACACACACACACACACACACACACAGCCTTCGCCAATTACCGCTGGTCACGTATTCTCCGGATGGAACGAAGCAGGAAGGTCAGAGCGCACAGAGCAGAGAGCACAACATACGGTCGCACCTTCGCTTCCTGCGCCGGCTCCCCGCCCCGCGAGGCGCCCGGCTGGGAGGCAGCCCGGGGCCCGCGGCGCACGCGTGCCGTGCGGGACGGCCTACCCCGGCCACCGCAGGCGCCCCCCAGCGACGCTGTCGCGTCTGCTGCGTCCCGCGGGGTATCAGCTGGCGGGCCGCGGGCAGCAGGCCGCTGACGTCATAGCCCCCCCCCCCTCCCCAATATGTACAGGACCCCGAGCGATTAATCGAAAAGTATATCTATTCTTTAAAATACGATTATTCGCAAAACAACGGCTTTTGCAGTAATACTATTTTGGTTTTCAAAGTCGGATTTTTGGATGCTGACCCGCATTTATGAATTGTGATATGCGGATCGATTGATCGATTTTAATCGACAGATCGCACGCGTCGACTATGTTAATCGAAACCTGAGCGAGATCTTTTTGGTCATTGATCGATGGCTACCTTCCCCCCCCCCCCCCCAATTTTTATTTGGGATGGCACAGGCCAACGCCCCACTCCACCCCCTCGGTAGGCAAAGCCAGCGGGGCCGCCGAGCTCCGGGCGGGCGGGCGGCGTCTTTGGCAGCCTTCCGCACACTTCCCGAGCTGAGTCAACAGTCCGTGCCGGAGCCGTAGGAGCTGTGAGGGGGGGGGGGGGCTCCGTGGGGGGTCCGTGGGGGGCGGGGGCCGGCCGGGCCTGCCCATGCGCCACTGTCGTCATGAGAGTGGAGGGAGGGGAGGGGATGGGGGGCGAAGAAAATGCGCGAGAAAATGTCACATTTGGCCCTCCCCCGACATTACAAGGCCGGGCATCCTCTCTCTCTCTCTCCCACCGCAAAGGAGGAGGGGAGGGAGGGGAGAGGGTGGGAGGAGCAGGGATGGGGAGAAGCGTGCGGGCAGACATTTTCTGCGGTACGCTCCGTGAGGCAAAAAAAAAAATATATGTGCACGTGTCTGTCCCGTACCGCGGCTGCGCTCCCGTCTGTGGCTCTGTACCGGCCCCGCCGCCGGTGCCAGGGCGGGGCGCGGCGCGGGTGGGGCCGCCGTGCCACTGCCGTGCTCGTCAGGTAAAGTGAATTGAAAATAAAGAGCGAAAGGAGAGGAGAAGAAAAGGCCGTCCGCGGGGCGGGGGATCGATCCCGGGGCCGACGGGGCCGACGGGGATCGGTGTGCTGCGCGCACACCGTCTTGTGCCTCTCCAAGACGACCGGGCGCACGCCGGGACCAACGGGGCCGGGCCCGGCTCGGGGCACGCCCACCTGCCCGAGTCCGTGCTGCTGCTGCTCCGCGCAGTTTCAATCACAATAAAACGCTGCTCTCTCTCTCTTTCTCTCTCTCTCTCTCTCTGTCTCTCTCCCTCTCTCGTGCCCCCCACTCCCCACCCCCCGGGTGTGCTGACGCTGCGAATCGGCAGCAAGCACAAGCGATACACTGCTGACACCTGTGAGCCGCATCCGAAACGACGGCGCGGGCGCGTCGTCTTGCGTCTCACTCCCCCCCCCCCCCCCCCCCGGCCGTGCGCGCGGGTGGGAGTGACAGAGACAGAGAGAGAAGCGTGGCGAACGCAGCCCCCTCCCCCCCCCCCCCCCCCCGCCTCGCGCACAATGCAGCCCCCGGTGGCGCCGACACGCCGACACGCGTCACGCCGGGGCCGTCCCTAACGGCGGCCTCGTCAGCGCGGCCTCGTCGGCGGCCTCCCTGCTGACGACGAGCTTCTCGAGGAACAGGAGCTCTGGGGTGGACTCTGCGAGTGTGGCGCGCGAGATGGAAGCAGGAGGAGCGGAGGGGGCGCAGAGGCCGCCCGCCCGGGTGCTTCAACCCTTTGTTTAATTGGGATATTCTGTCTCTCTGTCTGTCTGTCTGTTTCTCTCTCCGGTCAATTAGATTGAAAGACGTCGCCCCGTGCGACACGGCCTGCGTCTCATTATACTGTCCTCGCTGTCACCCCCCTCTGTCTGTCTGTCTGTCTGTCTGTCTGTCTGTCTGTCTGTCTGTCTCCTTCTCGCCTCCTGCCCCCTCCGCCATACTCTCTGTTCGGCTGCAGCTGTCCGCCATCTCCTAGCTCCTGGTTTCTCGGCCTCCCGTGTCTCCAGCTCCGACCCGGGCTCCCGCTCCAGCTCCAGCTCAGCTGCAGACACTTAGGGCCGGACTTAGAGCCACCCGCCGCCCCGTGACCGCAGCACCGAGCGGCGCTGGGCTGTGGGGGTGGCTTCCGGGCGGACCCCCCGCCGCGCCATGTCGGCGGCCATATGGTGGCCCCCCACGGCGCCCGGGTTCCCCGGGACTTCCCCGTCGGCCTCCCCTCGGGGTCCCGGGCGCATCTTGCCGTCGGCGTCCCGCCGCCAGAGAGAGTCCGCGGTCGCGAACGACCGCGACAACCGTCATGCTGCTCGCAAGGGGCCGTGTTTACGTTGTGGGAGAGTCGGCTGCTGTGGCGGCGCGGACCGGGTGGCGGCCCGCGAGGTGCCCGCCAGCCGCACCGCCCGGAGGGACTCGGGGGCAGCACGTCCGCGGCGGCGACACCGCGCGGAGGCCCGACGGGGGGTCCCCTAACCTCTCGGCGGCGCGCGGGCCCCCGCGCCCCCCGCGGCCCCCTCACAGCTGGCTCTGGTGACAGGTGCGTCGAGGGCCGCCCGCATGCCCCGCGGCGGGCACGTCCGTCGCGCAGGTGCGTCCGGCCGCGGTCCCTCGCCGTCCCTTACCTGGGTACACCTCGGCGTCGGCCGTGGCTGGCGACGCGAGGGCCGCCGCCAGCAGCAGGCCGAGGGCGAGCATCCAGCGGACGCGGCCGAGGCCCTGCCTGCCGTGCCCGAGGCCGCGGGCCCCGAGGGCCCCGAGGGCCCCGTGGGCCGGCATGGCCGGGGGGCTGGTCAGCCGCCGCGGCGGGTGCGGGTCACGGGCGCGGAGCGGAGCGGACGCGGGCAGGGCCGACGCGGCGCCGACGGGGCGGCTCGGCGCGGCACGACGTCGTCGGGGGGACGTCGCGCTGGGTACGCGGCGGGGGCTCGGCGCAGCGCAGCGCTGCCAACTGCCGCGCCCGGGCCCCGCCAGCACCGCCACACCGCCAGCCCAGCCGTCCATATGGTTTCATTCGGCGGCCATGTTGGAAAATCGATAGTGGCTCTGGCACCCCCCACCACCGGCGCCGAGCGGCCGACCAGCCCTGGGCCCCTGCGAGCCGAGAGCCGAGCCCCGGCCACTGTTTGTGTGGGGCTCGTGCCCGGCTCGGCACGGCCCGGCCCGAGCTGGCCGGGCACCGGAGGGTCCGGAGGGGGCCCCCGGCGCCCCCGCGGTCCGGAGACAGGGGGAGGGGGACCGCACGGGGCCCCGTCGGGCCCCGCCAGGGCGGTGCGGTGATTCGGATAACCGCGGTGCTTTTAATCACCGGATCACCGAGTCACGTTTCTGCATATAATTTCGAAAATCAGTAGCAAAGGTTCATTCGCCGCTGATTTTTTAGTCGCCGTCCATGAATCGAACACAATACACCGGAGCATTCACCGGAGAACCGAAACACCGCCACACCGTTAGAAAAACCCAAACACCGCACAGCCACCCCTCGACCCGAGGCCGAGGCCGAGGCCGAGGCCCCGGCCCGTGCCACCCCCACCAGGCCGAGGCCCCCCACGGCGTCATCGCCTCCCCCAACCTCCTCAGCGATGTTGCGGGGGGTGGCGCCTCCGCAACCCTCCCCAACCCTGCCCGCTCCCGCACCGTCCGGCCCGGCGGGCGCGGCGGGCGCGGCGCGGCGCGGCGCGCACACTGCCAGAAACCGTGCCACCTTCAACAGGTGCGCCACGCCGCGGGGGTGTGCGTCGGGTCGTGCCCCCGCTGCCCCCGCTGCCCCCGCTGCCCCCGCTCTGCCGCCCGCCCCGCGCCCCTGCCGACGGGGTGGTCAGCACCACCACGCCGCACGAGCCAAACTGTCGCAGGTGCCAACCCCCCCGATACGGAAGAAAATTCACAATGCGGGAGGTCGTCACTATAAGCAAAAGTTAGCCAAAAATAAAAATTTTGCTGAAAATTTGTTGTCGTCCTTTCTTTGTGGGGTTCAAATTTCGCGATGTTTGGGCCTTCAAAACATTGCCATTTTTTTTTAAATCAAATTTGTTGAAATTTGTTTTGTTTTTTTCTAGGCAGTGGCTATGACGGGTTGGCTTGAACGCCCTGGCCGCTGAGAGAGAGACGCTCCGCCGGCCACCACGGCCACTCTCCCCGGCCCCGGCCGCGGGCTCCTCTCTTATCATTAGCAGGGCAGGCGGCAGCGGGGCGGGTCCGCCGACCCCGGGGCCCCGGGGGCGGCGCGCGGCCACCAGTCGCCAACGCCGCAGCGCACGCCAAATTGAGTTCCAGCGAAATGGGGAAGGCGAAGCAGGCGAAAGGGGCCTCACTTTGGCCAACACTAACAGCAGCGTACAGCGTCCGGGGGAGGGGGGGGGGGGGTCGGCACGTAACGCGGGTGAGGTGACGCGTCACTCACTGGTCACGTCACACCCGTTACACCTCGCTGCCCGGCCATGCAGGCCCTCTCCTCCCTCTCCCCCCCCCCCCCCCTCCTCCCCCGAGAACGGGGCGAACCCGGGGCGAACCGGACGCGTACCATTCGGATAGCCAATTTCCTTTCCGGGGAAGCCTTTGGCTCGTGTGACCTCATGTGCTCTTCTCCCTCCCCCCCCCCCCCCCTCTCTCTCTCTCTCTCTCTCTCTCTCTCTCTCTCTCTCTCTCTGTCGTTCTGCTGTTAGCGGAGTCGTCCCGTCACCGTCAGCCTGAGAGGTAGGCAACGCGGTGGAAGCGCGCGCGGGGGTGTTCGCGAGTAGCCTACCTCTCAGGCTGCGTCTCTCTCTCTCTCTCTCTCTGGCTCTCTATCGCAGTGGCATTTTGACTGTACGTGTTGTTGTTGTTTGAGCCTTCATTTTTGTTGTTGGTATAATCCACGGCAAAGGGCCGTACCGCGGTCGTGAGGGTGGAAAGTTCAGAGAGCGCGGCACCCCGCGGTGCCGGCCTCCTGTGGCACCTGCCGTGCTTAACAATTTATCCCTGGCTCCTCCCACCACCGCCACCACACAAGGGAGGAGGAAAAAATGGCAGAGGGGAGGTGTCGTGGTGGTGGTGGTGGGGGGGGGGGACTAACTTAATGTAAATATTCATCCCTTTATTATCAAGCCAGTCTGGGTAGCGGGGCGGGTCGCCTGTTTAAGATACGGAGGCTGCGGCGCAGCCGAGTTACCGAGTTAACCCCCGCCCACCCCCCTCCAAAACCTCGCCCCTCCCCCCCCCCCCCCTTCCTCCATCTCGCTTTACTAATTTCCGCTGAGTTGGTACATTATGGACATGAAGGCCACCAACATGTCTGGTTAACGAGTCCGCCCCCCTTCTCTCTCTCTCTCTCTCTCTCTCTCTCTCTCTCTCTCTCTCTCTCTCTCTCTCTCTCTCTCTGCGTTCGAAGGCCAAAGGCCAGCAACCAACGGTTGTCGAAAGCACTCCAAAAAGGGTCCGCATGCCCCGTTTTCCCCACCCCGTGGTCTTGTTCGGGGAAGGGGAGGGGGAGGGAGGGAGAGAGACAGGGGGGGGGGGGGGGGCAGACTCACTGAACCCCCAGGCAATGACCGCCGCTAACTCCAACGGCAGCGGCAGCTGCGCGGCGAGTAACTTCAGTAATGGCGCCGTCGAGCGTGGCAGGCACCGTCGAAACTAAACCAGCCGCCCCGTTACCCTCCGCCCAGCGCCCACACACGTCACGGCCCAGGGGGACCAACATCCGCGACGACACACGGCGCCGGATTTCAGTCGGGTTCCGGCCGGGGCAGGGCCCTGCGAGACCTCGCGCCCGTCCGTGGCGTGCCCATCCAGGTCACGTGGCCTGCCCTCCACGGGGGGGCGCTGCTTGTTGTTTTTGTTTTCATTCCAATCCGCGGGTCCTCCCCCCACCCCCCCGGCCCGCCCCCGATGTCGATTATGTCCCGTCCGTGGGAAGAGCGATGGAGATTACCACACGCGGCTGCGGCACGAGGTGCGAGAGAGAAGAAGAGAGGAGAGGACGAGATACAGGACCCCTGACGTGGCGAGACGGGGGGTAGGGTCAGTGTGAGGGTGGTAGGGCCGGCGGAGGCGGCGGGGGGTGAGGGGTCGACGGCCTGGCCAGGTCGGGGGAGGCGAAGGGGCGGGCGGAGAGACAACCATCCCCCCCCCCCCCCCCCGTCAGGGCGGGCAAAGCCAGGCGCAGCGCACACGGCACACGCCCTTGAACGGTGAACGGCGTCGCCGTAACCCGACGTACTGTAGCGCCATCATGTAGCCCGCCAACGCTCCTCCCATCTCCCTCCCCGTATTACGTGGCTCATCGTTCTCTCATTCGCTCGGTCGGCCCTCCCCGCTCGGGCATAGTCCCCGGCAAGTCCGTAGGACAGTGTCCACAGCACCGCTTACGAGGTCGGGAAGGCTTTATTATCTGGCACAACCCCTCCCGTCCCCACAGTGGACGACGAAACCGCCCAGACATATAATGGTCCGGTCAGACGACATCAGCCGCGCGCAAAGCGCGCAGCAGATGCACGGCAGCGCCATCTCGCGGCGCCGGGGCGCACCAACCATGAGGTTTGGTGCCGAGGTAGTCGTGTAAGACCGACAGATACGCGCCGCGCGAAAAGTCGGCTGCCAGTTGCACGGTAGCGGCATCTCGCGGAACTCTGGCGTACTACTCCCCCCACCCTTCCCCTCCACCCTCCCCCCCAGTGCAGAGGGGAAGGGTGGAGGGGAAGGGTGGGGAAATTGACCCGCTGGGGGGAGGGTGGAGGGGAAGGGTGGGGGGGTAGTACGCCAGAGTTCCGCGAGATGCCGCTACCGTGCAACTGGCAGCCGACTTTTCGCGCGGCGCGTATCTGTCGGTCTTACACGACTACCTCGACACCAAACCTCATGGTTAGTGCGCCCCGGCGCCGCGAGATGGCGCCACCGTGCATCTGCTGCGCGCTTTGCGCGCGGCTGATATCGTCTGGCCAGACTATCAAGTGTCTGGGCGGTTTCGTTAACGTCTGTGGGGACGGGTAGGGTTGTGCCGAAGGAAATAGTTCTGCGGACCCCACGAGTGGAGTGGAGTGGAGCGGTGGGCCGCTACCCTCTAGCTTGTCGGGGGCTACTTCCGTTCGTGAAGGACCGACCGGTCTGTACTGGTTGCCCCGTGTGTGGGCAGAGCCCAGCGGTACATGGCAAGGGGCGTTACTGTCTCTGTGTAATTCACTAATCGGGGGAAAAGGTCCCAATCAGACGAGTAAGATTTCTGTATCATTGTAAAGAAGTACAAATTTATTCTTAGTTTTCATGTTACAAAAAATAAAAAATACAATAGTGGAAATACTGCAGTATGCTATGGGTAGGGTTTAACTTAATAAGTAACTTGTAAGGTAATAAATTACACAATCCTCAGCCAACATACCACAATCAATTGAGTGCAAAAAAATGTACTTGCAAAGCAACAGGATTTTTAAATTTTACTTTCTTTTTTTTCTTTAACAAATGACAGGACAGTGAGCAGATAAGGATTGTGTCACCATTTCAAACACGCACTCAATCATAATTTCACTACCAATAGGAAAATATATTTACAATCACAGTTCAGCATTTTCAATCCCAAGTTCCATAGCCAATTTCACTGCACAAGAAAATTACTTTTCATGCAGTAATTAAGATCTACAGGTTTACAGGATCACATACCATTTAATATAAATTCTTTGATTACAGAGGAAGCAGTTGACTTTTGACCAGATAACAACGAATGAAGTTACCGATTTCAAAATGCCTTGAAAAACATTTAGTATCTCACTTCTGAACTTGCAAATGCAAGAAGGAAACTTTATTAGCACCTGTCAAGTTTGCAAGTAATTTTTCAGCATCAAACCATGCTCATCCCCCAGATCAATAGGCCACAAATTGCAGCATTATATCAGTAACTTACAAACTACGATAATAATTAAATGGGAATTTAATGATTAAAGGAATGTCATGTTGATTCGATTTTCGGCCAAAACAATGTCAGCAGAAGAAATTATGGCAAGCAGCTTTTAACAGCTGTCAGCAGCAAAATTCCTTAAGTTTAAGATTATAAATAAAGCAACAACCCTTCCCATCAAGAGGGTATCGCCTGAAAAAATACAAAACAAGCAGAGAATATTCAAGTGAAACAAGACAAACTTAATAGCAAAGCAACCAAAGAGATATGGCAAGGAAGTTAGATTCAGCAAGTGGAAGACAGCACTGTTCCCAATGTATTATGATCAGAACAGTGCAATTATTTACAAAAAAAGCATAAATATTCACAATTAAATGTAGGTCAGCAAATCTATTCAGCGATGAAGTTAAACACAAAGAAGTGAAAGAAAACAACAAAAACTAACAATGAAGAATGTATGAAAATCAGACATACCAAAAACAAAACGCAGATACCATATAGATAGGAAAAGTTAATGAGAAAGCGCTATCACTTTCAAGTACATGAGAGTTCTATCTGCACAATATTTAACACCACATTCATTCACCAACAATGGGTAAAACATTTTTTTCTTCCTAG
Source organism: Megalurothrips usitatus (assembly GCA_026979955.1). Taxonomy (NCBI): domain Eukaryota; kingdom Metazoa; phylum Arthropoda; class Insecta; order Thysanoptera; family Thripidae; genus Megalurothrips; species Megalurothrips usitatus. The sequence continues at coordinate 10,600,277 of CM049601.1, forward strand.
TCTTTCACGGCTAAATTATTTTTCTTGGTATAGCACCTTGATGATTCTACGAGTATTTAAAGGAAAACTAATTTTTCAGGTTCAGTGTGAAGTCTTCAAAGTCCTGATAATTTCACAACTGAGCATGATAGCCAACAGATGGCAGAAAGAGACGAGTGTTGGACCTGCCTGAGGGGCATGCCACACATTTATGAAGTCTGTCACAGAAACACCAAAATCACAATTGTTACAATAGTGTCCCCTTTCTAACATTCTACACTGATTCTCACTTGACAATCTGAGCATTGAAAACTCATTCTTACAGAAAATGACGAGGGGGAAAAAGCCTAACTATTAAGTTGATCACAGAAATTTGCCGCCAACCTTTCAGCAGTATAGAATCATCAAGTATAAAATGTACTAGAGCCCATATTGGAAAAGTTGTTATATAAATACTGTGTATGTTGGTACGAAGCTAAAATGTTCCAATACAATCACCTATAATATTCACAATTAACATGCATCTCTCATTACTACTAATAATTTTAAAACATACATGAGCAAAATTTTGTATCACTTTAGCAATAACTCAAATCTGATTGTTGAGTTTGATTAAAGTTTTCGTTCAGCCACATTTATCAACAATGCTGTCAGGTCAGGTACAATTTTTGCAAGACAAATATTTCAGAAAGAATAGACCTTTAGCAAGTGGGTACATCAGAAGAGGCGAGCTCAGTTAGACAAAGCCAATTATGATATCTCACTGCCAAAGGGCAAGGGTGAAACCAACCCAAGAAGCTATGAAAAGAGTGCAAAAATGCCAGCAAAATATTACAATTCCTATTTTAAGCCTAAGAAAAGACTTAAAATAACAAAACAATAGTAGACCGTTAAAAGTTACATAGCATTGATTAAAACGAAGGTTAAGGTACTGTTACAGTGAGGGCTAACAAGCCAACGTCAGTGGATGTTATGTTGTGTGTTAACAGGCACACTGACATCTAATCTAAACCAATCAGTTCAGTCTTGCATCTCTCGCAAGTGTAACTTGCTCTGAGAAATTTCGGTTAGGATAGAATTGATAGAAGAAACAAATTGGGCCCAAGAGGGGCATGCAGTTTTATAGCATCAACAGCAATCCAAAGCGAAATTCTATCTCCAAGCAAGTAAATAGGACTGACAGAATTCACACAACTGTAAAAACTAGATTGTATTACCACACTTAGTTAACTTGGCAGAGAATATACAAGCTATACTTTTACTTGCTCCAGAGTCATTGCATAACTTCAGTCTGACAGACCTCTAGCATTCAACAGTTGTAAGCAAACAATCACAGAATGACTTTCTTCATGCTGTAGACTTCCATGTAAAAGACTTCATAGCAAGGTTTGAATTGAAACCTCTACTAACACAAGGTGCCCCCGTTACAGTTAAATGTTATTCACCATGCAATATTTAGTATTAGGATCATGAGGTACAGAAGTGCATAGCGAATATGCTCTACCTCAAAGCAAACGCTGATCTTAAATAACATTTGACACATTCACATTAGAACATGGCTTTCCATAAGAGGTTGAGTGAACAAATACCGTCAACTAGTACAAATATTGGACATAATTTTAAAAAATTATTGCTCTCAAGGAACAGATTGTAAGACTTACTTGCCACAACAACCAAATTTCCATGGGCACAAATCCAGAAAATTCAGTATCAAAAGACCGAAATTATCAAGGCACATATATCACAAAACGATTTGTGCACAAACAGTCCAAACCCAGAACTTGCTCACAATCAGAAAAATACAAAAAATGTTCTAAAATCCGCACAATTTATATCCCAATACTGATAAATGTTTTGATTTTCACCATCAAGAATAGCTTGCTTTGAAAGAATCGGCATTAAGATAGAACCAAACAGTTCCCAGCTAATTGACCAAATACATTTTGAGCTGATTGTGAGCACGAGCATCTTTCTTTTTATTTGAAGTCATTTTCTAAGTGAAGTATGAAATGTGTTGTGAAAAATGCCTAACTAACCAACAATGTATACAAAATAGTTTCTTTTTCATTTCTTTTCACATGAAAACAAAAGAGCGCTAATAAAATATCATTCAAAATTCACACTTCTCAAGTCCATTCAATCACATATTATTCAAGTAGTTGCACTTGATGTGCCATGCAATGAAAAGTAATTGACAAACAAAAAATGCAATATCCAATTAGAAAGGAAAACACCCACACACACATCATTCATTTTCACCAGGTGTAAAGTGCAACTACATAGTCTCTCTGGTGGCTAACCTGCTAAGCATAGAACTATATAATAGAAAAAAAAATGGAAAAAAGAGGGAGGGGCGAGAAAGATATGTAAGGAGATACGGTAACAAAAACATTGCCAAACAGTCACCATGGAAGACTACTATACCAAAAACGTTCTTCAGACAAAGCTTTGTACAAAAGCATTGACAAACTCCCAGTAATGACTACACAAACATGGACACGTTGTTTACCTCAATCGTAATGAAGTTACTTAAAGAAAAAAATGAAGACACTTAAAATGACTGTACACGTCTTCAATTGAAATAATATACAACACAGGAAAAACGATTGTATTGGAAATTAACACTTCCATTTAGTAAGCAAACAAAACACTTATATTTACATAAATAAACCAAAAGAATTTGGTATTTGAACGAAACAAAGAAAAAAATAGGTCTTTAAGAAGGGCTCCATGTATTCATTGGTCCCAGCAAACTACTTAGTAAGCCGTTAGTTTCATTGGCCCTTGAAGGCATGAATGAAAAGGCAGTCTTCAGGTGACTGAACAGTCTTAGGAGTTCCTCAGCTCAGTTCTAGATCACAATCTGTTAAAAGTCTTCAGACTAATTAACATTTGCCAGCCACAGCTACAGCTCACATTGGTTGGAAAAATTCCTGACATGGATAAGTGTGGTTCATACTTTATGCAAGCATAAGACTAATTGTGTCATTTTTAGTTTGACGAGGGATCAGATTTTGATTAGCCAATAGTAACACAGTCGCTTGTTGAGAGTCCGAGCCTATGACACTTAGAGCAGGCTTATTGTTACCAACCAAGTAGCGGGACTGCAATAACGCTAGCGACTGTGGGATAGCAGCATTACTATTCTGGCCTGATAGTATTGTTGCCAAGTTATCAGAGTTCCCTACAGTTGAGTCTTGATTATTTTTCTTCTTCTTCATCTTAGAAGGAGGGTCTTGCACAATTTCTACTGATGATGTAACACGCTTTGTACCAACAGATGCAGGGAGGACTTGAACTTTTGGAGTGTTAGCGATGGATACAACAGCTGTTGCAAATGAGCTGTCATTTGATTCTTCAGCTGGTGAGATCTCTTTCACACTCCAGTCTGCGCCTTCACTGTCATCTGAGCTACCCTTTCTTCCATTATCGACAAATGATATTTCACTCTGGAGGATTGCCTCTCTGACAATATCGTTAAAATTAAGATTGCTGCCATTTGTCTCCTCAGTGATAACACATTCCGGGAAATCTTCTTGAAGACAATTTTCCACGGTCTGTAAAACATTTAAAATATACACGACATATAGAAGAATATCACACAAGCCACAAAATGCCAACTTCAATCAGAGAAAGTTGCATGACTAACCAATTCAACTTCCTCTACAATTTCTCCTTGTAATGGGGGCATTCCAGAATCCATTTTGTCAGACATATCTTCAGCCCCACTGGATGAGTAGTCATCTTCTTCTTCTTCTTCTTCATCAGAATCATCCCCACCAACAGATTTTCCAGAACCACCATTTCGGGATGGTTGATGAGAAAGTGGAGAGCGGGGCATGGTGCGAACGCGTTTAAACTCCTCTTCTGAGAGAATTATAAGGCCTCCAGATGTAGTTAACACTTTACCATGCCTGGTTTTCAAGTGACGCTTGTAGGTGTTGCGTGTTTTGAACCTACACAAACCAAATATAGTCAATATCAAACAGATAGAACAAGGTTTTGAGGTGAAGAATACCAGGTATTATATGAACTTACCTCAACAAACAGTCTGAGCACTCAAAAGGAGATTCTCCAGTATGGCGACGCCGATGTTCCTTGAAATGGGAGGGATGTCTAAATTTGCGCCCACAATCATGACATGTAAACCTTGTCTGATTGGAATGAATGAGCATATGATAATTCAAAGAATGCTGGCGAGTGAATGCAGCCCTGCAGATGCGGCATTCATAGGGCTTAATACCTGCACAGCAAAAACAAACAAACAAAATCATCACAAGTCATAAATAGATAGAAAACAATAATTCGATACATTTTAAGCAGAGAGATTCTTACCAGCATGGCTCCTATAGTGACTCATGAGAGTTGTTGGAGCTGTGAAGCACCGCGGAGGCCGGCAAATGCGACACTCCAAGGTATCCAAGGACTGAAGTCCTGCAGGACTGCCTTTCGTCTTAATGGCATTTATAAGGCGGATTGCCATTTCCTTTTCAGCCTTCGACTGCCCAATAAACTTTGCCTTTCCTTTGGGCTTCTTGTGCTGGTGAAATTCATCTCGTTCCACAGCAGTCGTCTCCCATGTCAGTTCTCTAGTGTCTCTTCCATTTAATTCAAGGCTTGACACATCTCGGCGGTTGTCGCACAGGACAGGGAGGTCTTCTGTAAATGTTCAACCGTTATTTTTGCATGGATAAAAGCCTTACAAACCGAGGAGACATGAGAAAAATCTAGCTTGCCATAAGACGCTGAGAACATCCGGTAAAATTCTAACATAAGCACATCTTACCTTTCAGCTTTGATATTAAAGTTTTTAAGATGTCCTTAAGTTTGGCAGCTATGCAGAAAGTTCAGAAACGCTTAACAACATGCACTTGAATTTTGTTTGTTTTGAACAAACCAACAGATGCAAGCTATTAAGGTTGGTGGCTTACAGCCTAAATTAAGGAAGGGCTCTTACCTGATTTTATAGTTTTCACAGCTGGCTCAGTCCTGACATCAATTTCTCGTCCCACAGAAGGCACACGCTTGTTAATGGGTTCAACAAACACCTGGAGAAAAATAATATTAGTGATATCTGAAGCGATTAAAAGGAAATATTCTAAGAAAAAAATTAAGTCCCATTATAATGCCACAAAAATTCCTGCTAAAACTACTCACTTCAGGAGAATCCTGAGGTGAATCTAAGCCTGGTTCCGTCTTGATGAAAATGCGAGACACTTCATTGCTGTAAACACTGTTGATGATACTTCCATTGGAGTTTTCTGTACCCCGTGAGGTGTAGCTGTGCTCAGTGTAAATACTTTTGTCACACTCTGCTTCATTCTCATCTCCGTTGGCAAGGGCAAGATCACCATTTGATGGGCTGCCAGGAGGCAGATCACTGTAATGAAAATTTTTGAAATTATGTACAGGAAGGGTAACCAGTAAAAGGGGATGCTTGACTGGCTAGAACTTACCCATATCTACTTCCGGTGCTGCAGCAAGACACAGTGTCTTCATCAGAGTCTACTGGACCTTGTTGGACAGGGAGTATAGTCTGAATTTGCTGAGCTGGCTGTGGAGGTGGTGGTGCAGGGATATCCACAATTTTTAGAACATTCAAGGTCTGTACTTTTGATTGAGACTTATCACTGTTAGCTTTCCAGTCTCCCTGACTTTCTACTTTGTTCTCCTTATTATTAACTGGCAAGTTGTTCATTTCATCATAAAGCTCAGAGTATCTCAATCGGGAGGCTTTGACTGGTTCTACTTTTACTTTGGCACTGGTCACCTTCTTCTTGGCATTCTGAACTTTGGGAGTACGTCTTCTGCGGCTCACTCGAATAGGTTCATCTACAATGGACCAACAAATGAATGATTAATGAATGGTGGTTAGAAATGTGCCCTGTTTAAAAACATTAGAATGGTACAAAAAACTATCGATAAAAATAAAAGCTCTTACCTGGACCATGATTTTTCAAGTGCTCCTGAAGGTGAGTGCGCATCATTTGTCTGGCACGGCCCTCACTGCCAAAACTAGAAAATGTCTGTCCACACAGCTCAGGCTCCAAAAGGCAAGTGTATGTAAAAGTTCGCCGCATTTCATCTCCATCCAACCTAGAGCAGAGTCTCAGTTGCTGAGACAGGGACAAGGAGCGCAGCTTGGCGGCAGTCAATGTGTCAACCTCAGCTTTCTGCAATTTAAGGAACCCATCAGACTTGGATATTGGATATGCAATTTCATAATGTGTACATTATCAAAATTATTGTGTACAACCAAGCTCTCATAAATAGAAAAAAAATGAAATCTTACTTTTCCAGCCTTTCGCTTAACCGCTTCTTTAGGCTCGGGTTTTTCCCTGGGCTCACGAGTAGCTCGCTCAACTGCCTTTTTCTTCGCTGGTGAGGTTTTCACGGTGGGATCACTATGTAAAGTTTGAGATGCAACCTCTGCTAGCATGTCAAGGAGCCCTGAAGAAGGACGCAGGGATGGTATAGGATCCATTTTCCAGTTGTTTCCCGTCTCGGCACGTCCTTTGGAAACTGTCATGTGAATAATTGGTGTCCATTAGTTTTGAACATCAGTTTAGTTATAACACTTGCACTTGGAAGGACAATATTTTAAAGTGATACAGGGAAGGGAGTGCACTTGCATAAATTTCTACTCCCTCCTAAATCAAAATTATGGTATATATTATTCCACATATCTTCTGTAGACATTTTAAAAATTAATGCAGAAAAAAGAAATTGTACAAAACAAGCATGAGAAAAAACTTTTAAAGTAAATGTCTGGGGGGAGAAAAAAAAAAGGAACAAAAATACAGTATGACATTATGTAGCAGAAACTACTGCCTTCCAATGGTGAAGTTATTCACGGTTCCTTCATTAAATTGCCAACAGCCTAAGGGCTGCCAAGAACTGATATTCAAAGAGAATGAATATTTCCGATGAACTGGAAGGTTTATCAGTTGAATATGACGGAGACGAAAATTTTCTCCGAATAATACACCCCTTAAACCTAACCTCTCAACATTCCAACAGGTTCCGCCGCACCGCACAGGCTCCGTGCAATGCCGTAGCGTTTGATTCGCAAATACGCCAACTGATTCAGTTTCCTTTACCTTCCACAAAAACTCCAAGATTAAGGGCATGAGCAAATCCGAATTAGCAGAAGACATGCGCTAGCAAGAGCAATCGACAGGAAAAAACGAAAGAAGTGCCACTGTCGGCAAAGCAGCACAAAACGCGTAAACAACCAGGGAGGCGCCCATTGTCCTGGCGTCGTATAAGGACGCGCTGACTTTTCGGCGTGGAAAATTGGACTTTCAAAGTAACTCAGACAGTTTAGACTCTATTTTTAACAAAATTTGTCACCAACAAATAATAGGATCAACTCGATTTGGCTCATGTCTACGGAGAGGCGTCATGTTTACAAGGAACGATGGCCATGACTCGCTGGCAACTACGGCCGATCATGGCACACATAAACAGAGAAACGGGGCGTAATGTACGGCGAGAAATAAGGCAAACGCACAATTGTTCGGTGCCATCACAGCAAGTGCATAACGTAGCGGAGCTCTGGGGCTGTATTAGCACGGGTCTTGAGGCCTAAATTAGCAAAAACGATGCACATTTAGACTGACGCATCCAACAGTTGGTCTTGGCGCGAGTTGGGATAGCAGACGCCATGAGGAGAGGAGACGCTAGCAGCCGATAGCTTCAGACGCCTTCACTACACTTCGCACACGCATCGGGCGGATTAAATTCATATGTAAATTGATTTTAACATATCACGGGGCACTCAGATTGTACGCACCTTTCGTTTTATCCTCATTTATCTTCTTGCGACCGTTAAACATTGTAATTGATCGACAAATGCGTCAGCGGCCATTACCCTTCTTGAACTCTTTGTCTGATGCTATCAGTGTTGCCAACGGTGAGGCCGTTGCCACCGGGCGTCTGGCATCGTGGCGTGGGTGGTTTTGGAAAGAGCCCATCTACATTTATGGAAACGTTTCAATCACTATGATGGAAATTCGTAGCACCAGTGATGTTCAAATTTTATAGGGTCTTATTGATTTGTTCTTTATATTTCATATTAAAGCCCGTATTTCAATAACGTGTATTTTGAAAGTGCGATGGTCTTAAAGGGTCAGAACGATCTGTCCTTTCGTTTCTCTCCTTCTCCCTTCCTCCTTCACTCCTCTCTCTCCCTCTCTATTTCTCTCTTTTGGTGTTTTTGTCGGGAGTGTCTGCTTGCTTGTCTGCTAAATGTCTCCTCTCTCGTAATGTCCAGTGTCATGTTTTGTACACTCTTTCGTCATGACTCGCAAAGAACTTAAGACCTTTCACTTTTTACTGTTTTAAAACAGTGAACATGAAAATTGAGATACACAAACTCTCGAGTAACCCAACCCAAGCGTGGGCTGAGGTATCCAAATCTCAAAGGGTGGTGAAAATTCATGCAAAACCACCGAAAGCCGGCGCTGCACCCAACAAAGTTAGCGCCATTTCATTAACTAAAATGCCGTTGAACGAGTCGCGATGTACTCGCTCACCGTATTGTGTTAGTATCAACCATATCCAATGGCAATTGATGTTTTCTTTCATTTTCACTTTAGGTGAGAATTGTGTGTATGAGTGACACACATTCACTAACTCCTCATATCAAGTTTGACATTCCCTATGGGGATATATTCATTCATGCAGGAGATTTCACTCGCTGTGGCAGTTTAGAGGAAGTTGTAGAATTCAATGAGTGGATTGGTATGGTGATTTATAGACACAGTTTTCTAATTTTTGGTTTGTGTTATTCTATTGATGCAGCATCTCTTTTTTGGGGGGGTTCCAGGTAAGTTACCACACAAACACAAGATTGTAATAGCTGGTAACCATGAGTTGAGCTTTGATGAAAGTTTCACCAAGGCTCATGAAGGTTGTCAAAGCCTTCCAATCCCATCCCTGGGTTTAGCTCGAGATGCTATAGCAGAAGCAGTCCGCACTCCAAACACAAAACAGTACCTGACTAACTGCACTTATCTGGAGGATGAGGCCATCATTGTTTATGGTATAAAAATTTATGGGTCACCATGGTCAGTATCAGTTTTTTTTTTCTGTCTTTAATAGAACAGTTAGTGCTTGTGCTTTTTGTTTGTTTTTGTTGTTTGTGCTTATAAAACTACCGAAGACTTTCCTTCTTTTTATTTTCTAGGCAACCTGAGTTCTGCAATTGGGCATTTAATGTACCAAGGGGAGAGCCTTGCCTCTCGAAGTGGGAGCGCATACCTGAAGACACAGATATTCTTATCACCCATACACCCCCAATAGGACACGGAGATCTTTGCTGCACAGGGGTGCGAGCTGGGTGTGTAGAGCTTCTCTCTACAGTCCAACAGCGGGTCAAACCCAAATATCATGTGTTTGGTCACATTCATGAAGGTGAGCTATGGCCTTAGTATAGCATGTGCATTTGTCCTCATTGGTTTATACTGATTCATTGTGGTTTCAGGTTATGGTATTACTTCTGATGGACAAATTATTTTCATTAATGCCTCCACCTGTGATATTAACTACTTGCCAACAAACCCCCCAATAGTGTTTGATATATCGATGCCACATGGCATGAGTAAAGACTAAGAAAACCGTGATTTAAGAGTGTGTGCCTTCCAGCCCTCCACACTTCAATGTTGTGTTTGGCAATGGGTATTAAAAATGCTGTGACTGTAAGAAAATTTCATCAAAAAATTTATTTTGGCTATTTTTTTTTCTTTATACATTGAAGAAGCATCTGATGAACACCTGGCCATAGTGTTCAATTTGTGGAACAATTCAGAACACTATAAAATTGCAGATCTAAAATCGGATCATTGGACTCCAAAATTGACTTCACGGTAGAAAATGCAGGCATCAAAATCCCACTTTCAAATGCCAAGGTAGCAAATTAAAATTTCAAAAGGGTTAAAACTAATGCACCAACACAGTAGGAAGAAATGCATACTGCATAGATATGTCTTTACCTACACAGACCCAACAAGATTCAGATTCCTATACAGGACAGTCGTACATAAAAATTATACAGAAAAAAAGAAACAATTACTTTTTCACCAACAAAAATCAAAATACTGACAAATACTACAATTGTCATAAAGCTGACATGTATTAGAAGTTGGATCAACTAGTTAATATTTACAACACGTGAAATTTTCTCAGTTCATTCCGAAATGAGTATAGAACGGACCACATTGACTCGATCCAGTGCAAATATAGGGAGACCCAACTCCAATTGCTTCTGTATTTGATGCTGCAAGGCCTCAGGACAATATTAACTATGGAACTATCAAATGGAATAATCACTTCTAGTCAATGAAATATGCAATGTTTGTAAACAATAAGAATCAACCAACACAATTTCACAAAAACTAACATATAAGCCAAATTCAACCCTAAGTAGTAACATGAGCCATATAAGCTCCACACATCACAGCCAATGACATACCCTCTACAAGAGGAGTGCATAAACTACATATGAATAACTTGGCGCTACAGTGAAAGAACACTCAGAATCCCTTGTATGTCAACAACACAAACCCCTCAGGAAGATCAACTATGTGTGACCATAAGTTACCGCATGAGGAAGTTGCTAGAATCCGCGTCACATGAATTATGCATTAAATTGCCTCTGCATTAATGTGGCACAGTTCAACATATGGCACCAAACATCCCCTCAACATCCTCTCATATTGACACCCATTAACTGAAGGCAACACTATGACCACCTAAAGATCTATGATTTCTGAACTGTTCAAACCTCCCCTATCTACAAGACCAGCTGCATTTTCTTACATGGCCGAATTCGATCAAATGTCAATTCAATAGAAAATAATTGATCATCTCAGTGCATAAGGGTGGTCAGGAGTGATAAAATTAAACTGAACTGAATGAAGATCCACAAAATGAATCGACAGGTACTCAATACGGAACGTTGGAGAAGAGATAAGAAACACTTTCTCCGTTATGTGTTCTCCTCACTGCCTCAGCAAACATCATTGAAACATCAATGCACTAAAGGAGGAGAGAAATCAGAATGAGCGACATACAGAATAAGGGCAAGTTGAGAAACCAATGAAATATACACATACCTGAATTCGTGGGCAGTCTTTCATGTGTCCATCCTGAGGGATAGTATTGGTAACAACAACCGCTTCAAAACAAGCGTTGTTGATTCTTGAAATAGCAGGTCCAGAAAAGATTCCGTGTGTCAGAATGGCATACACACGTGTGGCACCAGCCTCCAAAAGCCTGAAAAGTTCACATTATAATTAATCCTGAGAATGAGTAATTAAATCATGCATGTGTATACATAGAGAGCAGCTCACTTTTCTGCAGCATGGCAAATTGTACCACATGTGTCAGCCATATCATCAACAAGGATAGCAACACGGTCTTTCACATCTCCAACCAGAACCATGGATGCTACTTCATTGGCCTTCTTGCGCTCTTTGTGAATCAAGGCAAATTCAACATTCAGGCGGTCAGCGATTGAAGTAACCCTGAAACAGAACAATGCACCATTAGCCCACATGAGAAAGCGTAAGCAGATCAAAGAAAAAGCTTCAAACAATACCTTTTTGCTCCACCAGCATCTGGCGAGACAATGATGGAGTTGCGCCACTCAGCAATATTTTCCTTAATCCACTTCAGAACAGCAGGTTCAGCATACAAATTGTCAACAGGAATATCGAAAAAGCCTTGTATTTGGGAGGCATGGAGATCCATGGTTATGATGTGGTCAGCACCAGCTACACTCAGCATGTTGGCCACCAGCTTGGCTGAGATGGGAGCACGGCTCTGCGAATGCACAGACTTCATATAAGCTTTCGTAACAGCTCCAAGGCTTAAAAATGAAGCAATAATTCACCATGAAACCATTAACTTAAGTACAGTGTATATATTAACACTACACTGACATGCAATTAAAATTACGTATAAAAATCAAAGTTGATGAGCCATGGCAAATTTGATCTAATAGACAGAGTCCCATGACAGTCTGACACTTAACACTGAAGGCTGGGTTGGAAGCATACCATTGTGGTGATTAACAGCGTGGCAAAATTATAACCACATAATCTAGCTAAGTAGGTTTGTAATAATTCACACTATAGGGGGAGAGGGAAAGGGGGTTCTACAAAATGCACAAATTAACTAAACTAGGCAAGCAAATTTCTTGTGACACATTTGATGACCCAGTGTGTTGAGAGCATGCAAGAGTTACGTAACACGTATCATAGTAAGCACAACAAAACGTGCACATCCCACCATGCATAAAACCTTTCATCACTGGAAAAAAACAAAAGAGCTGCCCTCAGCCGATGCCAACACTCCGCGCTCGGCCGGGCACACTGGATGGCACTGCACACGCACGCTCACCCCACCCCCGCGGGGTATCGCCTCTAGCAGACAGCTTGCTGCTTAGTCTCGTTCTAATAACCCATAAGCGATACTCAAAATAGGTAAACTGAAATGCGATCTACCGTCAAGGCAAAGACCATCTTTAAAAAAAAAAAAGGAAGAGCTAAACAAATGTCCAGTGTTGCATAATCAAATATGTGTCTTAAACACCCAAGAGCATAGCCTGACAATGAAGGTGTTGTCTCAGGGGTCAACAGCCTAGAAAGCCTGAGTTAAGAGGAGCTAATCTGGATGTATATTGTTTGCCAAAGAGACAAACAAGCTCCCCCAGTCATGCAACAGTGCTAGGCACAGCACGGCAGTTACCAGTTCCTTTCGCAATCCAGTGAACTCTGACCCCATATCAGACAGCTCGACACACATGGCGGGGTCACCAGGTCACCCCTTTATCAGCACTCTGCCCCAATCAAAGCATAAAGGCTACCCAACAAATATTGAGAGAGTGCCGTCAAATGTGAGGAAATCACTGAATGTCACGATGGTTTTTCCCACTCCACACCCACATAAACAAGCAACCCCCCACTGAGAACCATTTTGTAAGCAGGCAGAATTTACCCTGAACTTCCAGTCGTTATTCTTGAGGACTGGTTCGACCACAGGCTTTCCATCACCAGCAGTCTACAAATAAACATGTGGTAATCAGACAAATCCACAAGTGGGCATAATAGCTGCTAATTAGTGGAAAAATACAAACTAAAGGCTAAGGACTGCACGGGGAAAATACCGAATACTCCACCTACACTAGTGGTGTGGCTATTGCTTTGCATCACGAATGTCAACCACCACAATACACCAGACCAACACAGGGACTAACTAACGACTTGCAGTCAGAAGGCAAAAATGTCGTTTTTACATTTCAACTAGGAGGGCCAAAAAGCCAGCAGAAGATCACAGAAGATGTAGGCAGTAATGTTAATTGAAATATTAGGCAAGAGAGAAGGAAAGGAATCCAGGGCCAAGCTCGCAAACAAAAGGTTCGCACATGACATAGAACGGTCAGTTCTCGGGGATTACATCACAGCCAGTGGACTGATGCCACATGATGGCTAAAACTTTGGAGACAAAATCAAACAGTATTGGTTACTAATAAAAACTTAAAAAATTATATAAGAAGAAAAGGATTTAAAGGGAAAATAAAAAAAAATCTTAAAATGCTCTAAAACTTCAACTCACACCTTGAGAACTAACTACACCACAATATTGACAACTACGCACAAATTTGATATAATGAAACCTATTAATGCAATACACACTAAATAGCTTTGTAGCACAATGCAGAAAATCTGGAAACTTTCATTCCATGCTCGGCAAGGTTGATGTGACACTTTACACACCTTATCCTTCTTGTCCTGGCGGGCGTAAGGGAAGCAGGGGATGACAGCTGTGACACGCGACGCTGACGCAATTTTGCAAGCATTGATCATAATAAGCAGCTCCATGAGGTTGTCGTTCACCTCACCGCTGCCACTCTGAACAATGTACACATCCTCCCCACGCACCGACTCTCCAATCTCCACACTGCACACAAGAAAAGAAAAAAAAGAAAAAGAATTAAAAAATGTGGAACATGAGCTGTGATGCATTTATATAATAACTCGAGACTCCCACCACCCTCACAAGGCAAACACCCTGAAGAAGGCCAGGCCAGGCCGAGGCCGCGGGCCGCCGGCCTTGCTGGAATGCCGCCGCTGCAGCAGCCGCTGCAGCCACCGCTGCAACACGGCGGCGGCGGGGATGGCACGCGACGGTACGGCGCCGCCAAGGCGCCGATGCGCGAAAATACAATGTGACAGGTGCACAGATAACAGCCGCGAGTCCCGCGACGGCGGCACGGGGGGACACGGCCGGCCCGGGGCCCCGCGGGGTCCAGCGGGAGCGTCCTGATGGCCTGGAGGCTCCGGCCCGGTCCAGCCCGGCCGGGCGACGTCCGCGAAGCGCGGCCCATGTTTTGGGGGTGAGGGTGCCGAGGCGAGCGGCTGTCGCCAAAATTCGGCGCGTGCCGCGGCAGCGCCGTGCCCAGCGGAGAGGTTATGCAGAGCGGCGTAAACGCCGTCCAGGCGCCGGTCACAAGCCGACAGAGGGACAAACACGGTCAAACACGTCTCGTTACGTGACTACGGCGACGGACGGCACCTCGGCGCGCAACGGGTGCTTAGGGTGCTCACCATGTTTCCAAGTTGCTGAACTTCTTCGTGACGACTTTCCCTAGATCAATGCCCAGACGATCCACGATCCTCTGCGCGAGATCCGGGTGCGAAGTGCCGCTGAAGACTTTGATGTTGGGCATTCTGCTGCGGATTACGGCTCTGGGCCTCTCGAGGTTTGCTCGCAACAAACTCTTAGCACGCACTGGCTGCGATGATAACACGGGCATCACTGAAAACACAAATAACCAATCGGAAAGCGTGCTGAAAAACGAATGTGACGTCACATCCGCATCCGTCGCCCCTCCCTCCTCTTTCGAAATAAGGTCGATATCTCGTTGCAGGCGAAAAACAAACATGAAATTCTCGTATCTGAAAAAAATATATTGGTCACCTCGCAAAGGAATTCCTGCTGGGGAGGGCTCTAAAGCTAAAATAAAGATGTACTGATGCACGCGCTTTCAAGGCGATCCTAACTTCGAACGTATCACGTTCAAGGGCGAAAGAAGAACAAGAGGAATCCGAGTCAACAAACTGCAAGACAGTGAGCAGTACTTCATGTTCACAATTTAAAATAATTTCAAAACTGTGGAACTTTTGTCTTCGACTCATTTTAGGAAGCAGGCACGATTGAAAATTTTTCTTCTTATGTTGTGGTTTTTAATTGGCATGCCTTTATATTAGAGCATAACCTCCAGACACAATGGCAAACATAGCTGCTCAAAGAATCAAGAGAGAATTTAAGGAGGTTATAAAAAGTGAAGAGGTAGGAACATGACTTACAATTTTTGTAAATCTTATTAGTATTTTGTGCATTACAAATGTTGACGTGTCTCTTAATTATACTTTTCCATGTCGATGCGAACACATACCCTAAATGGTTGAAATTGTCAATCTTTTCTGCAAGTTTGCAGTGGATTTTCAATTTTCATTATCTTGATATTATTCCTTTGGGCTCTCATGTGACATATGTTGTAGCCTGACCTTCTATGCTGTAATTTATTTGCAACAATGTCGATTTCTGTGTGAAATAAATTCTACAATTTTAGATGTTCTTTGTGTTTGAGAACATTCAAATCTCCTGCAGTTTTCATCTTCATTCAATTGGCAATGCATTATGAATCTTGTAAATCCACTGATGTTTTCCTTTAGTTACATCTCTTGCTCTTCACCTTTGTGCCTTATCTATTTCAGCTTGTTACATTTATAGTCAGTTCTCTTTGTTGTCCATTGACATCATTTTTGCCATGCTTTTGGATTGCTGGTCCAGTTAATGAATGGATTCCCTTACATTTCAACTGTCTCCCCATCACAAGTGTCACCCACTAAGTATTGCGTTATCACTCACTCACCTTTTTTTGGTTTCTGTCCCCTTCTAGGCATATTTCTTGGTTTAGTTTAAACAGGGGTGAGTTTGCAAGCTTACTGCTCTTGTTGGCCAAAAACAAGTGATTCACTCTACTAGAAGCTGAGGAGTTGGTCTGCTGCTGGGTCAGGGGGTCATTTTGATAAGCATATTGTGACATCATCAGACAACCCTCCCACTCTCTTTTTATATTATTGCTCAAGTTGAAGTGATGTCAATGGGCGATGAGAACAAAGCTTTCTACAGTTTCATTTCAGCCCCCCCCCCCCCCCCTCCATAAATAAAGTTTTAGAAATTCTGTGATTGTTTTAAATTTAAATGTTATTATTACCTGTGTTATTCAGGTCGCAAAATGTGCCATCAAAGTTGAGCTTGTCAGTGATAGCTATACAGAGCTCAAAGGTGAGATTGCTGGTCCACCTGACACACCTTATGAGGGTGGAAATTTTGTTCTGGAAATCAAGGTGCCAGAAACATATCCATTTAATCCTCCTAAGGTAAGGGCGTGATGCTGTATCTTGTTACAATATTATGTCTTGTTCAGTACTTTTGACTGCAGGGTCCGTTCACTTATCTCTTTTTTATCCCCCCCTACAGGTACGTTTCCTTACTAAAATCTGGCATCCTAATATATCATCAGTCACAGGTGCCATCTGTTTAGACATCCTTAAAGATCAGTGGTGGGTATTGAAGTTAACAACCTGTCCTGTCCAATGATCACTTTAAAAATTGTATCTTATGTACTCATATGATTTCTTAATTTCTTACTCTTTTTCGTCTTTCAAGGGCTGCTGCTATGACATTGCGCACTGTACTACTATCCCTCCAGGCACTATTATCAGCTGCGGAACCGGACGACCCTCAGGATGCAGTAGTTGCTAAACAATATAAGGATGCTCCTGATATGTTCCGCCTTACCGCTCGCTACTGGACGGCTGCATATGCTGGAGGTTTGTTTGGCTCTATTCATGTGCTGTAATACAACCTATTTCCCAGTCCTGTATTTTTCTCTTCTAATCTACTGCATTTTCCCCCACCTGTTCTAGGACCCTATAGCAATCCAGACTTTGATTCAAAAATCAGACGTCTTACTGATATGGGCATTGAAAGCCATGATGCAAGGGTTGCACTGTCTTCTTTTAATTGGGACCTGGAGCGTGCGACAGAACAACTGTTTAGTTAGCCTCTGTGTGCCGGGTATTTAAGACTATTGGGTCAAAAATCGTACTTGAATGCACAGGACTCATGAGATTAAGATATAGCATTTGCTGCTCTGTTTGATGAACTGAAAGGCAAATGCATTGTGATCATTGTCCTTTTGGCATCACAGATTTGTGAAATTACAAGGGTTGTGTTATGTGATCAACAATTCTCATAATGTTTGCAAGAATTTTGTTACCAAACACATCAAAGATATGCTGCTCAGACCCCATTGACTGTTATGGCTGAAAAAGTTCATCACATTTCTTCGTTTGTCCAAGTGTAAATTATTTATTCCGTTTCAATATTCTTAGAACCAATTGAGCATGGTTGTATAAACAAGGGGTATTGATCATTAACAGCTTCCTATAAATGAGGTACTTCAACTTGTTCGCAAAATAATTTTGGTAAGTTAACTTCTTTTTTAAATTAAAGCTAAAATGTACTTGTTGAAAATTATTATTAAACCATAGTTTATGTAGACAGTTGTTTTAAACTTTTTGATTGTCAAGTAGTTGGAACATTAATAAGGAGAGATACTCATTTCATTCTCTATGTGGGTTTAAAATTTTAAATAGAAAAGAAGCAAGTTTGGTTTGTTAGTTAAGATTAGTATTGTTAGGTTTGATCCCTATCAAGATTTACTGCATCAGTTATAGCAATTCCATTCTTTGCTGCATACACAGTCAATAAGTTTTCAAACACCCTCAGCTTCCTTTCCTCTATCGCATTTCTCTGTGTCAAAGCACTAGCAATATTCTGAAGAGCCTGGGCTAAGTTTGACTCATTTGCAGAGCCATCACTGCCTGAAATGCAAATAATTAAAACAGGTTTAGAATAAAGACAAAAAAAGCTGACATGAATTACTTCCAAGATTTCAAATGAATTGGGTACCCTACCTTGTTGAGTTCCAGTAAAGCCGCTGCCTTCACAATCTGCATCTCCGTTAAAGACTTGTGACTTGGTGGAATCCTGACCTTCACCGCAGGGTTGAGATAATTGATGTGATATTTTATGTGAAGTGTTTGGACCCACACATTCGGCAACATCCTGTCAACATGTATACACGTTGTGAAAACTCAAGTTTTTAAACTTGGTAAGAAAAATATGTTTGTAACATAAGGACATTCCACAGATCTCAAGGAAGTTCTTAATGCAATTTTTATTTCTTTGTCAATGCTGCTTTCTTCTTTTCTTTTTTGTATTTTAATATGAAAAAAAAATCGAAACTATTTTATCACGGTAGCTAAATTGCTGAATTGAATGTGCAATAATAATTGCTATGGGATTGGGGCAGAGTATTAAGAGTTAACCTTTGAATGTTTCACAATGTTTCACAGGAACTTTCATGGTTTCACAAATGCTATTTTGCTGTAAAGTTTGTATAAAGAATGTGATAAATATCTTAAAATGTGAATCTGTTGCTGAATACTCTTTTAAAATCTTATTGTGATCACTGTCTATACACACCGTCTCAAAATTTAATACTTACAGATATCGATACGTTCAATAGATTTGCAATTCTTTCCTGGAGAGGCGAGAGGACCAGTGTTGGTTTTTCATTCATTTTCTCGGTCATCTTTTCTAGTTTAGTCATTGATTCCTTAGCTTTAAGACTTTCATAACGTTTCAAATCATGCCATGACTGAAAAATGTTTGAATGGTTGATTAGTTCATCGGATATTATAATGGAGTGTCCCATTTGGTTATCTTGAAGTGTAGAAATATTGGAATTACTCTTCAAACTTACTCTTCTCCATCCACAACCATCTTTCTGGGCCCCAGACCCACAGTTGTTTAAAATTATTGCAAGGTTCTCCCAGAGTTCATCTACGCTTGGCTTGTTGGCAGTCCCACCCACAGACCGATCCAGAACCATGCATGGATGTTCACTTAAAAAATCAAGCATGAGACTCCTTTGCTTTTCACTCATAGAAGAAGATCCTTTCCTCAAGTCCGCACCACGCTCAGAGAGACACCTCTTTTTTACAGGATGCATGACTGAAGGAAGTAAACAAATCAGATCTACATAAAAAGTTGTCTATGAGGTGATAAGTTTAAATGCTAATTTTGCAATAGGGTTCAAGTTTCCTCTTACCGACTTGTGATTGGCGCCAGATTCAGTTCTTTTTTCTTGTTTATTTTTTTGTGGTCGGTGAAAACGTTTGACAATGTAAACACAATCGTCTCCGGGAGTCCGTTTCTAGATTTTAGCGAAGGAAGACGAAAAATTTTAACAAATTACAGGGGAGGAAGGGAATCTGTACTGCCACAACCCAAAGAAATGTGGATTTCATTCGTGTTCCATTCAGAAGTCCTCAAGTTTTCCCACTTCAGTTAATCGAAATGTCAAAGCAGAAAGCAGAGGACGCGGTTGTTTGACAGCAGAGACGCCATCTTGGAGTGATGCTGGGCTACCAACACTGCAAATGGCTACCAACACTCGTCCAATGCACCCGTTTGCGAAACTCTTGTGATGTTCTGGATTCGGATAGAATGAAAATTTTGAAGCACTTGTTGATTGCGCTCACGATTGTACGCTGTGACAACGTTACTACTTCTGTCGTCTGCTCTAAGCTTTCCCTTTCGTTCGTGTTTTGTTTTCGTGTTGATATACGAAAGCAGATGACGTGACGCTGCTGTGCTACCTTCCACCGTGTTCAAAACCAATTTGCGTTGAGGTCAGGTGTCAAGGGATCAAAGTACAGGTAGACAAGGTCTCTTCCAGAGGTACTGGCACCGGTACGTCATTCGCCTCTGGCGGTCCGACACTCCCTGTACGCACCGCGATTCGAACCGGACCCGAAAATGGCTGGCAAGGGAGGTGCAGCTCCAAAAACCCGCAAGGAGCCAAATGTAGCGGTGAAAGCTTATCTCATCCTCTATAATGTGGTACAAGTGATCGGGTAAGTGAAAGTGAACTCGGGAAACCAGAGAAAGAAGGATTTCGGGGAGGCGATTGGGCCCCCTCCAATTGTGAAAGTCATTCCCTTATATGCACTACTTTTAACATATTGGACTTTGTGGAAGATTTCTCCTCAATAGAATCATTATATAGTAACGACTGCAAGTGTACTTTCTCTCTCTCTCTCTCTCTCTGTTTTCCCGCCTGTATAAAATATTCAAATTCTGATATTTCCTTGTAGTTAAATTGTTTAGTAGCTGCCTCGTAGATTTATTTACCAGTATGGTCAAAGGTTCGGTTCCTTTGAAAGCAGTTAAATTAGAGCCTCTAGGGCAAAAGCAGAAATGAGAATTCTTAAAAGTTAAATAACAATATATCTGTTAACAGATGGAGCTACCTTTTCTACCAGCTGGTATCATACCATGTTAATCCTCCAAAAGACGTAACTCTCTGGGAGCACGTCAAAACAACGGTAGTTATTTTCCAGAATGCTGCCATTCTTGAGGTGAGTGCCATGGCCGCTACTATATCAGTCTGTTAAGAAATACGGTTCTCCTGCTGAAGTTGTTGATTTTTCTTTTAATGCAGGTGGTTCACGCTGCAGTTGGCTTTGTTGTTTCCAATGTCGTTTTGACAGCAGCTCAAGTTTACTCAAGAGTCATGGTCGTGGGCTTGGTTCTTCTGGCTACCCCTACAGCTCCGCTGAGCATTGGTCTTCCCCTAGCTTTATTTGCATGGTCTGTTACGGAAATCATCCGCTACAGCTTCTATGCCCTGAACCTGATTGGTGCTGTACCATACTTTCTAATTTGGTGCAGGTAGGTTTGTCTTTTCTGCCCTAGTTCTGTGTTGGTCTGCCTTTAGAATAAATTGTAAGAAAATCGTCTCACGCATGGCATTACCATACAGGTACACCTTCTTCATCGTCCTGTACCCGATTGGCATAACAGGCGAACTGCTGTGTATATGGTCAGCCTACCAATATGCGTCGGAAACAAGCATGTGGTCGTTCCCACTGCCCAACGCTCTCAACTTCACCTTTGATTTCGGCTATTTCTTGATTGGAAGTATGCTGGCATACATTCCAGGTGAGTTTGCTAATACCGAAGTCCCCTTGGCGTGCTGTAATACACGTGGATTGATGTCCAATGCCCCCTCTTTTTTGCAGTGTTTCCACAGCTATACATTCACATGTTTGTGCAAAGAAAGAAAGTTCTCATGTCATAAATTAACTTTCTCTCATTCCAGTGTTTCCTCAGCTGTATCTATACATGTTCGGCCAGCGGAAGAAGGTAATCCTGGGTGGTGGCGGCAGCAGCACTAAAAAGACAAAATGAAGAGTTCCTGTTTTGCTCTCTATTTCCCTGAAGACTGTATTTGTGCTCAACTTATTTTAAGCTCTATCCTGCCCTCATTGTACATTGACATGATGGTGGTGGGCAGCACCAATTCATTACAGCTCATAATCAGCAATGGAGGCTGATAATTTAATGTTAAGTGTTTCAGTACAAATAACCCGAATGGCATTAGATTTGCCAAAGAGAAAAGTTGATGTGGATGACAGTATGTATTGGGCTCTAATGCAGAGCAAATGTACATATGCAAATGATCAAATTAGAACTGTGATTCCAATATTTTTTATATCTGGTAAATGACCTATGAATCTCCACAGGTGCTCCAATGTGACTGTCAATAAAGCTTTTACAAACCGTTTCACAAATATTGTAAGCCAAGCCCATTGCTCACGAAGTGGGTTAACCATTCCATTTCACCTATGAGTGGGTATCAATGTTGCAAAGAAAGATGATGGATCAAAAGGAAGACAATAAAGTTCAGTATTGGTTGGCCCACTGCACATTTCTTTATTTCTGCTTCCCAGCCTCATACACAAACCAAGAAATGTTCAACAGGTCAAAGGTACAAAACACCACCATTTACTGAGCATCGCCAGATGGCATTGTTCTAATGATGTCACTGTCGCCAGGGTCAGTGATGGACAGCGTACATACTCGGAAGTACTTTCCGCAAGCAGTACCCAGCTCGATGTTGTTGCCAGAGTAGTGGTGAACACCAGTCTTTGCAAGCATAGCATAGTACTCAATTTCGGATTTCCTGAGAACAGAATGCATTAAGAACCTATGTTAAACAATTATTACATATCACCCATAGACAGCCCAAGGCAAGCTCACATCAAGATGCCACTTGATTAACCTCACTCGTCCTAAGGTGGCACAAAACTCCCATAATGGCAGATCAAGTATAATTATAATCGGACCCCAAATAGGTCAAAGTAGGCAGGGTACCAGAGGACAGTACATTTACTACAATCAGCATATTAAAAGGCAAAGCCCCATTCATAATAAACTGAGAAGCACCAGCCAGAGATCTGACATACTTACGACATGAAACCGATGAAACCACATTAGGTATGCATACCATGGACAAAGCACATAACAGTACAAACCAGTACGCTATGCGCTTTGTTGCTGGCATGAGACTACTCCATAGGAGTTCCAAACAACTAGAAGCCTCATACCAATCAGTGGCCAATACGAATGAATGGAAATGACTCGAGAACACAGTCTCGACAAATACTAAATCAGGGGCCATCCATGACTAGTATCGAAGATTCCAGGGGAACCCTACTTCTCAGCCTCACCTTAGTGGGGGGGTGTTGTTGGCGATGATGACCAGTTTAGCCTTGCCCTGGCGGAGGGACTTGAGGGCCTGGTTCAGTCCAAGCACGTACTTTCCACTCTTCATCACCAAAGCCAATCGGCTGTTGATGCTCTCCAAAGCCTTTTTCTGCAACCACAAAGACAAGTCGTCAGAAACGAGGACAAAAGTAAAGCTCAAATGACACGGTGACGTCCAAAAGCGCCGTTTTAACACCGGTTCGGAACACACAAGCCCATCACACGTGAAATCGAGATATGGCGAAGAGCCACACGCGCCACCCCCGAGAACGGCGTGGGGAGGTTAGGAATTTAAGGTTAACATTTCTCAAAATCAACAAGGACCGAGTCCAGCAAACCCGCAGGTCCCCGACCGTTGCGCGACAAGAACGCGAGGGCAGAAACGGACACAACACTCAAAACACACGGCCGGAGCGAAAGGACGATCCGGCGAAACGCGTTCGGCACGTCTCACATGGCGACGCCGTATGCTTACCTGTTTCTTTTGGGCGACCATGATGATGATTCGTGTATGTCTAGTTGCCACCAGAACCTGGAATGAACAGACAGGGAAGTGAGTTGCGACCACGGACGAAATTAAAACAACTTTGGAGAAAATAGAAGCCGGAACGGCGCCCCAACACGTCCCGCTCGCACGCACCTTCCACTAGAGACAGCGGGCTGAACGCAAAGAACGACGTACGTGGTGTTGGTGCCGGATCAGGAAGTTGCCCGTTCCGCGGCGGTGGGGGTGCGTTCTCCTTTTCTTCGGTCACTTTGCCCTCTTTGCTTTTTTCAGTTTACCGAAGTAGCTGCGACTTTGAGAGGTTTAAAACCTTGTTCGAATCTTCTCGCGCAATCGAAAAAACAGTCTTCATCAGAAAAACAAGGGTTAATCCGGAGTTCACGTCAAATAGTAGTATCGAGATGCGCCACCAGGTCGCGCGCTCAGCGCTGCTGATCTCTGATTGGTCGCGAGCGATATCCGCCGTTCGTCTGAAGGCGCCAACACCGCTGTAGTTTAAACTGTTCAGACTTCACTGCACGTATTTACCGTATTGCGCGACAACTACTAGCACTTTTGTTTTCTGAGAGTAAAAGCACTGAACATGAAGGCGGTGTTAATAAATTCAAGAGTTTCGTTCCGCGGTTGTTTTTTAAAAGCGAAATCTCTCGTCAGGGAATGACCACCCCCAGCCGCCCGTGCCCCCAAACCCACGGGGAACTGTCAAATCCGTCTACGTCCATCCGGCGCACCCCGCAGACGCACAACCCGGCCGACCGCAGCCGACCGCCCCGCGCTTCCTGTGATCGGACAATCTGGCGGCGAGACTCTCATCTATTATGCGGCAGCACCGCGGCAACGGCGGTCGAGCCTGGGCCGCCGGCCGGACTGCCCGGGCGTGTGTGTTCTGGATGAAGCAACACACGGCTGACTGGCTCGGGGTGAGAGGCAGCGACAGTGAAAGGCACACACGTCGCTGACCGTAAAATTTTTGACACCGATTTAATGTGGTGTCGATTCCCGCCGCCGCTGCCGCCGCCTTTGGCGCGGAAGGACGGACCTATCGGCGGGGCGCGCGTGATGCGACACCTGCCCTCCGGCCCCGTAGGGAGCGACTCCGAACACGACAGTCTCCCTCTCTCTCTCTCTCTTAAGGAGCACCCTACGAGTGTGACAGAGACAGCACAGTGTTCGGAATGAGCAGTGACCGGACCGGCTGTCTGCCCGGCTCCGAGCGCATGCACGGCGCACAGGCGCTTCCTGGTTCGGGTCATAAAAACGGCGACGCGCGGCGGCAACGCCGGCCCGCTCCGCACCGACACTCCCCTCTGTCTCTTTTATTCTGCATGGGAAAAATAATACGGGTGGACACGACGAAGGCGCGGTAGCGGCGCGGCGTATGGAGGATGACGCGGAAAAGGAGCAGGCCTCCTGTTGCCGGTGTGGGAAGCGCCGGCCGTGCGTACCTGTGCGTGCGTGTCGCGCGCCAATACCCCGCGCTTCTTGTACTGGTTGTTGTTCGCCTGTCCGCCGCGAGAGCGCGCGTGACGCGTCCGGCCGCCGCCGTGCCTTTTCACGCGTGCGAGTGCGGCTGGCTAAGGCTAATCCCGTGCGGCGAATGGAGTAATAGTATGTATATGTATGCGTTCACGGTCAAGGAAGGCGGTGGGGCACTATGGAGTGCGCGGCACGAGCCGAGAGCAGGGAGGAGACGCTGCCGTGGGAGGCTCGCGGCGACGGCCGGGCCTCTTCACCGACGGCGATGTCATGTCTCCACGCCCCCCTCTCTCTCGCTCCTCTTCCGCGTGTGCGCATGTAATTGCAATTGACCTCTGCGAGTGCAGCGACGTCTCCATCAAAAAGGGTCACGTCGCCGTTGCTGCCGCGGACGTCACACACACACACACACACACGACAGCAGCGCCCCGCCCTCCGAATTTCTCATTCAGCTAAATGGCGCCGAATAGCAGCAGCAGCACCAGCAGTTAGTGCACAGCGCAGGTTAGGTTAGGACAGGAAGTGACGGGGTGGCCCGCAGGGGTAGGCCAGCCCGCACGACGCGAGTGTGCGCGCCGGCCGTGGGGGTGCCTACCCTGCAGGCGCCCTGGGTGTGCGGTGTTCTATGGGTCCCAAGTGGACGCCCGAGGCATGGTGCAACGCCGGGGGTCTTGCCTTCGCGCCTCGGCGGGGCGGGGCGGCCGCGCTGCACCACCGCCGCGCCGGCGGCGGCGTATCTCTGCCGACTGTCTCTCCCTTCCAAATTCAATTAAAGCAGTCGGCAGAGATGAGGTGTCGCAACCTTCCCTCGAGTGGATGGGGGTCGTGGGAAACGCCGGCCGCGATATCTCCGCGCCACTCAGACATGTTAATGGCGGCGACAGGAGCGCGCGCGGTGTCGGCGGCAGTGCCGCGGCTGTCGAACCCGGGAACGCGGCACTCACAACAAAAAAAAAAGTATTTGTGGCTGCAGAGTTTTATGCAGCGCAGAGTTTGCGGAAAATAAAAACGGAACCCGCTCCCGCTGACGGGAGACCGGGGGCTGTTTTAACAGCAGAGCGAGAGGAGTATTGACAGCAGCGGCGGCAGGAGCAGGTCTCATCCGCCCCGCCGCCGTCCGCTAGCGTCGTCTGCTTTGCAATACGAACGCTGTTGCCGCTGCTGCTTGCGTATTCCAGGCGGCGGCTGTCGGTTCGAGTCCCAGTCCGGGCACGGCGCTGGCAGCACGCGTCAGCCGCCTGCGGCGTCGAGTCCTTCCCTGCCATTCAGCGTAGGGGAGCATCGGCCACAGCGACGACGGGGAAGTACGGCGACGACGCCGGGGGTGTGTCCAGTTGTTGCCAGGCACGCCGAGCAAAAAAAAAAGCGTTGCACGTTTTCACAAAACAATATAAAATCACACTGTGGCGGTAGCCCACACAATTTTCTGAAAATTGGATCATTTTTGTCTCTGTAAAAAAATTTTATTAAAGTGCATTTTTTAAAAGTGTATCATTGAATTTTTTAAAAAATCCTGCTTTTACATTAGAGAGAGAGAGAGAGAGAGACAGACAGACAGAGATATACAGAGACATATAATCCGGAGCGGCCGGCCACCTTTGAAAACTTGTCATCCCACTTCAGATTTGAGGCCTTAGCGGGATGATACTCGGCTTTTAGGCGGCCGGCTTCTTTTTTTTTTTTAAAAAAAAATGGGGTCAAGCGACATGAGGAAGTCCGTGGTTGAAGAGGCCCACTCATCGGGGAGCTCAAAGCTGATTCATCTCACAAGGCGTGAGGTGCGCCAGAGAGGCGCCGGCGTGTGTGACCCCGTTACCCACTGATGATGGATCCTGTGCAGGGGCTTTTATCTGTCCCAAATAATCGGGTGACATCACAGGGGGCAGCGGCACCGCCGGGCCACCCGGTAGGGCAGGTACCAGAGTGCGCTGTCAAGGGTACTTTTCCGGTATTGGGAATGGAAAAACAGTTGAATTTCAGTTTAAATTTTTTTATCAGCAATTAGTGTAGAGCTGATTTCGATTTGAAAAATATTGTAGTAAACCAAGATAATTTTTTTTCTTTCAAACCGCGATGGAGTTGGCGCGGTTAGCAACCTTTCCTGTTTTGGCCCGACTATCTCTGGGATTGGCAGAGATTGGGGGGCCAGGCAGGCAGGGGGGACTCTTCTGAGGAACCGAGAAGCAAGCTGGTGATTAGGAGCGTCTCTCTCTCTCTCTTTCTGTCTCTGTCACGCGGTGACGCTCTGGAGTCAAAGAACCTACACCTTATCGCACGACAGCGTGTTTCGGGAAATTGCTGCGGCGTCAAGTCAATCAAAGAAACACTGATATGTATCCATTTCGCCAAACTTCGTGCGGCTGGTAACATTAACTCAAGCCACGAATTATTTTTTTCGTGATTTTTTATTTTCTCCTTTTTTTCATTTTTGACATGCCGTGCTGGCAGACGCCTGGATACGGTCCCCGGCAACCCCACCCCGCACCTCGCCGTAAAACTGGCGCCACGGACTTCACCGAGTGTCGCGCGCGGCGAAATACCAAAGTCATGAACAAAATCTATGCCGCCGCCGCCTCGCGTGGCGGCGCCGCGGTGCGCCATGAAGACATGAATGGAGCGAGAGGCGGGCGGAGTGCTCCGGGAGAGCGAGGGCCCCGCTGCACCGGGCCCTCGGGTCCCCTCAGGAACCGTTTCAACTCAGTCTCGCCGATCGGAAGTGTGACGTAATTTTGTGACCGCCCCCATAAAGGCGACGACGAGTTGCGTCATTTAGAAACGCCCCCTCCATTGGGGTCGGTCGGGCCATCGAGAGACTGAGAGGGCTGCGCCGCGCTGCGCCGGGGACCGTCCCGTCAGGTGAAGCAACCCTACCACTCCAGCGGGGCTCCAGCCGGGCTCCAGCCGGGCCACCTCCTTGGCTGGACAGGACAGGCGGCCCAGCCGGGGCTGGCAGGCAGGCCGGCCGGCCGGCCGCCGGAGCTGGCAGCCTCCGAGGCACGGCTCCGAAACCGGCCGCCGCAACACCGCCGCCACCACCGCCGCCGCGCGGCGCGGGGGAGAGAGAGAGACAGAGAGGGGCCGTCGCGGGCGAGGGAGCGAGACCGCGGACGGTGGGAGGGGGAGGGGCACCTGCTGCTGCGATGGCTGCAGTCGGGCCGCTCCGCTCGGCGCTGCGTCCGCGACTATCCTCGTCTCTGTCTGGCGCGGCGGCCGCGACGGGCGTGGGAGGGAGACAGGGATAGCCGCGGGGCGGTTCGGACGCGGCCGCCGCGCCGCTCGGGCCCACGGCGCGGCAGGCGGCGGGCTGGCAGGCTTGCCAACGCCAACAACAGGACCGACAGCCAGTGCGCGCCGCTGCCCCGCGCCGGTACCACGTCAGGCTGCGCGTGCGTGCGTGCGTGCGTGGGTGCGTGCCCTAACGTGTCCTCCGAACGCGGCCCCCCCCCCCCCCCGCGCCCGGCGCGTTCAACAAGTGGCCCCCGACCCTCCCCGCCCCGGGGTCAGGACCTGGCCAGGACGCCCGAGTCCCCAGCACTCCTCCGCCCCAGGATTCCGCCGCCGACGCCACATTCGTTGCGGCGAGAGTGCAAGTGCATCGTTCCATTCATTAAAACCTCCCCGTGTGCGTGCGTGTGTGTGTGTGCCTAAGCACGCAGCCAGTGTGTGTGTGTGAGCACAGTGCGGTGGATACGACGCTATTTGGATATTGGGAGCCGCATCCTGGAGCAGCCGCTGGGCCCCCCTCGCCCTGTAGTACCTGAGGCCGGAGGAGCGGGGAGGCGAGGACTGCTTCTCCCCGCCGCCTCTCGCCGCCGCCGCTGCGCCGCGCCCCGCCGCGCCCCGCCACGCCCAGCGCCGGCGACCTGACAGGTGAGAGGGGAGCGGCAGCGGCCGGGAGAGGGAATGGAAGGGAAGGGAAGGGACCGTCCTGTCCCTGTCCGCCCTGTGTGTCAACCTAGGCCTGCCTCAGCCTCAGTTATCGAGAGGAGGGGAAAAAAATCGAAAGTCTAAATACGACCATTTAAATGTGGCGGACAACGGTTTTCTGCTCTACGCCTTCCGGAATAGTTTTTGGGTTTTCTGGAATACCTTCTGGAATATCTGGAATACCCTCTGGGACCGCCCTTGCGCTGAACCCTTCTGGGACGTCAGTCCCGTCTGGAAGAGCGAGCGGCTCCGGAACAAAGCGCCGGCGCGGCCGCGGCCCTGCGGGGGCCCTTCTGGAATGCCCCTGCCTCCTCCAGCGGGGCTCCAGCGGGGCTCCAGCGGGACACCTGGCTCTGGATAGTACCGAGAAGGCGAAATAAATAAAAAGGTCTCCATGAGGAAGACGGCCATCGACGCCGCCCACTTTGCGCCGCGCCGCGGCCGCTCGGCGCCTCCAGACGACGCCGTCTGGAAGTCTGGAAGTCTGGAGGCGCGGCGGCGGCGGTGCCCGACCAGGAAGAGCCGGGGTGGCCCGCCGGGGCGCGTGCGCCGGTGGAAGGTGATTTGGGGCCGTTGCCTGATAAGGACACGTGTGTCGCTGTGTGCCCGCGCCCTGCGCCCACAACCCCGCTCATATGCTCATAGCAGTCAAAAAAAAATAATCGAAAATATTTATAATTTTGTCTCTCCAGGCCAGAATTAAGATTTGACTTTTGAGAGAGAAGAGAGAGAGAGACAGAGAGATACAAGGGTTTTGATTTAAAATCAGATCGAATAATGACCACTCAATTTATTATGCATTTCAATCAATTGATTTTTTCTTTTTTTTTTGGGGGGGGGGGGCTTTTTGCCCGCTCCGCCGTCTACTACGTTAGGCGCGCGGGTAACGGGGATTTGACGGGGCGCGCGGTTAGGTAACTGTGAGGCTTACTGCCGTGCGCCGCTCGTTGCGGCAGCTTCCGGACGGCAGCTGCGCAGCTGGCGCAGCTGACACAGCTGCCGGCGGGGCGGCTGGACGACTGTTCTTCTCTTGGGCGCTGCCTGCTCTTATAACTCGCGCGGCGCTGCAGTCGCGCTGCGTCTTTGCGATTTGAATAGCTAACGACGGCCGTGTCTCCCGGGGGCGCGGCCGGCGCGCCGCCGTGGGAGCTGATGCTGAGCCGGGCCCCCATCAGGCCCTCCTGGCCACGGTCTCCCACTGGTCGTCCTCCTTGTCTGGGCCTGCCGCCGCCCGCCGCCGGGCCCACCGGGCCTACCGGGCCGGCCACCCCAAAAGCAGGTCAGCAGACACCTGAGCCTGCCGGGCCCGGTGCGGTGTGCCCCCCCCCCCCCCCCCTCAACTGCCACGCCCACTGATTGGCGTGCTGGATCACGCCTCCCCTCTTCCCCTCGCAAAGCACGTCGTACCGCGCAGCAACAGCAGCAGGACGCTGCAGCGAGAGACTCTCGTCGACGCGGTCCTCGAGCACGGCCCTCTTCTCCTCCGCTGCGAGCAGGAAGGATGCACCGGGCACCGTAGTCGGCGCGCAGAAGAGGGGGCTTGGCTCGTTGTCTTTGACGACGACGTCGCGGCCGCGGGGGCCGCGGGGGCCGCGGGGGCGGCGGGCCGGCCGGGCGACGGGCGGGCGGTAAATTTGGGCCAAGAGCATCATAGGACGGCGGCGGCGGCGGCTCCCAGGACCCCCCGCGGACACCGGCCGCGGTCCTCGCCGCGAGAGAACAGCCGAGAGGCGCGGCGACGGCCGACGGATATGGAAGCGTGCCAGTGAGCGGCGGCGGCGGCGTTGGCGGCGGCGGCGGCGCGGCGATGCGGTGCGATTCCAAATTAACGCGTCACACTTAGGGTTCCGCGGCGGCGCGCCCACCGCCGCCGCCGCCGCCGTGCCGCCGCCGCCGTGACCACGGAGACAAATGTCCGCGGCGCCGCCGCCGAGACCACCGAGACCTTGAGGACAGTCCCTCTCGTATTATCCCCGAGCAACAGCGCCGGCGACGACCACGGCGACCATTTCGCATAAAGATACTCTCCACTGTTCTTCTTTCTTTTATCGTTCTTTCTCGCGGCCCGCGCGCCCTGCGGCTGCTGAAAGAAAAAGAATAAATAAGATGCTTGCGGAAGACTACCACCTCCCTTATGTTGTGTGTGTGTGTGTGTGAGTGTGTGTTTGTCATGTTGAAATCCTCACTGCTGCCACGCGCCTTAATTATTCAAAGGGATCAAGTATATTCTGTGAGTGTGTTAGTGTGTGTGTGTGTGTGTTTCGTTTCCTCTTGGCGCGTTCGGCACTGCCGCAGCGGTGGCGGGGGCCGGGCCGGCGGCGGGGCGCCCGGTTCGTGCCCGGGCCGGGGCTGCTGCTGCTGCTGCTTCTGGGATTGCTCCAAACGACTTTGTTGTTGTGAAACCGCGACGACCGGCGACGCCGCCGACGGACTGTCTGTGGACTGCCGCCGCCGCCGCCGCCGCTGCTGCACCGGCGGCATGCGTTATGCGGAAGGTGTGTGGTGGTGCAGCAGGGTGCCGCGGGCAGCTGACCCCCCCCCCCCCCCTCCCCCTCCCCCTCCCCCTCCCCCCCCCCCCCCCCCCTCCCCCCCCTCCCCCCCTCCCCCTCCCCCCACTCTGCGCTCCGGTCCACTCGCTTCACTCTCTTGGGTGCGCGCGCGCGCTGGATAGAATGCGGAAACGATGCCAACGCCTGTCGCTGTCCGGGAGAGAGACAGAGACAGGGAGACAGGTAGAGACAGAGATAGAAAGGGAGATAGGCAGGGAGAGAGAGAGAAAGAGAGAGAGAGAGAGAGAG
Source organism: Megalurothrips usitatus (assembly GCA_026979955.1). NCBI lineage: Eukaryota > Metazoa > Arthropoda > Insecta > Thysanoptera > Thripidae > Megalurothrips > Megalurothrips usitatus. The sequence continues at coordinate 10,631,720 of CM049601.1, forward strand.
AGAGAGAGAGAAGGTGCACGCGGAGTGCTTCGGGAAGTTACTGCGAGTTTCTTCCGCGGCGGCATAAAGTTTGGGTTCGTCACGTGATGGCATGATGTGCTGTATGTCACATTGGCTGCACACCCGCTGCCCGTGCCTCTCTCCCTCTCTCTCTCTCTCTGCTCTGCTCTGGGCACCCTCACTCTCTCACACTCACACGCAGACACAGACACCGCATCCCGTCCCGTCGCGTGTTCATAGCCCCGCGGGCAGACGTCTGTCACTCGGGGTGAAAAAAATATCTGATATGTGTGTTGACATTTTGGCTCTGAATGGTTTTAAATAATAAACTTAATGTTCGTCCTCAAAAACTTAAAAAAAAGGATTATTGAAATTAAATTTTAAGAAATAAAATAATAGAAATGAAAGTTTAAATAAAAATCATGGGGAAGGAGAGGTAAGACAATGCTATTTTTAAATTCCTTTCGTGAGTACGCGTCGCTTAGGGACGGTCCCCCCGGCCGCCACATTCCAGATGACGCTTCATGTTCGGACAGTTAGGCGGGGCCCGGCTATGAAGGCTGTAAGAGTCTCGAGGGGATCATACCGCCAACACAGACTGCAGCGGTCACCCACCGTATCGGAAAATGGGGTAAATGCACTGTCGCACCGCGGGGTGCATTTCATTACAGTCTCTCTCTCTCTCTCTCTCTCTCTCTCTCTCTCTCTCTCTCTCTCTCTCTCTCTCTCTCTCCCGCACACCGAGTTCCGTTGCCCTTGTTCCGGGCTGCTGGCTCTGTTTGGTGTTCCGCACCTCCGCGCGCCCTGCATAGCAGCGGCACGCCCGCTGTGCAGTGTGTACGTTGTGGGAGTTGGCCGTTACTGTTTAGCGTCATTATCATCAGAATCGTCATCATCATCATCAGTGTCATCATCATCAGTGTCATCATCATCAGTGTCATCATCATCAGTGTCATCATCATCATCATCATCATCATCATCATCATCATCATCATCATCATCATCATCATCAGATGCAGTGTCGTTATTATCATCAGTATCATCACCATCGTCCTGCCCGCGGCCGACGTCATCGTCATTAAAAATCATTTTGTTGATTGGCGTCGCGGCGCCGCTCTTTGTCCTCCCGAAGCTCCGCGGGGAGGTGAATGGGGTTACGGGAGGAGTCCATGGGAGAGAGAGAGAGAGAGAGAGAGAGAGAGAGAGAGAGAGAGAGAGAGAGAGAGAGAGAGAGAGAGAGAGAGACAGAGAGACGGAAGGCCGCACGACGCAACGCCTCTTTCCTCCGAGAAACGAGACGAAAGGAGCTGAAGTGAAGAGGCTTTCTGCTTGCCGGACTCCGCACGCCGCGCCGGTTGGTTTTCGGGGAAGGGGATGTTGCGCACCAAAGTCAGAGGCTTTTTACAGCTCGGCTCCCTCTTGCGTCGCTGCTTCCATTTTCATAAAGAGTGTCTTAAACATTTCTTTTTTAAATCGCAAATTTTAATTTCTAGATCGAAACTGAATTATTGCTCTAATTTTTAGAAAAAAGTCCATAAAATCAAAAGTTTTAATTTTTGGACCAAAAACCGAATTTTCTCAACAGACTTTTGTGGGGAAGGAGGAAAATAAGAAAACCAGAATTGAGCGCGCCAATGACCGCCCATCGAGGCGGGCAAACGAGTCTAAAGATAGTTACCGCGCGGCGCAACGCAAAGTTCAGATGAAGAAAAGGAAACGAAAATAGGGGAGGCTGTGAGGTAGGGGGGCGGAGGGGGCGGGTTTGTTTGGGTCTGCGGACGTATGACGTTTGCGATTCATGGCGATGACGTTTGCGGCGTCCGCCATGAAGGGCGCCGGCTGCTGGCCTAACATCTCATATTTACCTCGCGGCGGCGCTGTTGTGCGGTGCTGTGCGAGGGAGGGAGACAGAGCGAGAGAGAGAAAAATGCAAGTAATAAACAAATCCTGACCGCGATTCCCTGTGAGACCGATTCCACGAGCTGAGCGGCGGTCGCTCCGTCTCTCTTGCACTCACGGGCGCAGCCTGCGCACCGCCGGGGCCGGGCTCACCGCCTTCCTCGTTCACACGGGACCACCGCACCACCGCCACCGCCCTACTGGTTCGGTTCCTGGCGGAAGCAAGTGTAACGGAACGGACCCCGTACTGCCTGCGCAGCGCGCGCCGTACGCGACCCACATACGCTCTTGTTGTTTTAACTTTGTCATTTATTAAATCTTTTGAAAAAAAAAGCTTTTTTTGTTGCGGGGCGAGCAGGGGAGAGGGGACGGGGCAGGTTAGAGCGCGACGGGCACATATTGCGTCCCCGAGTCCCCCCAAACAAACCGCGGGGGTAAGACAGAGATGGAAACACTACCTGTCCCTCTCCTCGCCGACGACCCCCCGCGGCGCTCTCGTGTGTGACGTCGATTCATTCATTGGGGGCGCTTTAATTCATTCAGGCGTTCGCCCGCCTCCGCCCATATCGTCTCGTTCCGAACGTTTTAGCAGCCGCGGCCGGGGCTCGTTTTGTTGCGTTCGTTAACTGATTGCTGTACGCTACACGCCTGGCTACACCCCATCGAGAGGGTGTGTGTGTGAGAGAGAGAGAGAGAGAGAGGGGGGGGGGGGAGAGGGAGAGAGAGAGCTGCGTGAGTACATGTACCCTCGCGCACAGTGTATAACGACTCGGTTGGAGTGGCGGCTGGAGTGTCGGGATGCCGTGCCACGCCGTGCCGCGCCGTGCACGTAGTATGCGTCGGGCACGCAGGCAGGCAGCCCCTATGTGTCGTCACCGTCGCCGGCGTGCCGTATGGAAGACGTAATTGCGCCGGGTATGTACGTCGTATATATACAGTACGTACACGAAACAACGTCACCCCCCGCCCATTCTCCTCCTCCTCCTCCTCCTCCTCCTCCTCCTCCTCCTCCTCCTCCTCCTCCTCCTCCTCCTCCTCCTCCTCCTCCTCCTCCTCCTCCTCCTCCTCCTCCTCCCGCGGTATGCCGTTCTCAGTAAAACTCCCCCCCCCCCCCCCCCCCGCTGGACCGAGAGAATCGTACGTGTTTGTTGTTTTTTTCGGGCGATGCGTACTTTTGAACTGGCACTCGCTTTACAGTTTTACAGTCGTCTGTAGCAGAGAGGGAGCGGCGGAGCGGAGCGGGGGGTCGACGACACGTTATGGATGTATCGCCTCGATCCTTGTGTATTGCACTCGTCCTGCCCCTGCCTGCTGCCGAGGGAGATAAGTGTGTGTGTGTGTGTGTGTGTGTGTGTGTGCGCGCGCGTGTGGTTCAGCGATAGGGCTGAGAAGGAGGCTGCTGGGGCTGCTGAAGAAGGCCTTGGACTTGGCCGGAGTACACCCCCTCCCCCGCACCCCCCACCCCCCGCGCCGCCCGTCGCACAGAAATAGCGTTTGTATTTGTTTGTTGGTGGAGGCGGCGGTCTATACTACGCCCCTAGGTCTAGGCAAACGCGCAAAAAAATAATTTAAGGACGCGAATGAATTTTTTTTTGGCTCAAAATCTTGTTTTGATTCTGCACTGCGGCGCGAGGCACGCTAAGGGGCCCTCACGTGTGTGGGGGGCACCGCGGATGTGTCCCGCCAACAGCAGCCTCGCAGATATTTATCGTTTCGTTGTCATTATTCTGTCGAGGTGGGCGCCGGGCGGGGCGGAGGGATCGCAGGTGCATGCGAAATAAAACTTCACGCGCAGATCCTGGTCGCTGTTATTTTTTTTTTTCAATTTATTTATCATTTTTAAAAAAATGTGATTTTCTGTGTGACAATGGAAGTCGCGTCCAGCCGGGCGGTCTCCATCGCGGGCCTCCTCCTCCCTCCAGGGCTCCCTCCAGGCCCCCCCCTCTCTCTCTCTCTCTCTCTCTCTCTCTCTCTCTCTCTCCGGTGGTGTCGAGTGTCCATGCCGACTGAGGAATGCAAATTGCTCCCCGCCCTGCTCCCAGCCGCGCCTCCTCACCTCGCGATGGTGGACACATTTTTTTTTTGTTTGCCGTGCTGTGCCGCGCTGCGCTGCTGCGGTGTCCGCCGCCGCTCCGCCTTCGTTCCTCTCTACGTCCCCCTATTTTCTCCCGCCGCCGCCGCCGCCGCCGCCGCCGCCGCGCCGCACTACAGCCTGCCGTCGTCGGCCGCCCCCGTGTCGTCCCCCCCCGTCGTCTGTCCCGGCCCGCAGCACCACGGCGGCGGCTGCGGCGGGGCGCCTGTCGGGTAGGCAGCCGCAGCGCCCGCAGCGCACGCGTGCCGTGCGGGTCGGCCTACCCCGGCCACCGCAGGCGCTCGCCGCCGCCGCCGCCGCCGGAGATCTCCTCTCCTCGGCCTCCGAAATGGCGGCGGCGGCGGCGGCGGCGGCGGCGGCGCGTCGCCGGTCCCCGTGAGCGCCCCGCAGCCGCACCGGCGTCCCAGACGTCCCACGTCCCCGGCAACCCGACGACGCACAATGCGAAAAAGAGGGGAAAAGAATGCGGTTTGTGAGCGGAGGAGGGGGGAGGGGGAGGCTGACTCCCTCGTCCTGCTGCAAGTCCCCCCCCCCCCTCTCTCTCTCTCTCTCTCTCTCTCTCTCTCTCTGCCACTTCGGAAAGCATTTTCCGGCCTTTGTCGCTAGCAATGGTGCGGAGGGAGAGTGAGTGAGAGAGAGAGAGAGAGAGAGAGAGCCAGGAAAAAAAATATGGCGACCGCCACCATGAAAGTCAACTCCTCTCTCTCTCTCTCTCTCTCTCTCTCTCTCTCTCTCTCTCTCTCTCTCTCTCTTTCTCTCTCGCTCTTTGTCTCTCTCTGTCTCTCTCTTCCATTTTTTTTTTGCTAGCATGGTGATTGCTTTCCTATGATGATTTATACAAACCCGCACTTGGGTATACTATCGTCGTGGGCGGTGCGCAGCCACGGCACTCGCTCACTCTCTCACTCGCTCACTCTCTCACTCGCTCACTCGCTCACTCGCTCACTCACTCTCTCCGAACTGTACTGCACAACAAGGTCACGTGCCCTGCCGGCACGCCGCGTTGCCCCCCGCGGCTTCGGCCCGCTTCGGCTGCACACGTGGAGGCGCCGCGCCACCAGCCAGCCAGCCGTGTACGGCCGCGATGAGCAATTCAAATTGGAAGACGGCAAGCGCCGCAACGCCGCCGCCGCCGCGTAGCCACGTTCAAAGTGCGTCCCTAGCGGATCCTGACCTAGGCTTCGTGGGCAAAGCTTAAAGCAAAATTTTTTTTAAAAAAAAGAACATGTGAAAAACGCGAAGCTTACACTTGTAAAAAAAAAGAAATGGTCACAACGTGACCGAAATCGGCTTGGAAAAAATATTAAAAATTAAACAAAAACAATCACTCGTACACAAAAAAATGTCTTTAAAAAAAATAGTTTTTCTATAAAACTTGAACCGTGAGATAGTGTTTGGGCCGAACCGGGCGGCCTGCCGCCGCGCGCGGGGAGTCGCGAGCCTGGCTATCGTCTCATCAGCCAACCTGCCGGCAACCTGCGCGCGCGGGCGTGGCGTGGCGTGGCGTGGCGTGGTCGGCTCCAAGGTCGGGTACCGCGCGGCTCCGTGCCGCGGCGCTGCGGCGCCCGTCACCTGCCCCCCGCCATCACCCCGCCGCCGCCCCGCGCCGCGGTGACGTTGAAGGTGTTGTTGGTGACGGCCAGGATCGTGCGGCACTCGTGATCTTGGCGGACGGTACGGCCGGGGACAGCCACTTACAAAAATATTTTTTTAAAAAATCAGTGGATATGCGTGCGGTGGATACGTCGTGAACATACGCGCTGAAAATGGACAAACGTGTGCGAACGCAATAACAGGGTATTTTTTTATGGGTTGAAAAAAAAATAATTAAAAATGTATCAGGCGTACTTTGTTTTTTTTTATTCTTAACGAGGGGTGGTGATGACGGTCCATGATGACGATGATGTTGTTGTAGGTGGTGCGGCGGGGCGGAGGTGAACGCCTCCGACGATGTGTGTGCTCGCGCCGGCGAGGGTTTCGGACCGGTGTGAGGTGCGACAGAGAGAGAGAGAGAGAGAGAGAGAGTCACAAAAATACTCGCCGTCGCGGGGTTCGTGACCCGAAGACGCAAGGGACCGAGGAGGCAGCACCGAGACCACACGGCCGCGGGCCCCCGGGGGCCCCGGACCGGCGACAGAGGCCACTGCCGCCGGGGCGGGACGCGGTCCGCCGGGCACACAGCCTCGCTCTGTCGCACTCATTACACCTGTGGCGCCGTGGCGCGAGGAGAGAGAGAGAGAGAGAGAGAGAGAGAGGAGTTGGTGACAGGCGAAGGGCGCGAAAGGAGAAGGGGAGACAGAGAGAGATTGAGAGAGAGAGAGAGAAACAGAGTTCAAAATCAGAACATAAAATAAATGTTAGAAGAAAAATAATGTAAATAATGTCAGGAAAAAAAAGAACATAAACAGAAAAATTGCAGGAAAAAAAACCTAAAAGTGACAGAGAAAATTTTTTTTTCAATGTGACACGGTGGTGGTGAGGGATCCCCCGCGCATGTCTGGGTACTTCCCGGCCCGCCCGCAGCGTCAATGAGGCGGCTGCGGTGATTGCGAGGTCTATGAGACGGTGGGGCTGAGTCACATAGTCCAGGGGGGCAGAGTAGACAGCACAATGGAGATTAACGTTTCGAGAAGCGGCGTGCGCGCGCCGCTCTGGTTGACGGGGAGACTGGAACGCACGACGCGGACGTGCCGGGCCGGCACACCGAGTCCCGGAGGGCGGCGGCGGCCCTCGAGGTCCCCGTCGTCGCCCAGGGAGGCCGTTGAGGACCGCGCGGCGCGGCGCGGCCGGCGGCGGCGTCCTCGTCGTCCTCGTTGGCCGCGCGCGCCGCGTCCTAGTATGCGGCGGCGCGGTCCTCATTTCAGTGAACCGGTCGGGGAGAGGAGAAGGACCCCCGGTGGGACCTGTGCCGCCGGGCCGTACGTTGCACTCCCGGAGGAGAAAGTGTGTGCAGGCGGGCGGGCAGCGGCGGCGCAGCGGCGGGGCGGGGCGCGCAGGGCCGCTGCCGCCGCACCGCACCGGCCCAGCCCGGCCCGGCCTGCCCGCACTCCTCCACCTCTCATGCACGGAAAACAACAAAAACGAGGAGGAAGAGGGGAGGAGAGGGGATCTCGTTTTATTTTATTTTTTTGACAGGGGAGCGAGCGCCCGTGCGCCCCACTCCTTAAAAAAATAAAAAGAATTAGGCTACATCTCAACAACACCAAAAAAAAATCTGTGTGGAAATCGCGGAAGAAAATCATAAAATCAAGGAAAGGAAAATTGAGGACCCCCCTTGGCGCCGCCCTCTCTCTCTCTAAGCAGGTGCTCCGGGACTCCGGGGCCTCCGTCGGCCTGCATGTATCGCCTTGGCGGTAGAGAGACTGTGCGTCTCTCTAGGAGAGGCGCCCTCCCGGAGCAGCCGCCGCAGCCGCAGCACGCTGGAGAGACCCCCAGCGGGGCCCAGCGGGGCCGCGGCGGAGGTATTGTTGTGGTTTCCCGGGGCCACTTCCCATACGCGGGCCGGAAGTGACCTCACGGAATCTGGGGGAAGGGCGCGAGAAGAGAGGTACGAAGGAGCGGCCGCGCTGGGCGTTGTCCTGGCGCAGCCGCCACTCCTCCCGCCCTCTTCACTCCTCCCTCCCTCCCTCCCTCCCTCCCTCCCTCCTCCGGCCGGTGCGGCGGCGGGCGGCGGCGGCGGCGGCGGCGGCGGCGGAGGCGGCGGTGGTCCGCGCTTGGTCAAATATGAGCTGACGTAAGCGGTTAGGTCACGGGGGGGCTGCTGCATACACTGCGGGGCGGCCGTGACGACATATGGCCGGGTCCTCTTCAGCAGAGAGAGAGAGAGAGAGAGAGAGAGAGAGAGAGAGAGAGAGAGCGAGAGCGAGAGAGAGAGAGAGAGAGAGAGAGAGAGAGAGACAGAGAGAGAGACAGAGAGAGAGAGAGACGGAGAGGGTCACTGGACGCGTGTGGCGCGGTATTTGAACCCGCGCGCCGCGACGCCGCGGCGAGGTTCATTTTCGCCGGGGGGTAGCGTCAGTTTCGTTATTGAAAAAAAAAAACAAACCACGAGTAACCTGCCGTTGCTGCAGCTGCTGCTGCTGTTGTGGGTGATGGACGTCTCAGCTGCTCCGGTGTGTGTTGTTTTTATGTTTCAATCATCCGCGGCCGGCCGGGCGGGCTTCCTTTTACTGCCTTGTGTGTGTGTGTGTGTGTGTGTGTGCCCACTGTGTGTCCACACTGTGGGCCGGCAGTCATTAGCACTGGGACACCGCTAGCAGGGGCGCGGGGAGGCCGCGTCGTCAGCAGGAGTGCCCCGCCGCCGCCAGCACTTCCGTTAGCGGTCTGTGTAAAACCTCTATCGGTACACGAGCACCGAGTGGGTACGGCGGGCGGCGGCGGCGCTTCCGCCCTTCTGGACGCGCACTCCGGTGCCAAAAGAGTATGGTTTGTGTGGGAGTCGGGGGAGCACAACACAAAGGCCACACACACACACGTCGCGGCCGGTACGTAGTGTAAGCTAATCGATGCGCGGGCCCTCAGCAGCAGCGGCAGGAGGGAGGGTGAGTCGATCAGAACCAATCAAAAAGAAGAAAAAAAAAAGATCTCAACCTGTGGCGCGCGCCGTTTCGAAATGACATGCCCGCTTAGCATGGCCCGCGCGCCTACCTGGTTCGGTTCGGCCCCGCGTCCTGCAAGCGGATTGAGCAAGTCGCCATGCCCGCGAGGGCCACGGGGAGTGAGAGAGAGAGAGAGAGAGAGGGAGAGAGAAGAGAGAGAGAGAGAGAGGGGGGGGGGGGGGGGGGGTACCGACCAATCGCCATGCCAGTGACGACGCCGTCGGTCGGTGATTGACCAATGAGGGGTGTCGGAATCAGATCTCACTCCATACGGCCGGCAGCGCCGCCGACACCAATGCGGGCTGTAGCCGACTGTTCTGGCGGCGCGTAAGTTCTCTCTCTCTCTCTCTCTCTCTCTCTCTCTCTCTCTCTCTCTCTCTCTCTCTCTCCCTCCCTCTCACTCTCTTGCCACTATGTCAAATCAAAATAAATTTTTCACTTATTTTTGCTGCTGTTACTCTCAGATTCTTTTTCCTCTTCTAATTTTTTCAGTTTTTGTTCTTATGTCCCTCATTTGAATTTTCTCAGACGATTCCTGATTTTTATTTCTCGTGCAGATTGTACAAAAACATTTTCTCTCTCTGTCAGTTGGCAGCAAGGGAGCCGCGCATAGCAATAGGCAAGCAATTCTTTTTTCCCCCTTCTTCTTTCCCCTTCGTGCGATTTGTAACCCTTTGCGGGCTGGCGCGGCTGCCGTGCTGGACTCTCTCCCTCTCTCCCTCGCTCCTCCCTCTCGCCTGCCCTCCCTGCGCACCGCGCTCCGTCGCACACTACTACCGAGTGCTCGCCGTCGCCTGGTTTTATGGCGCCCGCAGAGAAAGTAAAGAGTAAAGTCCGGTAAAAGCGCATGCAGGCGGTTCTCTCGGTGTGGGTCCTGTCCGCGGCGGGCCTATAGGCAGGCAGGCGTGCCTATAGGCGGGCGTGCTTATAGGCAGGCGGGCCGGCCGCGGGCACTGGCTGCTGCTAGCTAGGCTGGCTGGCTGGCATCCGTAAGCGCGTTATATCGACGAAAAGTGTGCCGCGAGCCGCGCGAGTCTCGGGCTTATTCGCAGGCAGGCTCCGTAGCAGCGCGCAGCGCGGCTTTATTCGCAGACAGGACGACGGCACGGCCCTCTCCCTCCCTGTGAGCGCCGCGTCGTTTGCGGTGTGGTGTATATAAATCGCCGCAACGCCGCCCGCTTGCTATACGCCGCCGCTGCCGTGCTTTCCGTATTTATTACACGTACACACACACACACACACCAAAAAAAAGACAGCAAAGGGGACCCCCTCTGTTGTAAAATTACTTCCTTGGGGAGACGACGGCGCTCGCGTCGCTGCTTTTTACAAATGCGTTACATCAACGTTCAATAACGAACACCTTGCAATTTTTTTTTGTTTTATTTAGAAAAATAAAGTTGTTTTTTTTTTGGAAAAATTAGTTTTGCGGATCGAAGTCGGTGTTGAGGAAGCGATGGCGACAGCACGATAAAGGCGGTGGCCGCGGGCACTAGCCAACCAGTGGCAACCGTCGTGGCGGGGCGGGGCTAGCCTATTAATCCAGCTCCTTCTCTGTCTCTCTCTCACACACACACGCACACTCACACACACAGCCCTGCTCTGCACCCCTCGCGCGGGTCGCGGAGAGGAGCTCTGGTCGTGTGACTCACTTGCTACTACCAAAGGCATGACTCACATACGGACCTGCGGGCAGCCGCATAGGTGTAGGTTCGTGTGTGTGTGTGAGAGAGAGAGAGAGAGAGAGAGAGAGAGAGAGACGCGCTTCCGCCAACATATACACACTCCCCCGCACCGCACACGCATACACAAAACGCAACCGCGTGCTACTGTAAACACCGTTTTGGGTATGAAAAATCGCGCCGGCGCTGAAGATACACCACTAATATACACAGAGCGATCGGGGTTCTCGGGGAGGGAGGTAGGTGAAGGGGGGGGGGGGGGGGAGAGAGAGAGAGAGAGAGAGAGAGAGAGAGAGAGAGAGAGAGAGAGAGAGAGGGAGGGAGAGAAGGGTGCCTTTGGTGTGGTCGGTGTGTAATGATGATACCGAGTACCGAGTGCGGTATCCTCTGCTTCTCGTCGTCGTTGGTCAATCGCGTTGTCGGAGACGGTGGTGGTGGTGGTGGTGGTGGGAGGGGGAGGGGGAGATGGTCCCGGGCCGTGTGAGCGCAGCGGCAGCGCAGAGAGGCTGCCCCCCTCCCCCCCCCCCCCCCCCCCCCCTCCCAGCCGCTCCTGGATCCGCCCCGGCTCCGCGAGTCCTCTTCGACCACAATGGGGTACCGCTGCCGCCGCCGCCGCCGCTGGCCGGCCACTCGTTGGCCCACCTGGGTTACGTCATGGCAGGCAAACAAACGTGCGTCGCCCTTGCACCTCCTCTCCTCCTCTCTGTCGCCCCTTCTCCTCGTCTCTGTCTTTCTCTCTCGATTTAAACAAAAACAAATTCAGTTTTTTAATTTTCAATTTTTTTTCCCTCAAGTCCTCTCGTTGTTTTTTTTTAAATACAGTGCATAAGAAGTGCATTTTTTCTCATTTTTATTTTAGGCACTCCTTCTCTCTCTCTCTCTCTCTCTCTCTCTCTCTCTCTCTCTCCCCCCCCCGCAGAGAGTTATCGATCGGGCCCCCCGCTGCGCTTTAGTGATAAGCCTCTTCCCTTGTTATCTCTCGGCGGCCGTGTTTCCTGTTGCGTGTTGTGCCGCTCGGTTCTGACATCCCCTCTTTCTCTGTTCCAGGTGAGGACCCGCCGTGAGGGACCCGTGAGGGACCCGTGAGGGACCCGTGAGGGACCCCCAGAGGTCCTCAGGACCCCGCGAGGACCGTGTTTACGATCACTTGCCCCCCCGTGTGAGTACGGCACCTCACGGCTGAGGACGGCTGAGTGCAGAGCGCTGTTGTTTGTCTTTCAGGAGGTCGACGTCGCCGTGCGGACCGCAGGCAACGACCGCAGGCCGACCGGAGAGAGAGAGAGAGAGAGAGAGAGAGAGAGAGAGAGAGAGAGAGAGAGAGAGAGAGAGAGAGAGAGAGAGAGAGAGAGAGAGAGAGAGAGAGAGAGAGAGAGAGAGAGAGAGAGAGAGAGAGATGGGCTCTGATTTAATTTAATGTTAATGTCGGTTTCATGTCCCCTCTCCCCCGTGGCGGACGCCATGGGAGAGAAAAACCTCCACCCGAAAGAGAGTCTTTTGAGGGGAGTGATGTTGATGCTGTTGTTGTTGGACTGTGTTTACGACTGAATCACAGATGTCCGGTCTGTACAAAAAAAAATTAAAAAAATTATAAAGAAAATAATATTTCACCACGCATGCTGTGTGAGAGGAAAATTGAATTAGGGATTTCAACGTATGAAAATAATAGTTTTATGATGCACTGTACGCTCTCTGGAGGTGCCCCTCTGAAAAGTCAAGGCTGGAAAATACTCTGGAAAACCTTGTAAAAGAACTCCTAGAATCAATTTTTGCGGTGTGCGCGTGTGGTGCACGAGAGGTGAGTGACCGCTCAACGCACCACGCGCGGGGCGTGGGGCCTCCTGACAGAAGCGGCCTGCTCTCCGTGGCCTATGGTCCGCGAGGCCCCGCCCCGCCCCGTCGCGTCGTTGTGTCCCGTTCCCCTGTTGTGTGCCCCGCGGACCCCCCGCGGACCCCCCGCGGACCCCCCGCGGACCCCCCGCGGACGGCCGTCGTACTGGCGCCGGCCTGCCCTGGCGCCCCGCGTGCTGGAATACAAAGCGGCCACGAGAGCCTTTGCTGTTTCCGATCTCGCGGGGGGGCGGGACCGTTTCCTGGCCGCCGCGTCGGGAGCTGCGTGGGCGCGTGTCTGGTGTGTGTCCTTGGGAGGGGGGGGGGGGGGGAGACCAAAACTGTCGCTACTCGCCCCCTCCACTCTCCCCCCTCGGACCTCTCTGTCGCTCTCAGACGAGGCCCCCCACGAGTGCGACAGAGACAGAGGTTGAGCGCATGCTCCAGCAGCGTCGCGGGGTGACCTTATCGGCCCCGCAGCACGGCACAGCTGCGAGCAGCGGCGGCGGCGGCGGCGGCGGCGGCGGCGGCGGCCCCCGCCTGTCTGCTGCCGAAGACTTTGCCTGGTGCACGGCGGCGGCGGCGGCGGCAGCTGCAGCTGCCGGTGGCACGGCGGCACCGCGCGCCGCGCACAGATTGGGCACATCCGCGTCTGGATGAGTTGGCACGGCGCGGCCTACAGGCCATAGAGAGGCCCGTAGGCACGGCACGGCCGCCATGTGCTGCACAGAACAGATAGGCACATGTGCATTCCTAATGCGCAGCAGCGAGGCAGCGGGGCAGCGGCCAGTGGAGACACCGTTAGAAAGCCACCTGCAGGCCGCACGCCACCACCAGCACCACGGACCGCTCCGTACTCCATAATCACGTTAAATCAAAATTTGATTTTTCAAAAAAAAAATTAAATCGGGTCCTCTCATGTTGTTATTTTTACTTCCCGTTCTATATGTCCTATATACCTCAGCAAAAATAAAAATTTTGTCTTCAGTTTTTTTTTTGTTTAACTTTTTTTTTGCTTTTTGACGGTATGTGTGTAGGTATTGATGTTTTTGTGGCGTAAACAGACAGGCACTCCCTCTCGGCCAGAGCATCGCAGAGCCCATCACACACACACACACACACACACACACACACACACACACACACACGGCAGACGCCTGCGGACGGCGGGGTAGGCGGGCCCGCATGACACCCGTGCGCCGCGGGGCTGCCTACCCATCCGGCGCCAAGACTGAGAGAGAGAGAGACAGAGAGAGAGAGAGGCAGAGACAGACAGAGAGAGAGAGAGACAGAGAGAGAGAGAGAGAGAGAGAGAGAGAGAGAGAGAGAGAGAGAGGCCCGAGAAGACAGTCGTTCTATGCTGCTGACACGCGTAGCGGCGGCGGAGCGGCGGCCGTCTTGCATAAAGGAGAAGAGAGGCGCACGAGGCGCGAAACACACACACACACACACACACATACATGCGAAAAGCGCTGAAAACGCAGCGCCAGCGCACGTCAGTGTGAGTGTGTGTGTGTGTGTGAGCACACACTCGCTGACTTTGCACTTGCCGTGGCGCCTATACGGAACACACAGCGCATCCAGCTGAGACAGAGAGAGAGAGAGAGAGAGAGAGAGACGTACAGACGGTCTGTCGCGAGCGAACAAATATATAATGCCTACTATTCCAGCAAGGCACGTTAAACATACACATACTCACTCACTCACTCACTGATGGGCCCGCGCCATGTCCGTGTGTGTGTGTGTGTGTGTGTGTGTGCGCGCGCGCGCGGTCGATTGACCTTCGCCATCGCGAAAAAAAAAAATTATGAAAATTGCCGCGCGTCTTTTTGAGTTTTTACTCTCACAGTCTCGCTCTCTCCGTGTCAGTCCCTCTCCCTCGCACACGTTTGAGCGGCGCGTAGGAGAGCCTTGGGCTGTCCGCAGACCACACGGCTCCACCGCCGCCGCCGCCGCACCTCGCCAAGGAAATAGAAAGGGCTCAAGGGCGGGCCGCCTGGAACAGAGCGTTGCTGGAGCCGTTGCTGGAGCCGTTGCTGGAGCCGTTGCTGGAGCCGTGCTGGAGTGCGGCTGCCGCTAAGAGACTCCGTGCTGGAGGTCGTGATGGTGAGGATCATTTGTCTATCGGCGGGGAGGAGGGGGAGGGGGAGGGGGGGGGGGGAGGGTAAAAAAAAATTCGACCGAAAAAAAAAAATGCCAGCAACAGTTGCCATGGCAGCAGGTGATACACACTTTCGATCTGTTGTCGCCGCGGCTGCGCCGTGCTGCGCCGTGCTGCAGAGCTGTTCCGAACATTGTGGGTTGGGTAGGTACATTCATCGCATCACAAAAAAAAAAGAACGGCAGTCGTGCTACTGGAAAATCCCCCCCATCTGGAGTGTCTGGCTGGAGGCTCCAGAGAGGACCCTCTCGGAAATTCGTTTGAAGGTTAGGTTATCCCCGTGACAATATGAGGGTGGGTGGGAGGGTAAAAAAAAATTCGACCGAAAAAAAAAATGCGTGATGTCATTTGTGAACGGCCCCCTAGGCCAGGCCGGCCGGGCGCGGCTCCTGGAGGAGTCGCCCTATCGACCCACTGAGGCCGGGCCTCCAGGCCGGGCCTCCAGGCCGCTCCCCACGCCGCTACGCGGTTCGCGATCCTCCATGTGGCGCAAGCTCAGCTCCCCCACTGCGTGTATGTGTGTGTGCGTGTGTGAGTGTGCGTACCCAGAGTGCACCGCGCGCACAGCCGCGCGGCGGCGTTGCGCGATAGAAATGCGAAACTTTTTACGAACTTTCTTATTAGCCGTATAAAGTACGCAGCGCTTTTTCGTCTCGCGTACCCCCCCACGGACACACACACACACACACACACGCACACTCACACATACGCACTGAGTGGCGCGCCCCATCAGAGAGATGGGTTCTGGGCTGGGGGCATTGGAAACTTTGATGGCTCTGCTGCGGGGCCTGTGGTGGTGGTGTGTGCGCGGTGCGGTGCGGTGCGGGACACCACGCCCTGCGGCTCCACCGTGACTGCTGCCTGCTGCCTGCTGCCGAGCCGGGGACCGGATGCGGCACGTGCCAGGTGGCGGCGCGTGGCGGCGCGTGGCGGCGCGTGGAGTCAAAACACTTCACACGATTATTTTTCTATATGGGAACGCCGCCACCACCGCCGCCACCGCCTTGCTGTACTTATACTGTACCAGTCTGGTTTAGATTATATGCGGCCTGGATTTTTCCGGGTGAACAGGTAATAAACAAGCAGTCCGCACTGTGCACCACCATAGTACAGTCAGGAAAAAAAAATAAAACAAACGTTGAGGGGGGGGGGGGGGCGGAGGTGCGAATGCAAGAAAAAAAATACTAACAAAAAAGTGATAGCCGTGGCGGCGGTATTCGAACCCGCGCTAGTCGCCCCCGGGCTGTCCGCCGCGTGGCAGGTGTGTGTCCGCGGGCCGCCGGCTGACGTGATGACATTCCCGTCAGACGTGCAAATTGGGTCAGCACCGGTAGTCATTTGTTTGTCCTAAAGGTCAAAGCTGTTGGGGCGGGGCCGGCGGGGCCCTCTGGAAGGTCCCGCAGGGACGCACCACGCCGACGACGACGACGGGGAGGGGCGGAGGGCGGTGGGGGTCGAGGATGACGTCGTGTCGTCCTGGCCCCGGGGGCGCTTCCGGTGCGCGGCTAGAGGGTGACACCACAGGACACCTGCCGTGGCGGGGGGGCTGTCCTGTCCGTGTGAGCCGTGTGAGCCGTGCACCGGCCCTGCGGGGGCACGCCTCTGCCAGGCCTCTCCCGACACGCGCGGCTGGTCTGGCTCTAGAAAGTGGCTGCCCTGCGCCGTGCGCGTGCGCCGTGTGTTCCCACGGTGCGTCGTCTGCTCGCGTCGTCTGCTGTCGGTCCCCCACTGGGATATTTTTTTATGCACAGGTCACGCCGTCCGTCGCCAGGGGAGCTGCCGCCGCCGCCGCAAAACGCACCGCATATGCTATACACTCGCTGTATACTTGTTTTCGAGAAAAAAAAATCTGCCGCAGTGGAAAAATCCCGGAGAAATCCCCCCTCCCCCCCCCCCCTCTGGTCCCCGCAAAGTCGTGTTGGCGCGTTCGGCGGCTGCTGCCGCTGCGGACGTTCATTTGGGGCACGCGACAACGGAGGCCGCCGCCGGCGTCGGCGTGCATGTCGATCGCTCTGCGCCTTGTCGTCGTTCGACAGGCCGCGCACAAAACGTTCCCCGCGCCGCTTAATTGGCGCGCGAGCGGCGGCAAATTTGAAACGAATTTTCGTGTCGTGCGCGCGGCGACTTTGACATGCGAACGGCTCTGTCGCGTGGGTCATCCCGGTGGGGGCGAACCTTTTGTACACACAACCTAACGAGGGTGTCATCGTGCTGTTGCAGAGCGGCGACCAGAAACATTTTTGTCAATTATTTTTAAAAGGAAAAGAAGAAGTTGGCCACCGACGCGACTGACCGCGCGTGCCGGACTCTGTTTTCACTTGTAGAAAACGCAAAAGTTGTGTGCGTGGTGAGTGCGTCCGCCGTGACACGACTATGTCCGTCTCTCTCTCTCTCTCTCTCTCTCTCTCTCTCTCTCTCTCTCTCTCTCTCTCTCTCTCTCTCTCCCCGATACCCCCTACGACGAGGGACGAGTCGCCCTCTGTCATTTTGCTTTCCTTCATACGTTCCGCGCCGCGAGCATCGGAGCATAATCGCAAGTGACGCGGATCCCCCCCCCCCCTCTCTCTCTCTCTCTCTCTCTCTCTCTCTCTCTCTCTCGTATGCGACCGTGCGTCGTGCACAGAGGCTTTACAGTGCAGTGCACGCAGGGGAGCGCACGAACGCGGCCCGCGCGCACGTGCACGGACTGTGACACTCACGAACTACTGTCACGAGCAGAGGGCTTCCGTGCGCTTCCGTGTCCTCGTCGTTGCCTTTCGCGGGGCGAGCAGCAGCAGCAGCAGCAGCACCGCGCGCGGACGTCGCCTCCACCGCTCTCTCTCTCTCTCTCTCTCTCTCTCTCTCTCTCTCTCTCTCTCTCTCTGCATTCACACGCAAACACACACACACATGAACTGCCAAGAAAAATTTTTAAAAAAAGGCGTCCAAAAACATGAATAATATTTTTTTTTTAAAACTTTTTCTTTCTGGACGGTACGGTTGGCACACCGCTCCTAGAAGTGTACACATGAGGCTGCATCTGCTTTACTTTCGCGCCGTGTGCCGCCTGCTCACGTTCTGAGTGGGTGGCTGCACTGCTGCGCTCGGCGCCCCCCGCGCTCTGCCCCGCCGGCTGCACCGCTCCGACGACGTGCGTAGGCAGAAAGGTCAATGTTCCATTGTCGGCTAGAATTATGACGGGGCACACGCGGCTAATGTGCGGCGAGGATACCGCACTGGGGGATCCACTGGGGGACCGCCTGGAGGATACGCCGGGCTCAAACCGAATGGGGGATCCACTGGGGGACCGCCTGGAGGATACGCCGGGTTCAAACCGAATAGCGGAGCGCGCGCCGCGCCTGCCGAGGTATGTGCGGCACGCGCCCGCCACGCGCCCGCCACGCGCCCGCCACGCGCCTTGTGGCACGCGGCACGCGCCGCCGCAGCTGGGTCAAGGGTGACGCTGCCGCTCCTCCTCGCCCGCATTGCGATCCCCCGAAGGAAGGCGCTCAACGCGCGTTCTCCACACGGCAATCTGTATAGGAAAAAATAAAAAATAAAATCGTCACTTTGCGAAAAGTTCATGCGCTTTTTTGCCCCAGACGGAGCACACCGACCGAGTCCCCACATAGTCGTCACCATCACCAAAGTCATCGAACGGGCGCGCGGGTCGGGCACTCTTTAATCAGCGTTCTTATTTCTGTCCCACCGCCCGCCCGGTTTGTGTGGCGAGGGATAAAAAGTGGAGGTTATTAATTCAATATGATCTGCGGGTCGGGCCTGGTGTTGGAAAGGCTTTGGCGGAACAGAAACAAAGAACAAAAAAAAAATAAGAACAAAGAGCAGAAATGAAAACGAAGCAGCAGACGACGTTGTGGGTAAACTCGTGCCTGTCAGCCGGTTCGGCACCAGCGGGGCGGGAACTTCAAAAATGCCGAGAAGCCATTTTCTCAAAGGCGACGCCAATCCCGGACCCATTACAGGCAAAGGCAGGAGGCAGAATTACAGCCGTACTCATGGCCCCCGTGTCGCGTCGTGTCCCATGAGAGAGAGAGAGAGAGAGAGAGAGAGAGAGAGAGAGAGAGAGAGAGAGGCCACCGACTCCCAGGCTGGGGCTGTGGGTGTGGGTGGTGTCCCAGGGAGACCCGCCCCGGGCCGCCCGCTCGCGGGGGGACATCGAGTGTGAAGGTGTGGGTCAGGGGAACGCACTGAACGGGCAGCAAGGCCAGACAGAGACAGAGAGAGAGAGAGAGAGAGAGAGAATGAGAGCGAGAGAGAGGCCTAACCCGACAGGGGAGCGGTGCTGGGGGGGGGGGGGGGGCAAGCCATAAGCCAGAGGCGACATTCTCTAAAAGACAGGATTTCCACCTGGTCGTTCTAGGAGGAGGAGGACGCAGCCACAGAGCGCAGCAGCCAGCTTTACCTAGATAAGGACGTCTTCTCTCTCTCTCTCTCTCTCTCTCTCTCTCTCTCACTCTGTCTCTCTCGCTCCGGAGATAAATGATTGTCTCGCCGTGTCCTTGGCAGTCCTCTCGCCATAGTCGTTAGACAACAACGGTAATTCGACGTACGTTTCGCGCTTTTCGCATCAGCCGCGGTTGTCACGCCGCCGTGTCTGCCCTTCTCGCTCGCACTCGCTGGCGGCCGCGGGCGTGTCGTCTGCCCTCCCGTCTCTGTCGCACTCACTGAGGCTGTGTGTGCGCTCGGCGCGTGTCACGGCCCTGCCGCACACACACACACACACAACTGCAGGAATACTACTTGGTGGCAGTTCTGGAAGGAAGGTGAAATGCTGCGCCGAGCGCAACTCGTTGTCACGACAATGAGACAGTTGCAGACTGCCGTCTCCGTATCTGTGTCCGTGTGTGTGTGTGTGTGTGTGTGTGTGTGTGTCGAGGATCATCCCACGCAGACTCCCAAACGTTATCTGATAAGGCGAGCAGGTATGGTAAGTAAGTACGCCGCGCCCGTCTTCGTGTGGCTCACACTGCCTCAGGACTTTGTGCGAAAGGGCTCTGTTATAACATCACCATATGCGCGGGTCTTTACGTCCCGAAATGTATGTGTGTGTCCGCGTATGCCACTGCCCCCCCCCCCCCCCACACACACACACACACACACACACACACACACACACACACACACCTGCCCGAGCTCTCACCGCCCACCACGGCTGATCAGCTTGTTTGCTCACCTGGCGCGCCGCCGCTGTGCCGACTGTCTTTGCATATTTCGCCACCACCACCGCCACCACCACCACCACCGACGCGTCGCGTGGGCGAAAACGGCGTTAGATTCACACACACACACACACACACACACACACACACACTACTAAGACTGAGAAGCACCGACGCGTCCCCGGCGTTAGATTAAATAACTGCCTTCGCCCCCCCTCCCTCTCTCTCTCTCTCTCTCTCGCTATTGCAGTGGCGTGCAGTGCATGAGCGGCGAGCCGTTTTTCGATTTTAGCCGCGGCACGGCACAGGTCCGCCGCCGCCGCCGCCGCTGTGGTGGCGGCGGTAAAGTGGTGCGCACTTGTCGTGCTGCCCGCTGTTGTGGGCTTATACGACCTTGGCCTTTGGGATAGGGAGGGAGGGAGAGAGAGAGTGAGAATTAGAGGGAGAGAGACAGACAGAGAGAGAGAGAGAGAACAGGTTGTGCATGGGAGAGAGAGAGAGACAGGGGGGAGCCGCCGCAGAGAGCTGGCCAGACACACAGACGACGGTCCAGCACTTGTGCGCCGCTCGTGCCGCGACCGCTCACGTCAAGTGGACCGGCCACACGCACACACGCGCGCACACACACACACACACACAGAGTCGTACGGAGGGGCGCTGGCATCGAGCGATAAACGCAAATAAAGTGTCGTTGCGATGATAGAAGACGATCGCGTGTAATGGCGGCAGCTGAGCTGCTCGCAGATGATGCTCGCCTCGGGGCGGAACCCCCCGCGGACCCCCCGCGGACCCCCCGCGGACCCCCCGCGGACCCCCCGCGGACCCCCCGCGGACCCCCCGCGGACCTCGCCACCACCGTCGTCGTCGTTTCATTTGAATTCGACCACCAGCGGCGGCATTATGCAATAAAATTGCCTCCGCGAGAGAGAGAGAGAGAGAGAGAGAGAGAGGACGATGTTTGATTGTCGTGTGTGTGTGTGTGTGTGGCACACGACGTCGCGTGGTTGCCGCCGTGTGTGTGTGTACCCACGCTCCGTCTCAGCTGCCGCACTTTGGTGCGAAAAAATGCATAAAAACTACATCTCTATGTAAAGAGAGGAGGGAAAAAACGACTAGTTTTACTTGAAAAAAAAAAAACACACACACACTCGGCGATCTGGCTTATCTCCTTTTTGTTTCCCCCCTCACCTTCGCGAGTGCTAGGGCAATAATATTCACTCCCGTCCGCCTTATGACGTTTCTTTTTTTTTTCGTTTGGTTGGGCGGGCGGCTGTATACGCCGCTGTATACACCGTCGTGTGGTCAGTATAGCTTCTGCTGAGCGCCCACCACCACGGCACGGCCCGCTGCCGCTGACTCGTATATACACCGCTGTGATCGATACAGCAGTGGCTGCGGGGTCCCCCCCCCCCCCCCCCCCCACCTGGGGCACACCCCCAGGTGGTGGCTCTAGCCGGCCCTAGACGGCCCTCTAGGCGACCCCCTCTAGGGTCTGCTGCAGCATAATTTGATCGCGATAGAGTCGAGTCGGGCCGAGCCGCGCCGGGCTGGCTGGCTGGTCGCTGGCTGACCGCTGGCCGGTGGTGGTGGTGGTGGTGGTGGTGGTGGTGGTGGTGGTGGTGGTGGTGGTGGTGGTGGTGGTGGTGGTGGTGGTGGTGCCGCAAGTCCGTCCGCGTTACTCTCCGTGCCTTACGAGCCTCGCGGTCGATATACCCGTGCCGCCGCCGCCGCCGCCGCCGCCGCCGCGATAGAGCAGAACAAAAAAAAATTGCAAAAGACGTATTCTCTTTTTTTTCTACAAAATTTCTTTTGCTTTAAAAAAATCTAAAAAAGCAGAAAAAAAAAAAAAAAAAATAAGCGTATTTCTGTGACACGCGCAGTGCGTGGCAGCGGCCTCATGCTCTTCTGCATGCTCTGCAGGTCCGCGGGAATAGGGGAGCTGACGGCGGCGCGAGCAGCTGCAAGCTGGCGAAAAGACAAAAGCCAGACGCTGCTGCTAACAGACAAAACAAAAAAAAATATAATTTTTTTTCTGTTCGAAATTTTTTTTGTATGTTGCCGAACAGAAAAAAAAAGGGTTGTTGTTGTTGTTGATGTTGATGATGCTGCGCTGATGACATTCATTCACGTGTGTCTCCTTCCTACGGCACACACACACACACACACATTGATTTGATGCTTCGTACACTGCCGCCTATGTGTGTGTGTGTGTGTGTGTGTGTGTGTGTGTGTGTGTGTGTGTGTGTGTGTGTGTGTGCTATTTCGAGGACCGATGGCACGCGGCGGGATGCGCTGATGGTGATGGGACCAGAGGATTGCGCCGCTGCGCCGCCGCCGCGTGGAGGGGAACCGGTCCGGCTGGGACTGGAGAGGCGGGGGGCGGCCGTCGGGGGCGGCCGTCGGGGGCGGCCGTCGGGGGCGGCCGTCGGGGGCGGCCGTCGGGGGCGGCCGTCGGGGGCGGCCGTCGGGGGCGGGCGTCGGGAGCGCCCGCCGGCGCGGGGGCAGGCAGACCCGCCGGGCGGCCGAGTGCTGCGGGGCTGCCTACCCCGCGGCGGCCGGGCGCCCGGGGCCTGACCTGACCCGCAGCAGAACTACGGGAGCCGTGCGGCGGCGCCAGGCCTGCCAGCCTCCAGGAAATCTGCCGAGAAGACTGCGAACGGCGCTCTGTCGCACTCGTGGCGCGCTTCCGTACTAGGGGGTGCGAGAGAGACAGAGCGACGAAAGCAAGCAGCAACCCGCGTCGGGAATCAGGCAGCACGGGCGCAATTAAAGCGCTTTGCCGCGCGGGGGCAGCGGCGGCGGCGGGGGCGGCTGGCTGCCGTGACAGGTGTGGCGCCCCCCCAGCAGGGCATGCCCGCCCCGCTGCGGCTACGGGACTCCTGATTAGACGCGTCCAATTATCGGCAGCGAGGAGAGAACCCCTGCAGCCGCTTCCTGGGCCGTGTTATTCGCAGTGCCATGTCGCGCCTGCCGGGGTCATCATCTGCGATGCAAAGGCGTCGGAGTCTGAGGGGGTCACCCCGCGACACCTGGTGGTGCAGACGACAGCCGTGGACCCCGGACCGGCCTACGGCTGGCTATGCGTCCATGGGTCTCTCTCTCTCTCTCTCTCTCTCTCTCTCTCTCTCTCTCTCTCTCTCTCTCGTTCTCTCTCTCTCCCCCCCTGCTCCCGAAGGCAGGAGAGTCCTTTTCGCGCCGCATTATCCCTTCTCAGGAGGCATTGCCCGCGCGTCCTGTGCCATTGCCTCACCGCCCCGCCGCCGCTCCCTGCCGTGCTCCGCTGCCGGCACTCCGCGGAGGCAGAGACCCCCCCCCCCCCCCTTCCTCCCTCTCCCCCCCTCCCGCCCCTGATGGCGGGGTTGACATTACCTGGGTGATTTTCGCCATTATACTGACGAGAGCGCTCTCTTTTTGTCTGTTCCAGTGATTCCTGTGGCCGGTGCCGCCGCCGCCGCCGCCGCCGCTGCCGTGGCCGCGGCCCCCTCCCCCTCTGCCGCCGCCGCCCCCCACCTGCCGGTACCCCGGCGGCGCACCGGGCCGGGCCGCGCCAGTCGAGTCCCGCCTCGCGTCGCGGACGTGCCGTGCCCGTGGCGTGTCGCTGTGCCGCCGCTGTCCGCGCCGTGCCATGAGTCGTCGGTAGTGCCATGAGCGTGCCGCTGCCGGTGCCGGCCGCCCTGCCGGTGGCCCTGCACCTGCCCGTCGCCGCGGCCCCCGTCGGCCTGCCCGTGCCCCCCGAGGCCGCCCGCGGCGCCCACGGCGCCCGCGGCCTCCGCGTCGACCCCCAGCAGTGGGCCCAGGTGCAGCGGAGGCGCAATGACCCGCACCAGCGCCGGGCCGCGCCCGCGGCCGCCGCCAAGCAGACCCACAAGCTGCAGCCCTTCCCGGCCTTCCCCAGCACCGAGTCAATGTCCTCGTAAGTTCCGACGTTTTAAAATAATTTTTGCAGGGATTATATTCTATAGAATAAGGTCATTTTTCGACGAATTTAGATTAAATTACAATCTTGTTTTTAAAATTGTGAGCCCTCCGCGGCGGCGTCCCCGGCCGGTACGGCTTGCAGGGCCTGCAGCAGGGCCTGCAGGGCCTGCAGGGCCTGCAGCGAGGCGGCGGCCCGCGGCGCACACACTCCCGGCCCCGCGACCCGCCCGTCCTGTCGCGGGCCGGTCCCGGGGTACCTGCCCGCGCATATCTGAGTACGCCGCCGACCCGACCCAACCTTTTTGATGCACATAAAAATGTCCGCATTTTTCAGGGTGGGCAAAAAAAAAAAGCTCACGTATGAATTATTCAGATCCGTCGCGTCCGATTACTCAAATAATAGCATTCAAAATGGTCGTGAATGAGAAGGGTGGGGGGAGTTAGGGATGTCCGGGGGGGCCGGGGGGGGGGGGGGGGGGGGGGGCCGGGGCCCGGTCTGCGACAACTGCCTAACGCCGCCCGGCGCCTGTGTGTTCGCAGTGACTCGGTGGACTCCCCCAGCTCGCCGTGCACGCCCGAGTCGCCCGACACCCAGGTGCAGATCTTCGAGTTCCTCAAGACCAACTGCCGGACGGAGGAGTACGTGGACAAGATCGTGCCCAACATCGTCGAGGACCCGCGCCGCCTCAAGGACGTCCCCGAGATGTCGCGGACGCTGACGCGGCTGCCGGAGGGCGCCCGCGACACGGACATCCTCGAGGACCTGGGCCACAAGAGCGTCCAGGACGTGAGCAGCGAGGAGGACGACGAGGAGGGCGGCGCGCGGCCGCGGAAGGCCGCCGCCGCCGCCGCCGCCGTCGCGGCGCTGCCCGTCAACCTGCTCCGCTACCTGGACGAGTCGCGGTGCGCCGCGCCGCACCAGCCCTGCCGCCGCCGCTCCCTGTCCTCGCTGTCGCTGTCATCGCTGTCCTCGCTGTCCCAGCGGCTGCCGCTGCCGCGCCACCTGCGCCAGCTCACCGTCAAGAACATCAAGCTGAGCCTCGGCAAGCTGTGCCGCCGCCACAACCGCACCGTCGTCATCACCGAGAGCGACCCCACCTACAAGGTGGCCTACCTCGGCAACGTGCTCACCGGCTGGGCCAAGGGTGAGTCCAGTTACTGCTCGCCACAACAACACACACATGAGGGGGGCGGTGCCCGGCGGTGCGCGGCGGCGCCCGGCGGCGGCGGTGCCTTCGCGACGACACGGCACGCGACACTGAGTCACACGGGAGAACGGGTGCGAACCAGCTAGGACCCGACGCCGCTGGATGTCGGGAGCTGTGCGGGGGCGGCGCCGGCCAGGAGGCGGCCCTTTAATTGTCCTCATGAGTCTCCCCTCTGTCCCTCTCTCTCTCTGTCTCTCTCTCTCTCTCTCTCTCTCTCTCTCTCTCTCTCTCTCTGTGGTGGTCAGCGGGGAGGAAAAACAATCATAATATATTCGGTTTAGTCGTACGGCCGGCCGGTCTCTAGGGGTCAAGGAGGTCCTCCCCCGCACGTCCACAACCACGACGACGACAACGACGACGGGTCGACGTCATCCTGGCGGTGGCGTTGCTGTGCTCTGACGGGATCCTGGCCGTGTCGTCCCGCGGAGGCACAGCCGCACGTGCTCCCGGCGTCACCCTCTGCATCCTTAACAAACAACAACAACAACAACAACATGCTTCTCAACGCCGCCTTCCCATCGATTTCTCATCCCGACACTCCACAACTCGTTATTTGCATGTCCCGTAAAACACACCGGGTCGCCGCGAGCAACATGCTCCCGGGCCTTGTCTGTCTTGTCCGTATCTTCTTGTCTTTTTTTTGCGACCGTAGCTAGTTTTGGCAGGCCTCCCCCCCCCCCTCCTCTCTCTCTCTCTCTCTCTCTCTCTCTCTCTCATTGTGTTGCGGATGCGCAGTCGCGTCGCTCGAATAGGCGACACTACTAGAAAAGAGAAGAGAGAGAAAGAGAGAGAAAGAAAAAACAGGAAAAGGTACATGACAAGTGCGCGGGTTCGCGGGCTTCTGCGCGTCTTTGTCTGTGCTGCCCAAAGCCGCTTGGCTGGACTTTGTAATGGCGCGCCAAATTACAGGGCCGTTTTCGTAGTATTATTGTGATTGCTGATGATGTTTTTGCTGCCGCCGCCGCGACGCCGCCGCGCCTGCCGAACGCGTGTCGCCTGCCGTCTGCTCGCGCAGGGCTTCTAGTCCTCGAAATTTTCTCGATATTTTCGAAAAAAAAAAATCCATAATATTTCAACAACTTTTTTGATTTTTTTTTTTGCAAATTTCAGCACTAGAAACCTTATTTGCACAGAGAGGGAGAGAGAGAGAGAGAGAGAGAGAGTCGGGAGAGGTTCCCTGGTGGGCGTCAGGTCCGGAGCGGCACGCCCCCACTTGAATGTCACCTTCCGGCCCCCCCCCCCCCCCCCCCCCCCGGGTCGCCACCCGCCGCTGCTGCCGTACCTGCCGGTGGCCGGTGGCCCGGGCCGCCTCCTGCTCAGAGGGGTTCGCGGGTCGGGGACCGACACGGAAAACGTGTCCTTCATTTTATTTTATTTTGTTCTTGTCCGCCGAGAACGATAATTATTGTGTTGTGAAAACCGTGCTGGACGCGTTATGCTTCGTATCAAGTTCAGGTTATGAGGACGACAGCACAGCAGCTCAATCCTGCCACCATTAATTTATTTTTTTGCGGGCGATTTTTTTTTTGGGTGTGTGTTTACGTGGACTCCTTCCTGCGGGCTCTTTGCCATATACGTTAATGCGCGGTTATTCGCAGTCAGCCTTCTGGGGTGGCTGGGTGAGCAGTGCGACAAACATGACGATATCGGCAGATATGTGGTTCCCTCTTGCACCGCGCGGAGGCCGGCCGCCGGCCAGGGGGGGGGGGGGGGTGTATGTCGGCATCGGCGCGGACCTGGGCACGGCGGACCCGTTCCCCGGCCGCCGGCTCCGAGCTGACACCGATCGTTACCGAACGCGCTACATTACGTAGTGCGTGGCGTCCAGTCCAGAGGGGGCGGCACGGCGGCGCGCGTAACGCCTCCAGCAGGTTGTCCTGGAGCCGCGCTCTGGAACTGCCGCCTCCAGCCAGACCCTCCAGCAGCCACCATCACCGCCCGCGCTTGCATGAGCAGCGGGTATATGGCGGGAGGGGTTTGAATTTGGCAGTTTCGGGAACGGCCAAACAACAACAAAAATAAAAATGTCCGGACCGCCACCTCGACACGTCGTCGGCCCCTCTGCTCGCCGGCGGCACACGTCAGCCGGCGACAGGCAGTCGCGGGTTCAAATACCCTCTGTAGTACCAACCACTTAATTTGTTTTGCCGCGCGCTCCGCATCCACGCCTGTTCACATTATCGCAGTATTTTTTTCGTTTTATTCGTTAGTAGCAGCAGACTACATTCTTATTATTCTTCTTATTATTATTATTTCGGACGGACTGCTAATTTTTTTTTCAAGAGTGTATACAGTCATCCGCGTGAGAGTCGACGCGGCCAAAACAGAACGCGTTTCGTTTTAATGTTTGCAAACGCGTGTTATCAGCTCCGCCGCTCCTCTCCCCTCCCCTCCCTCCCCTCCCCGCTCCTCTCCCCTCCGCCCCCCTCCCCGCTCCTCTCCCCTTCCGCTCCTCCGGTCGCTGGCTGCTCTGACGTCCACGCGGCACTGCGTTGCTCTCCGCGGTCTTTAAATCGGTATTTTTATCCCGGACCGGCGGCGGCGGCGGCGGCGGGGCGCAACAACCCGTCCTCGACGTCGCCGTCGTCGTCGTTGGCGGTATTGTGGCGGCGGCGGCAGCGGCGGCGGCGGCGGCGGCGGTGCCGAGGGATTCCCGGAGGGGACAGGAGCAGCGGGGGAGCCACGGGGGAGCTCAGCAGCACCGGGGTGACCAGTCCAGTCGGTCCTGAGCACACACAGGATGTGTGGCGACCTGCGGGGTCCTGCGGGGTCCTGCGGGGACCTGCGGGGACCTGCCGTGCGGGGCCGGGCTCTCCAGGGGCGGGTCACTTCCCGGCCTTCTCTGTCTCTCTCTAACGCTCCCCCCCTCCCCTCTGCCTCTCTCTGTCTAGCGCCTGCGAATGACAGGGTAGGCCAGCCCGCACGACACCCGTGCGTTCCAAGCGTCAAGATTGCCTACCCGGCAGGCGCTCATCTCTCTCTCTCTCTCTCTCTCTCTCTCTCTCTCTCTCTCTCTCTCTCTCTCGGGATCCGGATTGGGATCCGGTTCGGGATCCACATTGGGATGGGGATTCGGATTATGATTGGTATCGGGATCCGGGTGGGGATTGCGGTCCCCGGATCGGTTTCCGGGCCGGTCCCTCGGGGCCGTGCAGTAAGGGCCCGAGGGCCGCGGAGTGGTAGTACACTCCGATCGCGGCTCGGTTCCGTTAGTCGCATTCCTCGTGGTTTCCGCTCGGGCTGGCGGCGGCGGCGGCGGCGGTGCCTGGCGGCCTGCCGGGGCACGGCCGGGGCAGCCCAGTGCGCTGGACGTGGTGTTACCGACTGCAGTGCGGCGCTGCGGGGCCCGGAGCCCGGAGCCCGCGGCTGGGCGTGGCCACGGCAGCGGCGGCAGCCTGTCCACGGTTTTCCGGTGTTTGGTCGCTTTGTGCTGTCGCCGTCGGCTGCCGGCGCTGCCAGGCCGGCCAGCACGTCTCTATCGCTGCCGCCGCCGGCGAGACCGTTTGCTCGGATCGGGGCCTCACCTTAGCACACCGCCACGGTGCTGCCCCAACGACATGCTGAGCTCACTCTCGAAAAAAACTTCGATATTTCAGTTTATTTTTATTTTTTGAATTTTTTTTAAAAGAGTTTGAACATGAGGTTTTCTGCTTCGGTTCTAAATTCAAAACCATCAAGTTCCCCCCACCCCGCAAAAAAAAATGTGTCATGTAGTGATCCCCACAAAATTGATTTTAGTATAATTTCATTTTTAGAAACATTCGGCGAGTTGATTTTCTACATTTTTTTAAAAAAAATCCCAAAATATCAACAAAAAAAATTTAGCTACTCTACGCCGCCTCCTTGTGCCCCCTTATTGGTCCCGCTGCGTCCGGCGGGCTCCGGACGCGGCGCCGCGGCCCCGCACATGACCGTCCTCGTGCTCTACAAGGCCCTGCTGCTGCCTGCCCGCCGCGGTGACTCAGCAGCCCCCCCCCCCCCCCCCCCCCCCCCCCCCGCGTCCCTCCGTCCCGGCCGCTAGTTCCACGGCCCTCCGCGCGCGCTCCGCGGGGCGCTGCCGTCGCCGCCACCGCTATTCAGCGCCAAGTGCCCTCCGTGTTGTCCCCCTGCTGCTGGACTCGCTCCAGCCACTGGAGCTGGAGAGCAGCCATGTTGGGCCGTATCCGTGTCTCCCCGCGCAGCTCTGCGGCCAAATAATAAAAATAAATACGAGGGGGGGGGGGGCGCTCGAAGCCGCGCAGATACCTCGGAGCCGCCGCGCAGGACAACAACACTCTTCGATGAACTAACCTCGATCGAGCGCAGAAAATTCAAATAAATGCCAGAATATCATTCTTTCACAACAAAAACAAACAAAATCTTAATTCCTGAATTGTTTTATTTTTTTTATATTTTAGAACGGAAGGGCCCCTCGACCCGTTATCGGCTCGGACGTGTATCCATGCCTATCCACCGCAAGCTTTGAGGGGGGTGGGTGCGAGTGGGCGGGGCTGACCATAATACGTCTGCTGCGTGTATGTGTGTGTGTGTGTATGTGTGTAGCCTGTTCCATATCAAAGAGAAGGCGTCGCTCGTGTGGGCCAGTCGGCGAGTTTGGCAACTGGCTACACTGCTGCCGCTGACTACCATGATGATGATGCTATCGAAGACTAATAATAGATGCAATGATTGCTGCTGGATTGCTGGCGTCTTGTTTCGGGTTATACGCCGCCGCTGCCGAGGTGCCCCAGCCAGTGAGCGTTTTGTGTGGTCTGATGAAAGAGACCTAAACGCTGGTGGGGGGTTGGGCACAGACGGAGAGACTTAGGGAGAGGGCGAGAGAGAGAGAGAGAGAGAGAGAGAGAGAGAGAGAGAGAGAGAGAGAGATGAGGACGACACAGAAGCTGTCACCGTTGCTGCATATTTTTGTGTGGGGTACCTGTTAGTAGTTAAGCCTAGTGGGTACGGGAATGTGGAGCACCAGCAGCAGCAGCGGTGTGGTGTTTACCCTCTGTGGGGCTGCAGGGGGGGGGGGGGGGGGAGGGGAGGAGGGGGCCTCCTATGTAAAAGTGGGTGGGAACCGTTGGCTGCATTAAGTAGCGTGTGGGCGTGGGTGGTGGCGGCGGCGGGGCCACGCGGCCGCCGCCGGTGGCCCCACGGACCCAGAGCCCCCCCCCCCCCCACCCTGTTCCACTCTAATTGAGTCAGAGGCGAGCGCCTGTCTTCGGCCAGCCAGGCAGGCTCCCGTGCACCGCTGAGCGCAGCACAGGCTGAGCAGCGGCTGAGCAGCGGCTGAGCAGCGGCTGAGCAGCGGCTGAGCAGCGGCTGAGCAGCGGCTGAGCAGCGGCTGAGCAGCGGCTGAGCAGCGGCTGAGCAGCGGCTGAGCACGGCTGAGCACACACGGTCATGGTCCAAGGCGCGGGGGGAGGGGTTCAGGCTGCGGGGGCGGGCCGGGGAGGTGGCGTTAGGGGGGAGTTCATTATTATCATATTCATTTTTTTAAGTTTTATTTTTTTTGGGGTTGCGCTAAACTACCACTATCAAACCAAAAGGTTCAAAAAAAAAAAAACAATTATAAAACAAGACTGGGGAGCTGGCCGTGTGGCAATGTGGACTCCGCGGGGTGGGGCGCTCGCTCGGGGCGCACGGATGGACGGCGGTCCGGTAAACTGGCCGCAGGAAAATGCACGGAGCAGCGCCGCGCGCGCACGCGCACACTTTCCTTTTTCATGAACGGTTTCGCCGGGGATGCGAACTGCGAATACCGCCTGCTCCTGCTGCCTTCCTTCCTTCCCGCCTCCCCCCCGCGGCGAAAGCGATCTGCCGATAATGACAAGCCTTGTGTCCTCCTGGACACGCGAGGGGGAGCTGATGATGTGTCATCGTCATGCGGTCGCCGTCGTCTGCTGCCGCCGCCGCCGCGCTGCGAATAACCCTCTCATTTCATTCACGATTTTCCTCGCTGCGAATAATATGGTTCGTTCGCTTCACTCGGGTGGACGGCGACGAGCGCAGCACTGGAGCGTTCGACGTGCGCGTGCTTTGCGTGCGTGCGTGCGTGGCCGCGTGCGTCGCTGGTGGTGCATGTCATGGATGGGATGCACGATGCACGTCCGCAGAGGGCGGCCGCGGCCCGGCGGGCGGAGACGCCGTGCTGTCCGCCGCGGTGCTCGGGTGGACGTGGAAAGTGTAGCAGCGGCGGCGGCGGCGGCGCGGCCTGCTGCGTCCACGCCCCCTTCCTGGCCCCCCGCCGGGTCCGCGGGGGGTCCGAGTCCCTCTGCACCTCCGGGCGAAAGCGACAAGTAGTGTGGTGTGGTGGTCGTGCAGTGCGCCGCTGCGGTCCATACCCAGTGCAGCGTGAGGGGGAGATACAGAGAAAGAGAGAGAGATTTGTGAGCGATTTTTTTCAATTTTTTAAAATTTATTTTAAGGTAGAGAGAGAGAGAAATTGAATTTGAAATTGGTTTTATTGGGTCTAGGTAACAGGACGAGAGAGACAGACAGAGAGGGTTCGCCGCGGCCCTTCCCCTCCTCCCCCACGCCGTGCCTCTGCAGGGCGGTACCAAGCTGAGAGTCCCCCCCCCCCTTCTCCCCCTCCCCTCACCCCGTCCCCCTCGCCTTCCCGCCGAGTCCGAATCGGGCCAATATAACTGGATCGAGGCCCGGCCCAGCCCAGGCCCAGCACGGCCTGTGTCTGTGCCAGGGCTGGGCCCGCGGTAAAGGATGAGAGAAACCCAGTGAGTGAGTGAGAGAGTCTCAAGCGTTGAGAGGAGAGAGAGAGAGAGAGAGAGAGAGAGAGAGAGAGAGACGGAGCGAGAGAAGAGCTCCCACGGTCAAGGTTAGGCACGTTCCAGACACACACACACACACACACACATAGGCATACAGTCATACAATCGCGCCGTGCTGTAACCTGTGCAATATGCAAAAGTTTTGCGCGGACACAACGCCGTGGCGTCGCGGGCACCTTGCCGCCCCCGCGGCTGATCGGGGCGTAGCCGTCGTCCCAAGCAGCTGCATAGCCGGGGGGACGCTGCCGCCTCCGGAGCTCGCTGTCTCTGTCGCACTAGTGCGGCGGCCTACTCTCCGGAGGGAGAGAGAGAGAGAGAGAGAGAGAGAGAGAGAGAGAGAGAGGACTATTATGTTCTCGTCCTTCTTTTTCTCACTCTCCATTTTTTTTTATTGAACCTTTTTATACATATTTTTTTTTTGTGGAGCATGTATGGGTCTTCTGTTGGGCACGACTGTGGAATTGCCTATTCCCTGCGAATGGCAGGCTCTCACGATGTCTCTATGTATGCGTGTGTGTTGCGGGGGGAGGGGGGGGGGCGCTCATATATCAGCCACACACACACACATGTGTGTATGTGTGTGTGTGTGTGCGGGTATGTAAATGAGCGGATTGTGCAAGCAATAGGTGGCGTTGCTTTTGTCCACGCAGGACAACGCCGTCGTGTGACGCACGCCGCCGCTGCATCGCGCACCTGGACAGCGCATCCGTTTTTCAAATGCATTTTTTTCATTCCAACCATTTTTATCGTTTCCCACCGCCTCCAACTGAAAACCATTTCGCTAATCCTTTTTCTTCTGTCCTTGTCTTTGTTTTCGGCAGGCGAGGGCTGCGCCGAGAAGCCGCTGTCGACGCTGTGGAAGAACTACACGGCGTCCAGCAAGCCCGACGTCAACATGAAGGTGGCGGTGACCAGGAGCGGCCTCAAGGCCACCACCCGGGAGCACGGCCTCACCGAGTACTGGAGCCACCGCATCACGCACTGCGCCGCGCCCCAGGCCTTCCCCCGCGTCTTCTGCTGGGTAAGGGCGTGTTTTCTCTCTCTCTCTCTCTCTCTCTCTCTCTCTCTCTGTCTCTCTCGCGCGCGTGCACGCTCTCGCTCTAAAGCGCCTGCGAATGTCAGGGTAGGCCAGCCCGCACTACACCCGTGCGTGCCGGTGTCCGGGACTGCCTACCCCGCAGGCGCTCCGCTCTCCTTCTCTCTCTCTCTCTGCCTCCCTCTAACGTGACGCCGTCCTTGTCCTGCTGCAGGTGTACCGGCACGAGGGCCGCAAGCTGAAGCAGGAGCTGCGGTGCCACGCGGTGCTGTGCGCGCGCGAGGACCAGGCGCGGCGGATGGCGCAGCAGCTGACGGAGCGGCTGGCGCTGGCGCTGCTCGAGTTCCGGCGGGACAAGCAGAGCCGCGAGCAGGCGCGGCTGTCGCTGGCCAACGCCCTCCACGACAACCCCTCGCTGCCGCAGCGCAAGCTGCTGCTGTCGACGGGGGCCTCCAACTACCGGCCGCCGCTCGAGCGCTCCAAGTCGGCGCCCAAGCTGGGCTCCATCGAGGAGGCCGCCGAGGAGGAGGAGGCCGCGGACGTGCTCGTGTTCGGGCACCCGCGCGCCGTGCAGCGCTTCCTGCGCGAGGAGCGGCTCGCCTCGGTGCGGCGGCAGCGCTTCCGCGAGAGCCTCCGACGCAAGATCGCGAGCCGGCTGGCCGAGGAGGCGGAGGAGGCGGAGGCCGAGGACCCGATGCGGGTCGACCCCCGGCGGGAGACGCTCACCGTCGTCCGCGTCAACTCGATCGAGGAGGAGCCCGACCCGGACCCGGACACGGCGGCCCCCGAGGAGCGCGAGTCCCCCGTGCCGCTGCACCACCAGCAGGCCGCGGCCGGCAAGCCGACGGCCTCCTCCGCGGCCTCGTCGGCGCGGTGCTTCCTGCTGGAGGCGGAGGACGCGGCCGAGAGCGACGAGGGCTCCAGCAGCCTGCAGAGCATCTCGTCCACGCACTCGCACAGCCGGACGGACTCGGGCGAGGACTTCTGCCTGGGCGCGGACGCCGCGCTGTCCGGGCTCGCCCTCAAGGCCGCCCCCGGGGCGCGGCGGGGCCGGGTCCGCGGCCACGACGCCGTGCTCTCGTCCTGGGAAGGGGCGGCCCTCGTCGAGGCCCTGGAGCTGGGCAACGCGGACGCCGACGTCGAGGTGGAGCGGGACGACTTCGACGACAACGTGAGCGACGAGAGTGGCTACGTGGAGGCGGCCCCGGAGGCCCTGAGGCTGCGCGACCACGCCCTGGCCAAGGCCTGCGCCAAGTCGTGCACGCTCCGAGAACGCGACCGAGAACGAGAAAGAGAACGAGAACGACAAAGTCTGCAAAGACTGCAAGTCTGACCCGCTGACGCGCTCCCACTGCCCGCAGATCTGATCCGTACACAGTGAAAAACTGAGGCTCTTTGCTCTTTTGAGTGAATGTGGACCCATTCCAAGTGTATGGAATGCAACGAGTGAGGCATTGGGCTTAAGGCAAGTTTTCCCTTAAGCTGTTAAGTTAAAAGTAGGTCAATGCTTCTGCAGGACTAACTGAGAGTAATAGCGGAGTAGATAGTACAATAGTTCTACAGATTGAGGAGCTAAATTTATTTTTATCTTTGTCAAGAATGTATGTAACTTCCAGTGTCTGTCTGTGGCTTAGGAAACTAGGTTATCAAATTCATTGTAGATTTTGACCAGTTCATGTTACCAATTTATTTCTATTTATTATCCTAATAATTAAATTTTATGAATCATCGTTGTGTTGAAAACTCATCATGCTGATACACTTGGTCTTTCCATTTTACTTCTATTTTTAAGATGAAACACATTCCTTTGATTTGATGTCATATTTCAGGTGACAATTTGACTTTGCTAGTCAGTGATTGAACCTGTAGCTTTTTTTTTTTTTTTTTTTTTTTTTTTTTGCCTAGCAATTACCTTGTTACTCAAGTGTGTGTTGGTGAGTATGGGTCTAGTACAATTTTAAAACCTTTTACCATTATGTCCTACAGATTTGAACCCTAGATTATTGATGACTTAGATAGGTCTCTTAATATTCCTACATTTGTCTGTGAAATTGTACTAAATTTACTATGTGTTTTTGTGACCTTCGTTGATACATCGCTTGTATTAGTAAGTTGGTGTAGATTGGCATAGAGCATTGCTGGATATTAAATCTAATCATTCTGTGTTACTTAAACTTACATCTCCTCAATGTTACATTCAAGGATTTATTAATGCATGCGGTGTTTCAGTCACTTAATGAATCCCATCTCTAGTCGTTTTAACTGAGGAGAAGCTCAAATTTTTTAATGAATATATTGTGAACTGTACAGATGCTACTTTACAAAAATCAACTATAAATTGAAAGATTTGTAAATAGGTAGTTTGAAGAAATGTTAAAATAACAAACTGTCATTCTCATCTTGATTTGGTGATTTTCCACAGCAGGACTTTGAAATTCTTTTTACCTTCTATTTGTTTTTAACTTACAAATCAGAATGTATTCCATTTATTCACATGTTGTGTAAGATGCTTTGAAACATCTAACAATTGTTTTGGAAGAGAGGACAATTGACCACTACAGAGTGGGAGACCAGGGGATGCAAAGTTTAAATGATTTTTTAAATGTTAGTATAGTCTTTGACAGATCTGTCTGTGATTGAATTGTATGAATATTTATGATAAAGTTGTTTTAAGATTTCCTCATAGAATAAGATATTGTATATGAATGGTGGTAAAACTGCTCTCAGAAGTAGGATTGTGGAAAGTCTGAATGTCCCTAGATGGCGAATGAAGCACTCATCACACGCAGGTCGTTGTCATTGATATCAAAATATGACTGTTTTCATTAACTCGTATAATTCATTGGCATATCTGTGCATGAGTCTTACCATCCACAGTTTTTTTGTTTTTTTTTTAAACACATTTTCAAATTCCAGAACCTATGTGTTGACAAGTCTCAATTATTTTTTAAAGCACTTTTTGCATTATTTTGCAAATGCTTCCCTTAACAGTACTCTAGTAGTGCCAAAAATAATTATGCACAATCCTGGGTATCTGTTTTCTTTACATCCAATCCCTGAAGTTTTACCACATTTACACGGTAGAAGCCCCACTTTTTCCTCCTATGGCCGTGTCAAACGATTTTTCCCTCGTTTCCAACCCTAAAATCAGGGTGTGGCTTATGATCGCGTGTGGCTTTTAATTGTGTAAAAACGGTACTTCATTAGTCACAATCACAGTTTGTATCTGTAAATATTGTTGAATAAAGAAATCAAATGTAAAATGTTATTGTTTTGAAATTTATTGAATAAACATCTGACGTGGGATATTTTGCAAGTTTAAGAAGTTCGATGGGTCCTGGTGTGGGTTATACTTTCTATGTTTCAACTTCATTTGGGTTTGTTTAGTGGCATTTCGAAGAAAACTCACAAGAAGAGAACTTGCAATGATCAGTCT
This sequence comes from Megalurothrips usitatus, assembly GCA_026979955.1. NCBI lineage: Eukaryota > Metazoa > Arthropoda > Insecta > Thysanoptera > Thripidae > Megalurothrips > Megalurothrips usitatus. Next base: position 10,667,503 of record CM049601.1, read on the forward strand.
TTAATAATAAAGCAGAAAGCCAAGTATACAAAAACAAAACTAGCAAACTCATTAAATATCAATCAATATTAATTACAAACAATTTTTATGAAAAGTTTCCTCATGGTAAAAAATCATCTAATGATTCTTTAAAAAATTCACAATTTAAGAAATTAATGCTGGAAGATACCGGTACATTGTGCTATAATAACTACATGGATAGGAATACTTTGTTACAGTATTTGTCAGCATACAGGATCACAATTGTAGAGAGGTTTCTCTAACTCCTACCATGTAAACAATTGTGTCAAGGGCACACTTCAACTCACATCGAGATCATCTTTACAAAACATCAGCAGGAACATAAAGCACTCATGATGCAATACTGTGCTCCAGCAGTTAATGTAATGTACACTCTATGTGTGTTACAATTCTATGAGAGTTAAACAACAGGCGCGGTATAAAAACCACATGACCACATGTGAAATTTGTAACACATATGTACAGCACAATTAAATGTCATATCATATACTTCACACAAAAGTGCATACATGTTACAATTTTTACATGAACACCATAATTTTAATACAAAATTGTTCTCAATAAATAAGGTTGCCCCAATATCACACAAGCCCAAAATAGTGTGTTTTCCCATTTCACTTCTCAATCATTTAGCAAAAAGGGAGTGCAAGACGTTTGATAAAAATTGAAGATTTGTTTACCTGTTCTTTTTCAAAAACCACAAGTTTGCAGTGATATGCATGCAATAGTCAGTGTACTTCTAGGCGCACACACACAATGAAGGGGGCAAACTTTGGATGGCACTTGCTCACATGAACAGGGTTTCACAAACTTCAAATAAAACAGGATATGACCATGCTCTAATTTAATGCAATACATGGTAATGCACAAGGTGGCAATGCACATAGGACATGGCTTACAGGGTGGTGACTTCATCAATGTTCATCATATGCATTAGGGAACACTGAGAAACTATGAAATTCGGTAAATTGCAGCTACACTTTCCAGGTAAATTCAGTAACACAATTTTTGGAGAAGCAGAAACATATCTTACAGATATTCTTAAGATAAATCACAGTTTTTTGTGTACGAAAGTCACAAATTTTAACATTTGGGGTATATTCACTGATTTTTTCCCCTTTTTTCCATGTTTAGTAAAATCATTTAAAACTTGATTCGGTAGAAATTGAAACTAGTTGCCTGACTTGCTGTGGGACCCACATCCTAATATGTCGATACGCATTTGATTATACGAGCTTCTGAGTTTAGCATCTTCCATGACCAGGTACTCAATTGAAATTCCACGCAAAATAACAAATCATGTGTTCAAAGCCGAAAGATACACATACATTCCCTTTTCAAAATTCAGGTAAGTCCCTGTGATTATGTAATGTCAAAGAACACATGATCTGAATCTACATAGGAAGTGGCACATTATACTTGATTTCATACATTGTACGGCATTTAATTGAAGTGGAACTTGAATTGGAAAGGACTACCATGGTGGAACTGATGGAATTGCTGGAAGGGGTTGAAGCCCTGGTGCTGTCCAGACTCAGGATCCAGAGGGTCTTCCCCATTGTCATACTTCTGTCTTTTTTCTGAGTTCAGAAAGGAAAAGTAAGAATCAATTCAACTGCAATCAAAATACTGCGAAAACTACATGTGTGAATCCTTAGAGCCACTTTAGTCTAACATGTACCTGGATCAGTCAAGACTTCTTTGGCAGCAGCTATGTCGATAAACTTCTTCTCAGCTATCTTTTTTTCACTTTCATTGTTTTGGAAGTTGTCTGGATGCCATTTTTGAGCCGCTTTCCTATACCAAGACAAAATGAGAGAGAAATTGCAATACATATTTCTTCAAAAACCATTAAAAATGGCATTGTAATAATCTCTCACCTGTAGGCTTTTATTATCTCCTGTTTTCCTGCGTTCCGAGTCACACCAAGAATTTTATAATAGTCTCTGCGCTCAGCCTGCTTTTGAAGTTTTTGTGCTCTTTGAATTCCTTCTTTTGCACGCTGATAGTCTTCCTCAATTTCAAGGGCTTTGTGGTAATCTCTTACAGCTGATATGGACCAAACAATTCATGTTGACAGTATACACTTTACAATAAAGATAAGTAATGCTAAAGAACAAGATAAAAATTACAAACCTTCATCAAACATGCCACTTGCAATATAGACCTCTGCTCTGTCACACAATATCCTTGCATCCATATGGATATCTAGTGCATCCTGACAACTACGTAAACTTTCTGAGATCTGATCATCTTTTTGGTAGCACTGACATAATTTATCAAAGGCTTGGAAGCGAATATTTTCCACGTTTGGCTCTGATACAAGTACCTTAAATTTAAAAGAGGAATAATATTGGTTACTTAAAATATTGGATTACGGTGATTAGTATAAAATCAGAATTCAAATCAAAACTTTACCTTATTTGCTATTTCAATACATCTTTTGTAGTTGTTGCCCTGAAGCGCCTCTTGAACATCGTTCAATTGCTTTTCAACCTTCTTTACTTTTTTGTAATGGGGGAAACAGTCCTTATGTTCTGGATCCAGCTTCAAGCACTCACGGATTTCCCTGAAAAAAAAAAGAAAAAAGAATTGGCATCAAGTTAAGCAGATGAACTTTAAATATTCTGGCGTGCTCAGGAAGACACGGCTGCAGAGCTGTTTTCTAGCATCTATTTGGTCTTACTTGAGAGACTCTGGAGCTTGACCAAGTTTGTAATGCAGAAGAGATAGCTTGTAGAATCCAGCTGTATTGTCAGACATCAATCGAGTTGTGGAACGAATGTCTGAAATTGCTGCCATGTGATCACCCAATGCTGCATGAGCATCAGCCCTTAGTTCTCTTAGCGTTGAGGACCATGGACAGATCTAGACACATCACACAGGTAAGTAACATTTGTTACCAGTAAATTAGGATAGGAGAATGTAACATGATACTATCTGGTTGGTTTACCTCCAATATTTTTGTTATCAAATCCACAGCAGCATGGAAATCACGGCCTCGCATAAAGGCTTGGGCTAGAGCAATGTCATCTCTAGCTGGATCCACAAGGTTTCTATAATGAGCTGCATCTTGGTTGTGAGGTTCCCATTGAAACTAAAAATAAATAATTAAATTGTTACATAAATATATAAATCGTAAACAAATTGTAGTTTTCAGAATGAAAATGAAACAATTGCTCACAACTCGATCCAACTCTTGCTCTGCCTCCTCTAATCTTGCTTGTTTAAGAAGTATATGACCTCGTTGAACTCTTGCCTGTTGAATAAACACAGAAAAAGACAAATTACATTTTATCATCAATTTATAAACTAGCTTATCCAGTCTAATCTCTTAGTAAAAACGTACCGCAACAAAGTCAGGCTTAAGCTCCAAAACCTTATCGAAATCAGTAAGAGCTAAATTAGCTTTACCTAGAGCAAGGTAAACAGTACCCCTAGAAAAGTAAGTTACTGCGTTTGAATTGTCCCCTTCTGCAACAAAAACACACAACAAGGAGAGAGGTTCAGTATTATGAAGATTTACATACCTTGTAAGACATAAAAGATATTGGAATTGAAATAAAAATGATGTGTAGGTGCCGAAAGTGATAAGATAAATGTAAAAGTAAAGTGACCTTACCAATGGCAGCGTGGTAGTGAGATAACGCATCCTGGTACTGGCCTCGTGATAAAAAATCTCTACCCATTTCAAGGTGCTTACTGGTTTCAGCCTGTGAGGCACCATCTGAAACTAAAAAGACAAAATCATCAATATAGATGCTGAACAATGCCATGATCAGCAAAACGGAAAGGGTTGAATGGACGAAAACCAGATAAGAAGAGTTGCCAGGATGGAACTTGAAAGAGTGAAAGACTGAGGATATTGATAATGTGGCCAGTGGAAAAGATGTTAGGGAAACTTGGTAGGTGCATTCATTAGAGCAAATATGTGATTCAAATTCAGAGGGTAAAGATGGTCAAAGAGTGTGTTCAATGACAGAGTGAATGGATGTAAAGATTCTTCACGTGACAACAATGACAATTCGTACCATACTGAGCAAAAACCGCAACAACCAACACCCCAATGCAATTTATTCTGCCTTGTTGTCTGTCTACATCGAGGTTAAAACTTACCATCGCATAATAAATCCAATGTAATAAGTACTAGCCAAGCTATGAGCTTTCTTGGCCCTAATCTATAACAACGATCCATATCAACTAAATGTTCCAAGAGAACTGTCATCAGATTAAACTACAAATATAATGACGTTTTTTGAGACTAAAAGTGTCATTCCGCTATACGGCTGACACTATATACTGAAGACGGTCCCTATCATGGCTATATGTTGATAATCGTGGTCTGTTGTGATTGGTCCAAGAGTGCTGCAGAAGCTGTTTCGAGCAGAGAACCAGCCGGAGCATTCTAACAGGGGCTGAATTTTTCATACATTTTTGCGTATCAGACAATGTAGCCTCGCTCGAGGTGCATCGACAAGTTCTCCAGATTCGCAACCAAATTTTCTAACTTGAAGCTAAGCTCTCCTTGACTTTGCCGGTAAGTTAATCCAAAAAGAGCCAGACAGCCTCTAGAGCCTCTAGAGCCAGCTAGAGCTCACTGTGACTGCGCGACTGTACTAAGTTTGCAAACACTGGCTGATCAAACGAGATCCACCAGCCAGCTCGTGCCCCCGTTGTAGTGCTAGATCTGCAACCCGCAACACACATCGCAGATACTGTTGTTCAGTTCAGGTTAAAGCGTTGGCGAAAACATTTGCCCTTTTGTTTATCTACGTATCGGTTTCCAAATTACCCCTCGTCATGTCGGACTGGGACACTGTCACCATTCTCAAAAAGAGGCCCGTCAAGGCTTCCGCAGCTAAAAGCGAGCAGGTAATGACCCGGATATCCCCTTTGATTATTTTATGGCGTGCAGCCAGCCACTTGCTGCGTGTGGCTTCCAGAAATTTCCTGTCTTTCAAGTTAGCCATTGTTCAGACATCTGCTTTTTTTCTTTGGGCCTAACACTCCCGCACGTTTAAGAAGGCAATCCGTCCTCAAGATCTTGTTTGTTGTGAGTTTTCATCATCTTAGGCCAGTGTGTGTGTGTGTGTTTGTGTGGACACTTCACCCCTTTCCAACTTGCGGTAGTGTCCCCGTAGCTCACCTGCTCTGTTCCATTGATAGGTCGGATTTCACCGTGTCTTAAACCCTTGTCCTCTTTGATTTCAGGCGGTGAACGCTGCCCGGCGACAGGGCGTGGCTGTTGATACCCAGCAGAAATGTAAGATCCTTGTTTGTTGTGAAACTCATTCAGGCGTTACTTTTTCATTAGATTACCGTGCTCTGTCATACATTTTACTCTGTGGGCTTGCATTGCCGTAGCACTGAGCGCCGTGTCCTTTTGTAAATTTATAATGTCATATTTATCTGGAAGTGACTCCTAGATTTCATTCTGATGTTTAACCTTGTATTTATTCCAGGGGGAGGTGGTCAAAACAAACATACGGTTACCACAAAAAATACCGCTAAATTGGATCGAGAAACAGAGGAATTGAAGCATGATACTGTTTCTAAGGATGTTGGAAAACTTATTATGCAAGGACGTCAGAGTAAAGGCTGGAGCCAGAAAGATCTAGCCACTGTTAGTATAATCTCTCATGACTGTTTTTTTTCTTTTTTGTTTTGCTGTGTTCGTCTCTAATGGTGATCTGTACCCCCTTATTTTATTTTTTCACAGAGGATATCTGAAAAACCTCAAATTGTTAATGACTATGAGGCAGGACGAGGCATTCCCAACCAGGCAGTTTTGGGCAAGATAGAAAGAGCCATTGGTAATACACTTGCATTGTCTGAGTATTTGGTTCTTGCATCACTTGGTACAAAATATACTCACATCTTACAACTTTTCAGGATTAAAGTTGCGAGGCAAAGACGTCGGCCAGCCCCTCCCGCCCCCTGGGACTACGACCTCAACCAAGAAGTGATCGTCCCTGGGGGCCATAATAAAGCCTCGCCGTCCTGTACTTCTCACACTGTGTGCCCTTGGACTGACAAGATATTCCCCAGTGTAAATTCCTTATAGATTGCTGTTTGAAGTTAAGGGCACTGTGGCTGCATTGCTTCGTGATGTCCTTGACAGCGCAACAGATTAAAACGAAGGGGACCACAGATATGTTGGCTTGCACTGTTTTCTGTTAATGCTTGCAAGCTGTCTGGTCCAGCCGAACTTACTATTTGGGTGTTCCTTCAAACATCTTCCTAATGGTTTTGTGGGGGTTTTTTTCCTTCTCATCAGCTGTAGGGATATCTATTTCTTTTCCTTGTTTGTACCATGATCTGCAAGCTAATGAAGATCTCTTCTGTAAATTTTGTGCATTTTGAATATTAAAGGAGATAAATATGACTGATATGTGATTGACTTATTATATAAAACTAAGACAAAGATTAAGAAGGGATTACAACATTTATTTGAGAAATTGATTTTGCACACATCACAGCAGCTAAAATACAACCAATTAATCCTTTCTCAGAGCAAACTTTTCCTCACGAATTCCATTCTTGTCAATAATATTAATCATGATAGCATCACCAGTGTGGATTTCCCTCTCAGCAGCAGAGATAAATGCATCCTTCACAACAGCAACAGCCTTCTCCAAGGAAATGATCTCCTTTGTAACATTCTCCATATTCTTGAGGCCAACCTGGAGGACAAAAGTATAAAACCACCGATTCTATGCAACCAAACACACTTCAAAACAGACAAAATTTTACCTGGTTGTCAAGGAATGGCTGAAGTAAAGCACTGGAAGCACCGCCAGCATAATAATAGTTCCTCTCATAGTGTCCCACAGGATCATAGTGATACACAGCACCCTTCCCATTCTCATCCAAGCCAGCAAGGATATTAGACACGTAATAGGGGAAGAAACGCTTGTAGTAAAGCATGGTGCTTAAGAGCTGTGCAACAGCCTGCGTACCCATTACCTTCTGGTGCTCATGGTTGTACATCTAATCACAGAGAAAAGGATTAGAACATAAGAGAAACACTAATCACAATTTAAAGGACAGGTCATGGAAGGGGCTCACCATCATACGAGCATTCAGAACCCTCGTAAGGGTGAGTACATCGCACCAACAACCGCAAGAGCCCAACACAGTCTTGTCAGACAAACGGAACAACTTGTTCTGTTCCCTAGTGTTGATGGCATAGCCCACAGTGAGACGCGTATCAGAACCAATCACTGCGAAGTCTTCTCCTGCGATCGCCACAATGCTCCTGCAACACAAATACATCCAGGGTGCGAAATCAGGTGATTTTACCTTAGGGGTATAACCTCAACCACTGCGATTCAGAGTTGACATTTTATATAAAAAGAAAAGGGTAGCGGAGAAAAGAAAGATGAGCAGAATGACAGGTGAAGTGGTCAAGGGAAGGAGACATGGGAGAGCGACGCGATCCGAGTCATACACTATGAATGAAATTTCTTTTTAACACTGACAGTGGTTCCATGACTGGGGCTAAATGGCTCTGATCATTTTCGGAGCTGTACTCACCCTCCGTTGTCCGCGTACGGGGAAAACCTTTGAGCCTGGATCGGCCCGTAGCCTGCATAGGTCTCAACGACGGCCATGGCGAGGATCTGGACTTTCAGAAACTAAAATTGTGACAGGGACCGAACCTAAGATGACACACAACTTTGTGTTGCTGTTCGCCTTTGGATGGTGCCGGACCGGACGCCGGGCGCGCCTTCTACGAATGTTCTGCTGCAATCTGCGAATAACGACAGCAGCATGCGGATAATCGAACACTGCCCTGCGTATAACGCACGCACCGTGTGAATAACGACGTGGCGGCACTAACGGGACCGGGTAAACATAAACAGAACACTTGTCGTCGTGTCCTGACCAGGTCCTGTGCACTGAGCCGAGCCGAGCCGCCCTGCTGTCAAGTGGTTGTCCTCTGGGCCTGAACTCCTCGGAGGACCTCGACGTCGACGACAAGAAACACAGTCGCGGTCCCTCCCGGACCGGACAGCAGGCGGACGCCAGTAAACTGGGCGTAAAATGCACTCCGAGATGGGGACCAAGAGCACCCTGTTAACCTACTTACTGTGGCTGGTCGGCGGTATTTTCGGCCTGCACCACTTCTACCTGGGCCGAGACTCGCAGGCTTTCCTCTGGTGGAGCACCTTGGGTGGCTACATCGGCTGCGGCTGGCTGAGGGACATATTCTACATCCCAACATATGTGGCTGATGCCAATGGGGAGAGGGCGTTCATAGAGAAGCTGGTGACGGCTTTCAGGACGCATGACAAGGTGAGATTGTGAGGCTGTGGGGAAATCCCCTGCCCTTTTAGTTTTCAAATGTCATTATCGGGGTGTGTGCATGTTTAAAGTGGTGCATGGCACCCTCCATAAATTGTATTGTAAGTAGGTCAAGACACTCAATGAGTGTCTCCATGCTAACTGCCCTTTGTTGTTAATTTTTTTTTCAGCCACCATTCTCCACCACTCGCTTTTGTGGTATGGTTATTGTCGGTTACCTCTGGGCCTCTATTTTGATGTTGGCTGTGCCTGAAGATGAAGTGGCTGGCATCAATTGGAGATTCTTGCTGTTCCTTGGTCCATTGGCCTGTGCTGTTGGTGAGTCCCTTGATTTACTTCTTTGCATTGCCATTCCCTCTGTTCTTTATTTTTAAATCTCTCTGGATTTCTGTCCCCCAGGTGTATGGACCGTGGGAAATATTGGTCATGAGGAGGGCTCAATTTGGTGGCCCCTCATAGCAGCCTATGCGACATCTCCTCTGTACTTCTTCCTCCATATTTATGTTCCGTATTTAGATGACTCCACAGCATTCACTATTATGGTGTTCTGCTCTGCATGGGCATTTGACTCCAAGGCTAAAAAATGGAGGCGTACTCCCAAGAAGAAGAAGTCACTTGCTAGGTATAGTACCAGAGTACTAGAAATGTTGACAACATCTTCACCAATGTTATGACTGAAAAAACTTTTTAATTTTTCAGGAGATTAGCCATCCTCTCTTTCTGTGCTCTTCTATATATGTCACTTTGGTCCTCCTACCTGTACTTCAACGCAAAGCTTGTGGATGCTGATGGAGAAGAGATTCCAGTGCATAAGGCAATCCATCACTTCCTAACTTCTCCTTGGTGGTTGGATTTGAAGCAGTCACTTCATGACACTTGGACATTTGCTCAAAATCATGGGTGGAGTGAAACTTGGAAGCAAATTGTTGAACTCAGTGATCCACATGGAGAGCAAAATGCATACAAGGTATTACTACACCTATAGATATTTTGTGCCTTTTCTGAAAATTGTAAAATATCAAGTTAATTCCAAAAAATAATTTTTCTTCAGGTCCTTGGAGTAACAGCTATCTCAACACAGTCAGAAATAAAAGCAAAATACCGTGCGCTATCTCTGGAGTGGCATCCTGATAAAGCGAAAGATCCTGAAAGCAAACGCCTGGCACAAGAAAAATTTGTAGAGATTCAACAAGCATATGAGATTCTATCAACTGTTAAATCTAAACGAAGAAGTCGCTCTCGTAAGAGTGACCCTGACTGGAGCTAGACGGCAATTTTTAGTGAGTCAGCTGAGAATAAATACATTCCAGTAATTTCAAGGCAAAAATATCAATCAAAGAAGAAGGAACATAAAAATAGCGGTTTCTGTTTTTGTTTGAAGTGTGTTTTGAACCATGTATTATATCTTGTTAAGTCAATATTGCTTCGAGTACTAGGAATTTCTAAAATGAAGGTATATTATTGAAACTGGCATGTGTTGTTCAAAATGAATAGTTTGTTGTTATGGTTGTTTCTATTTCATTATATTCCCCCAAAATTGATCTTTAGACGTTGCCTTATTTTTGTACTTGTCAAGATTATTGCACTGTGATATATTATAGAACTCAAATTTGGTTTTTAGTTGGACTAAGACAATACTGATTGCAATACTTTTTTTTCCGCTAGACATTGGTTTCTTATTCAGTCAATTAATTTATATTTATTGCCTGTGGTGTTTTGACTTTGTGTATTTTTTTTAGATTGTGATAAAATATTCATGTCAGGAAGCATGAATTACAGCGAAACTACAAGGAATCATTTTGCCCAAGTACTTAACACTGATCATAATTTTAGGTGTTCTTATTTAAACTATTTATGTATTTATTGATTTTGAAGAGACTGTTAAGCTGTGAGAGATGTGCTCTATCATTCCTGTTTCTTTTTAATAATGTTTGATAGAAATAAGTCACATTTTGAAACACATGGTTTTATTTTGTATGAGTTTAATTTTGTAACTCTGTTAGATACAAATTCTTTATGAAGACCTCCTTCTCATTGTTTACTGCAGTATTGTTTATCAAGCAGTAGAAGGGTGTAGATTTATGTTACCAGATGAATATTTCCTGCACTCTGTTTAAGCATTGCAATGGTGCATGCAAATCACACACACACATCACATTTTAGGTCCATTTCTATTTTCTGATATTGTGCCAACTGGTCTTCCATGGAGGAGTCATCGCTCACCCTGAACAACTGAAATGATCATTACTTTTGCTACTTAGTTGTTTTGCTTTCAATGTTTTTCTTGAAACCATTGAAGTTGACCATTTATCAAGAGCATTCTCTTGTTTTATTTGTTTTGATATTGTTATTGTATGGGAAGCCAACTCATTGCTGTTGATTATGATAAGAGAGATTGTTCACCTGGCCAAGTCTTCCATTACTCAATCATTTGCTTCCGTCGATTCACAGTATTAGTACTGTATTAATTTTTCTTAAATGTGGAAAGCGGTATTAAACTAGTTGTTGGAAAGTCACTGTGTGTAACGAAGGGTTTTATGAACTTAATAAATCAAACTGTTATACAAACTTCAGTGTGATTCCTATCATTTCATGTTCCTCATTGCCTAGTGTTTGATACATGTGGAAATCAAAGGAGGTAGAAAAGAAAAGAAACCATTCAATAAATACTCATTTATTTTTTAACCATCAATAATATCAGTAACAGTAGTCTAATCATTTAGAGAATACTATTGTCACATATCAGTAGTTAACATTTAAAAGAAAGGTGGTGTAAAAAGTGGAATTTGCTCTTAATGCATACTTGCTATCACATGAAAACTTATCATTTGGCATACAAGACTTTGTTTAATTAAAAAGATAAAAATAACAATGCTATATATCATGACACACCATCGACAAATCTAGTAGTTTGGCATTTTGGTCCAAAATCACTCTTTCTAGATCAAACTGTGATGGGGCAACGAAGGGGACGACATTTTGGGGGATGAAGCTGGCTCTTTTTTTAAATGTTTTTTTTTTGTTTGTTTTGCGAACCCAAAGCATGTTATCAGCCCATTACTGTGGAATGATTGGGGGTCAGGCGCTTCTGATTGATGCCTTCCTGTACTTCCCACTAAAAGGCTGCCTCTGCAAGCCTGGCCGACCCATCCCCCGTCCCGCTTATGTCGCTTCTCATGGCGGGCGGTCACATGGAGCGCAGGCTCCCCCTGCGCCTGGACCCGATGCCGATGGCCGGCGTGACGGCGTAGCCGCTGTGCCGCGGGGGCGGCGGGGGCGGCCGCGCGGGGGCGGGCCGGGGCAGCATGCTGGGGAGGGCGGGGTGGGGGAGGGGCGGGGCGGAGCGCTGCCAGCGGGGGCGCGGGGCCGTCGAGGCCGCGGGCTCGGGCTCCCTCTGGTCGCGGCGCCCGGACGTCCAGCGCTCCGCCGTCTCCGACTGCTATTTAGCGCGCACCGTGGCACGGACGGGGGGCGGCGGCGGCGGCGGGGGGCCGCGGGGCGGCGCCGCATCCCGCGGGGGCAGCGGCGGCGGCGGCGTCTCCCCGACCAGCGTCACCTGCGGCGGCAGCGAGCACGGGGCGGTGTGAGTCGAGAGGTGCGCGACGATGCCAGCCGGGGCGGGGAGGCCGTGGGGCGGGGGGCGGCGGCGCGGCCCGGGGGAGTCCCGGACCGGGGGCCGCCGCCGTACAGGACGTGCCGGAGGGTGACGCACTCGGAGACGGTGGCGCAAAATACGAGAGAGAGAGAGAAATAGTCGAAAAATGTTGCGGTCGTGGAATGTGAGGATTGTGCAGAAGGAAAAGACGACGGCCGTATTGAGCCAAAATTGAGAAAAGAATTTTAAAAAAAATATGGAATAAAAATTGTGAAGGAGGTCTCCAGTGAGGTTCCGGCTGGGCTCGCTTCGCTCGCTGCCGCTCTCCTCTCTCCTCGGCGCGTGCAGGCAAACACAGCAGGCATGTTTAAGCAGAAAAGAAAAAGGGGAGAAATCACAAAAAAAAACACGCACCAAGAAAAACAAAAAAATCGTAACGAGATAACAAAAAAACATTGGCGACGTCGTCGTGGTGGTTATTATTGAAACACGACTCTTTCCACACCATCGATTGTGCCATCCTGTAAAAGCGTCGATAAAAAAAGGAAAGAACTTTTACGGTGCTCGGTGTTGCTCCGCGGTATGCGCCCGTACCGCTTTTTAGACGCCCGCTCATCCAGGAGTTACAATGGAGAAAAAGGTGTGAAAGATATGAAAGTAGGAAGTGAACGGGAAAATATGCGAAATTAAAAAAGGAGGGTTGTGACATGCAGGTTGTACCGTGGCCTTGGCCCTGGGCTCGTGGGGAGGGGCGGCGGCGGCGGTGGTGGCTGCGGCGGTAGCGGCGGCGGCAGCGGTGCCCGGTGGCACCTGCACCTGCCCCTCGTGGGGCCGCCTGCTCTGCAACACGGTGAGGTGGCCCCGACTCGTCAGACGTGCGCCCGACACCCTGACGCGTGGCTGACGCGTGGCTGACGTGTGGCTGACGCGTGCGCGACACGCGACCGTGCCGCAAAGGGTTAGCAAAGGGGTGACGCGCTCGCGCCGAGAAAGCCGGGGCACACGACAAACTGGAAAAAAACACACACACACACAACCGCGGAGGGGGTGGGGGGAGGGGCTGCCAAGAGGGTACGGCACGGGCACGGGGTGTGAAGGCGTAGTATGCAAGGATTGTTACTGTTCTAAAAACAGACCGCAGGCAAACAACAACACCAACACCAGCAACGGCACACACAGACTATTAGACGTACCCCCCGCGGAGCCCACGGCCAGGAGGCTACTAGCTAGCGCGAGCCAGCGTCACCTGAAACACGCGCCGCCCATGAGAGCCCTGCCGAGACAGCTGCCGAGGCGCCCCCGCCCCCGTCAGCACGCACAGACTCTCCCGGCCGCGTGGAGATGGGCCCCCTCGCCGTCGCCGTCCACTCGGCGGGAGGGGCGGCTCACCTCGCCTCCCGACCCTTCACGTCGACCTCCGAGAGCGGCCTCACCTGCAGCCGGGGCACGCTGAGCGGCCTGAGCAGCGACTTGACGACGGGCGGCATGGAGGGCACGGGGAGGGCGGGCGTGGAGGCGCACAGCCCCGCGCCCGTCAGCTGCGTCACCAGCGAGAAGGCCGGCGGGTGGTGCGCGGGGGCGGCGGCGGCGGCGGCGGCGGCCGGCAGGTCCGACGTGGTGCCGGACCGGAAGGCGCGCCGCACCCGGGACTTGATGGACCTGCGGGCGCCGGGGACGCGGACGTGAGAGCGACAGAGAGACACGGAGAGGAGCAGAGATGGAGACAGCCGCGCGCGGACCTGGAGGTGGAGGCGGTGGAGCTGGGGACGTTGTTGCGGGCCTGCTGCACGCGGCCCAGCGCGGCCTGCAGCTCGGGCTCGGAGCCCCAGCGGCCGTACGCGGTGCCCCGGTCCAGCAGCCGCTGCCGCGCCAGCCGCTCGATCAGCTCGGCGCACACGTGCCTGCCGCAGTAGCGCGCCCACTGCTCCGCGCGCAGCCCGCGCCCCGAGTCCCGCAGCGTCGGCGACGCCCCTGGGAACACAATTTGTTACAAAAAATACCACCTCGAGGACAAAAAAAAATGGAGCAGTTTTGGAACGATTGGAACAATTTTTTTCATCATTTTTTGTGGGTAGCAACATTTTTTGAAACAATTTTTAGTGGAACAAAAGAACAAAATTTTTGACACACCTTTTCTTTGAAAAATTTTGAAAGCAAAAAAATTTTGGAACAAAATTTTTTGCGACAAAAATTATTTTTTTTGGAACAAATTTTGCCAAGCAACGTCTATTTGTGACTGACCCGCGAGCAGCAGCGCGCGCGCGCACTTGGTGCGGCCCTGCAGCGCCGCCTTCATGAGGGGCGTGAAGCCCTGGGCGTTCCTCGCGTCCACCTGCACGTCCGGCTGCCGGAGCAGCGCGTTCAGCGCCTCCAGCTGGCCGGCCTGCGCCGCGAAGTGCAGCGGCGTGTTGCCCTCGCTGTCCGGCTGGTTCACGTCCACGCCGGGGCACTGCAGGAGCAGCTCCAGCAGCCCGGACCCGCCGCCGGTGCCGCCCAGCGCCGCCAGGTGGCTGGCCGGCGTCTGCCAAAGGAACCAAAAAGTCATTCGCGTAAATTTTTTTTTTCAAAAAAATTTAAGGGCAGTACGAGAAATTTTTTTGATGGCGCTTAAAGGTTAACAGGGCACGCTATCTTGATGACGGGGGGCGGGGACCCTCCTGACCTGCCTACCAAGTGAGCACAGCCCCCCCCCCCCCCCCCCGCTACCCCTCCAGGCACGTCCCGGCCGCGGCCGCGAGACTTCGGACTTCCGGATATGCAGATGGCGCCAGATGACGCCAAGACCATTCCCCCTCCCCCCTCCCCGTGAGCGGGACAAAGTAGCAACAAAGCAGAAACACGCCCCATAGCATGTCATTTTTTTTAAAGGGTCGCGATTGCACCGTATTTTTTTTTGTGGGCGTATTTTTTTTCGGGCCAGACAGACCGTCTTACAGCAATGAGCCCGCACTCGGGGTGCATCTTCACCAACTGGCGGTGGCGAGTTCGTGTGATGCAGTCGTCAACGTCGCCTGAGTGCGCCCCCCCCCCCCCCCCCCCGCTTAACTGCTGTGCCGTCTATCCGGAATGAAGGGACGAGCGGTTACCACCCCGCCCCCCTCCGTGCAGGGCGAGATGCCCCCCTCCCCACCTCTCCATGGCTGCTCCCAGAAGTGCACTTGTAGCAGCAGCCCCCCCCCCCCCTCCCTCCCCGTGTTGTCAATCTGCCCGGGGCGGGCCTTCTCTATCTACACAATTTAATGAGCACGTCGGGGCCGCGCCCGGAGCCCGCGCGGCGCGGCACGTGCCGCCACGCCCCGTCCTTGTTCCTCCCCCACGGCGGCGGCCCGTTCCGTCCTCGTCGCTCCCCCGCGCGGCGCACCGCCGCCGTTTTCTCACGTGCCCGCCCGCGCGCCTCGCCTCTCCTCTCCTGCTGCTGCTGCCGCTGTCCCTCTCGAGGAAGTTGGGAGTCGCCGCCGAGGGGCAGCCAGCCGGGACCCCGCCGGGACCCCGCGGCACGGGGAGTCAAGGGCGGCCGGCCTCAAAGTGCTCACGCAGCGCGAGGCAGAGCCGGGCGCGGAGCCTCGCCTCCCCGAAGAACACCACCACGCCCACCTACACCACCACTACTCCCCATGATCCCGAGACCATGATGATGATGATGATGATGATGACGATGATGGAGGATGGCCGGGTGGCGTTCCGCGCCGACTAAAAATACCTGACACAAAGCAAGCATCGCTCACTCGCCCTGACTCATGTTTACCCGATCCCCCCCCCCCCCCCCCCCCCCCCGCCCCTGACAACTCTCTCTGCCGCGCCGCACTGACAACTCTCTCTCTCTCACCCGCGTTGATATACGCGTGCCGCGCGCACTCACCAACACACACACACACACACACACACACCTTGACCAATAAGCCCTCCATCGACCGAAAAATCGAGAAAATCCACCGTGGAAAGAAAAATGTATTTTTTCCCCCTCCCGATTTTGAACGCGCGCGGTCAGCAGCTTGTTTAGCAGACGTCGTCACGGTGTCCCCCCCCCCCCCCTCCCCCTCCCCCGTCTCCCCCCCTCCCCCTGACGTCACATCTGCCTGCCTACTGCCAGGCCCCGTCACAATGGCTTGGCGCCGCGCCCGGAGGGGGGGGGGGGGGGGGGCTCCGAGAGGGCCCTTCGGGAGGCTCTCGCACTACGTCGGGGGCCTCGGGGCCTCAGGGGGGCCCGTGGGCCTGCAGGCGCGGCTGCATGAGGCCCCCCCCCCCCCCCACACACACGCCATCACGGCAACAGGCGGCGATGGCGTTGTCCGTCTGGGTCGTGTGCGTGTTACTGTTGGGGTGAGAGGTCAGGGAAGGGCGCACGTCCGAGTGCTCCCCCCCCCCCCCACCTAAACAGACGTCGCTTCTCTAGCGGTTTACGCGTCAACCCCGCCCCCCGCCCCGTCCAACCCCTTCAAAAAGAAATATTTGTGCTTCTCTAAAATTCCAAGCAGGGTTAGGGAAGGGATATTTTCCTTCTGTTTTTTGGTGTGTGCAACCAATTCACGCGCTCATTTAATTTTTTTTCTTTTTAAATTTAATTTGCCACCCGAATAACGGGAACAACACTGAACGCTGGGGCTCGACACGGAGGCGTCACTCACCCTGCCCTGGGCGTCGCGGTGGTTCAGGGTGCTGGGCGGCGGGTTCCGCCTCAGCAGGTCTAGGAGGGCGTGGTGGTCGCCGTCGCGGGCCGCGTGCAGCACGGCCGCGCTGCTGTTGCCCTGGTGGTGGCCGGGGAAGCCCTGGGCGAACCTGGACGTCGACGACGACGACGGCGCTGGCGGTCCCGGGCCGCCGCCGCCGCCGCCCCACGGCGCCCGCGGGGGATGCTGCTGCTGCAGCGGGTGCTGTCCGGGCTGCCTCATGGGCGCAGACTGGTGCTGGCTCGGCCCGTGCCCCGGCCTGCCGCCGGCCCACGGCGACCAGCCGCCACTGTTGCTGCTGTTGTTGTTGTGGTAGTGGGGAGCGGCCGCGCCGGCGCCCCCGTGGTGGGGCAGCGGGGGCACGGGGCCCGTCCCTCCCCCGGCGTCGGACCCGTCACTGCTGGTGCTGGGCAGGTCGAACCGAACCCGGCGTCCTCCGCCCGGCCCCGACCTCCCGGACGGCAGGTCCGCGCCCTGCAACAGCCACACGCCGGCCGCGGCCGTCAGCCTGGGGGCGTGGACCGTCCCGCCGGGCGCGCGCGTGCGGCGGGACTGCCTATGCCGCCATTGACAGGGGCTCTCGCTCTGGCCGCCGCCGCCGCCCGCCACGGCCTCTCCTCTCCTCTGCCTCACCTGGCCGTTGTGCTGGCTGCCCCAGCGCCCCGAGGACGCCGACGAGGCCAGGACGCTGCCCTCGCGGGTGCACGCGCTGCCGCAGGACCCGGCCGCGTTCCTGTAGTGCACCGTCACCCTCAGCGGCTCCTGCGGGGAACAACAACGCACGGCCTGTGTACCACGTCCTCCTCCCCGGAGGGTCATCAGCTCAAATACATCTAGTTTATTATTGTTATTAAAATTAAAAAAAAATCCCCGCAGTGCACGCCACGCTCGTGTTGGAGAGACAGAGACAGCGCCTGTGCCAAGTGTCTGGCGTGGCGGCGGCGGGGCCTTGTTGACGAGGTCAGGGTGCCGGCCGCCGCGCCAACCGGCCAATAACACGGACGCGAATATGAGAACGAATGCGGGACGCGTTGCGGCGGCGACCCATAAAATCGAGCGTTTTACTGCACTTCCTGGCCCGGTCCGCCGACTCCTCCAGTCCGAGCAGGGCCGGCCGGGCCGCCGCCTGTTCCTGCTGGCGCGCGGTCCGCCGCCGCCGCCGCCGCCGCCGCCGCCGCCGCCGCCCTCTTGGCGCGGACCTCACGGCCTCCCCGCCTCATCCCGTGACTGCGGCTCGGCGATTTCTTTCCTCTCGCGTATTTCCCCCCTTCCCTTCCCTTTCGCCGGTGGTGCTTAACACCTGCTTGGCCCGCCGCCAGCAGAGGCGGCGGCGGCGGTGGTAGCGGACGGCGATACCCCCCGGCGGGCTGACGTGCGACGCGTGCGCGGGGGGTAGCGACGGGACGCGGCGCGCGCGGGGGCGAGGCGTGTCGCGTGGCAGTGAACTCACATGCGTGCTCGTAAAAGCAAATATCGGTAGAAAAAAATCTCAAATTTCCTTTCTTGACAGTATTATAAATTATTTTTTATCAATTATCGTTATTCTTTTTTTTTCGTGCTTACGCTCACGCTCCCCAATCAGGGCCAAGGATGCCGGTGCACGCGCCGTCCGCCCTGCCGCCCTCCGCGTAGGGCAGCTCCGGTCCCCGCTGGATGTGAGAATGGCGTGGCCCCGTGTGACCTTCCTCCTAGTCCTTATCACCATCGCCTCCCCTGCGTCTTGGCAGGTCATTGTCGCCCGCGCGGCGCACGGCCTGCCATGACCTGCCATGACCTGCCACGCCACGGCCACGGCCACTCGACGGCAGCGCTGGCGGCCCCCTTGAGCAGCGCCGCAGGGACTCTCGTACAGAAGCACGCAACTGGCGACCCGCGGCCGTGGCAGTCACGTGACGACCAACACACACACACACACACACACACACACACACACACAGAGGAGAATCGCTCTCATCGATTGGCCCTCCCTATTAATTTTGTCACGCCGCCGCCGCTGCTACAGCCGTGCTGGACTGCAGTAAAGTGGCGACGGCAAGATAGCTGTGAGAGAGAGAGAGAGAGAGAGAGAGAGAGAGAGAGAGACAGAGAGAAGGGGGTGGGGTCTAGGGAGGGGCAGAGAGATAGCATCACGGCAGCCTGCAGGGGCGGGTCCGGTTGGGGGGTGAGGGGGTGGGGCCGCCGCCGCCGCAGTCCGGCCCGCGAACAGGTTGCCGGTTTTTCCCAAATGCACTTTGGCGTCTGATAACAGTGCAGATCTGTTGGCCGATAAGTGTCGCACGACAAATCCTCCCCGAGTGCAAAACAACACAGAGAGCGAGAGCGAGAGAGAGAGAGAGAGGATATAATTTTGTTGCTGTTGAGTGAGAGAGATAGATGGTGGCAAGGGCCGCTGGCCTGCGAATAGAAAGGGGAGTCGTCCTTGTGTTGAAGCAGAGAGAGAGAGAGGGGGGGGGGGAGAGCAGTAATCATCATCGTCATAATAAAAACAACGCAAGGCTGAGGTCTGGGGCTGGGCCAGCCCGAGGGAATGGAATGGAACGAGATAAACATGCCGGCCATCACTGTGGCCGGCCCCCGGTGGGAGTGAGAGAGAGGGCCAGCAGGGTGGGACAGGCCAGGGTAGGTGTGCGGTGCAGAGGGCAGGCCAGGGTAGGTGTGTCGGGGCCACGCCGCCGCCGGGGGCCGGCCGAGCGATACACATGCTAATGACACGGCCAAAAAGTTCCCACAGGGGGTCCACGCACGCACGCAGGGGATCCCACGAAAAGGAAAAAAAAAATATTCCAGCCGTATTTGGGTCGAGATGGGGTTGAGAGCGGTGCACGAAGGACGGTTTAATGTACACGGAGAATGTTAGGTTGACAAAATAGGAGTGGGACAATTGAGTGCGTAATCAGTTTCGAATTTTTTTAAAATATTATTTTTTTCAAGAAATCCTGTTTTTTTATTTCTCGTTTTAATTTTTTTAAAAATGTAAACGAGTTTCGAGCCAAGTCTCTGACCGCCTTCGCCGCCGAAGGACGGCGGGGTGAGCGGCCGGCGTCTGCTGAGGGCGGGACGGCTGCTAATTAAATGCATCCGGAACTGTGCGTGGGGGATCGAGACGGGAGGGGGGAGGGGGCAGGGGCGGAACAAGTGAGGGGGGGGGGGGAGAGTCACGCCACCTGCACGAGGGGCTGCAAAACTGCAGGCTGCGCGGCCGGGGGGTATAGAGGTGTCATGCCTGAAAAGCGCGAGGTGATGGGCAAGGAGGGAGAGAGAGGGAGAGAGGGAGAGAGAGAGAGAGAGAGCACGTGACTGCGGGCCGTGACTCGTTGGGGTCCGGTCCGTGGTGACAGAGGCGGTAAGTCATGTCGTTGCAGGGCGCAGCACGCGGCCAGGCTCTGGTATGTGCACGCAGTGCATGCCGCGCCGGGGGCATTGCATATAAACCACACCAACAAAAAACACACAATGAGAATGTGAAACTAAACCGCCTGAGCGGGGGGGGGGGGGGGGCTTGCGTTATTGGTGTTGATAGCGGCGTTGCCTTTCAGTTCAGGTTTGCATATGCCTTATTCCCCTTCTCTCTCAATACAAAACATATAAAAAAGACAGAGAGAGAGAGAGAGAGGGAGAGAGAGAGAGAGAGAGAGAGAGAGAGAGAGAGATGGAGAAAAGGAACGGAAATATAAGCGGCGCTCGGGAAGTCCGTCATGTGTTAGAATTGTAACGGGGGAATTATGCGGCACGCGGACCGGCGGACAGCCCTCGGCAAATGGAGCCGTGATAGCGGACTGATAAGGGGAGTGATAGCGGACTGATAAGGGGTGTGATAGCGGACCGGTAAGGGTATGTTTTTTCGCGGAGCGCGCCGTGCGGGTGGGCACCCCGCCGAGCAGTGCTGCGGGATGACACGCTGACGGACTGACACGCTGACGGACTGACACGCTGACGGACTGACACGCTGACGGACTGACACGCTGACGGACTGACACGCTGACGGACTGACACGCTGACGGACTGACACGCTGACGGACTGACACGCTGACGGACTGACACGCTGACGGACTGACACGCTGACGGACTGACACGCTGACGGACTGACACGCTGACGGACTGACACGCTGACGGACTGACACGCTGACGGACTGACACGCTGACGGACTGACACGCTGACGGACTGACACGCTGACGGACTGACACGCTGACTCACCTCCCGGGGCCGGCCTTGGCTCAGCACGAGCGGACCGCCGCGGCTCGATTTCACCACCATCTTGATCCCTGCGGACAAAAGAAAAAAGAAAGAGGGGGTAGGGACCAGTAATGAAAATGTTCTTCTTTAATCTCTGCGCGCTGGACGGAGAATGAAAGAATTGGACGGAGAGAGAGAGAGAGAGAGAGAGAGAGAGAGAGAGAGAGAGAGAGAGAGAGTGGCGGCAGCAGCCGGCCTTCATGGCTTCATATTCCGATCCCTCCCGTCCATCCCTGCACGGTGGCGGTGGCTGTGCATATCGATTATTAGTTTATCGTCCATATTTTCGTTGTGCCCTTGGCAGAGGCCCCCGCTGCTGCGGACGAGGAGATCCGAGTCCGGCCGAGCCGGGCGGCGGCGGCGGCGGCGGCGGCGGCGGCGGCGGCGGCTGTCGTGGTGTGAGCCGCGCCGTGGGGCCGCCGGCCTCACGGGGGAGGTTATGTTACCCGGCTCAAGCCCGCGTGCACTCCATCCGTCCGAGTATTTGGGGGAGGTGTCTGGGTCAAGGACGGACGGCCTGGCCACACCGCCACGACACGCCACGCCGTGCCGGCCCGAACGCCCCCTTGTGGCTGCACAGTTCTCAGCTCGGCCCCCTCGTGCGCCCTCTCTCCCCCCCCCCCCTCTCTCTCTCTCTCTCTCTCTCTCTCTCTCTCTCTCTAGCTTGTGGCCCACTTTATTACATGCTCGCCACCTCCGCCCTCTACCGCACCGCCTCCCGCAGTAGGCTGCACGCTGGTGTATATACAGCCGGTGTATACCCCCGCCCCCCCCCCTTTCCCTCTCTTGTACACTCTCTGTCAAAACTAACGCCAAATCTCGAAAAAAAAATTTCTCTCGATTCTTTTTTTGTTTAAAATAAAATGTAAAGGGTCAGGATGCACTTTTCGTTTATTGCGCAGCTAGCGATCCGTGAAGCAAGACAACTGGTGCGGAGAATACAGTAGCGTAGAAAGAGTCGACGGAAAGAGCCCTCCCCCTCCCCTCCCTCCACCCTCTCTCTCTTCTCTCTCTCTCTTTCCCTCTCCCTCTCGGGGAGGGTCGGTACGGTAAATGAAGTCGCTATAATCGAAATTCGTTCGCTCACATCCTGCAGCCCCCTCCGCCGCCGCTGCCGCCGTGCCGACCCGGTCTGGGGCACCATCGGCGTGATTGCTGCCACAGCGAGTGGGAGAGAGACAGGCACACAGAGGGAGAGAGAGAGACAGGGGGTGGGGGTGGGGGGGAGAAGTGAGGGGAGGGTCTTCAAGTTTTTCGGCTCGTGCGCGATACCCTAGGGGGGGGGGGGGCTCTCTCCGTGCTACGCTCTATCCCCGCTCTATCCTCCCCCCCCCCCTCTCTCTCTCTCTCCCCACGGGAGTGTGTGTGTGTGTGTGTGCGCGTGTGTGTGTGTGTGTGTATTCACGGTGTGTACCTTGCGGGCTGCTGTCCACTCGGCCCTCTCTCCTCGATCACACCGGACCGACGTCTCCAGCGGAAAGTTCCTCGCCATTTGTGTACGCGGCTGGGGTTCAGGGCTGTCCTCGCACACACACACACACACACACACACACCAGAAGGCCGCGCCCGCGGCCCGCCGCAAACCCTTTCTGACGTCCCTCTCCAGGCGCCCTCCCCGCATAGGCGGCCAGACCGCGCTGGCAGACATGCAGAGAGGGCACCCGGCAGCGCCCTGGCGGCGCCCTGGCGGGGCTGGCAGACGGGCCAGCCAGCCAGTTAGCGTGTTCTAAGTGGTCTTTGGCCGCGCTGTTTCGGGGGGCCCTGTTGCACGAACAGCACCAAAGCAAAGTAGCAAAAGTATAGAAGGAGACCGGGGCCCGCAGCCCCCGCGGCCCCCGCTACCCCCCGCGGGGGCGGGAGAGAGAGACAGAGAGAGAGAGAGAGGGAGAGGGGGGGGGAGAGTCTCTGATCTAGTTTCGGCCGCTAGGTTTATCCCTACGCGTGACGGAGAAACGCCCGCAAAAATCAGGGCGTCGACTAAAGTTTTCTTTACGTCTGTTTCAGGGGAGTCAAACTACAAAACGCTAACAAAAAAAAGAGTATATATAAAAATCACGCAAAACAATTCTTTTTAATATGAGCTTCGCACGCGGCGTGTCGAACGTTCCCACCGTGACCTACTTAGGATATCAGAGCAATTGCTAGCACGCTTGTCATTAATTTTTGTAATCGCTTTCTTTTTTTTTTGGTCGGGTGTCGTTAAGCTTTAAGCATCCACAAAAATAATAAAATCGATGGACAGGTTTAGTCATGACAGCACACTAGAAGCGATACTTTTGCAACAGAAAAAAAAAGGGAAAAGGTAAACATGCATTTCTTTTTTTTTGCCGCTGCAAAAATTCTATCTTTGCAGAGTGTAATTGTGGCTGCGGTGGTCCCGGCCGCGCGGCAGGTGCTTTCGTTTTAGTTTTGTGACGCTCCCAGAGAGTCCCCTGGCACCGACCGCCGCCATGGCCGCCGCCGCTGTCCTGGACGCACACGTACGTGTGTCTGTGTGCACATGTGTGCTGTGTGTGTGTTGTGTGCCGTCAGAGAGCCACGTCCGACGCGGCCCTCATACGTAGCCCTGACCTAGGCCAAGGCACTGCCACGGCCGCGCGGTCCCCGCCAGAGAGAGAGGGAGGGGGAAGAAAGAGAGAGGGAAGAGGGGACAGCCGGGGGGCCGAAAAATATGTGCCAAATAACCCAACCTTCGCGTCATTCGAAACAGAAGCGGCGGCGTGGCTCCCCCCCCCCCCCCCCCCCCCCCCGGCGGCGGGCTTGACATAACCTCCATCCAGGCCCATCGCTCCTCGCAGCCCCAGCCGCCCCGTGAGCCTCCCGCATGCAGCCTGCCGCGCTCATCCAGCACATCGCCGAGGAGGGGCGGCGGCGGCGGCGGCGGCGGCGGCGGCGGCGGCGGCGGCGGCGGCGGCGTGCACGCGAAGCACGCCAACCTCCTGTCAGGGAGCATCGATCCCGCCGCCGCCGCCGCCGCCGGGCACAGCAGCCCCTTTAGCTCTCAGCCCTTAAGGAGCCAGAAAAAAAAAAAACATTTACAAACAAAATTAATTGAAAGGTTTGCAAGTTTTTAAATTTTTACAAATCCTTAACTTGAAAAAAAAAATCCGTTTTAAAATTTTTGAGACGTTTATGTCAAATGCCACACACAAAACTTAGAACCGAATTTGCTTGCTCATGTCCCGCGTTGTTTTCTCCCGTCACCACCAACACCGGGTCATCGCATTGCTCACATTCCCCCCCTGCCGCGGCTACAGGTACACTGTTGACGGGCAGTCCTGTGTGTGTTTGTATGTGTGTGTGTGTGTGTATGCATGTGCCGATTGTCGCAAACAGCTGTGCCGCGGCGCCACCCCGCCACCCCTCTCGCTCCCTCCCCCTGCCGCATCCGGATCCTCTCTCTCTCTTTCTCTCTCTCTCTCTCTCTCTCTCTCTCTCTCTCTCTCTCTCTCTCTCCCACGGATAATGTCAAGGCCGGCCGAGGACGATAGTAGCGACGTCGCCGCCGCCCCGCGTCGCGTCGTCTCGCCGCCGCCGTATTGCGATTGAACTTATAATCGGAATGGACCGAAACTTTTTTCATTCTTCCCGATGCTGTTTTCGGATGCGCCCCGCCGCCGCCCCCCGCTGCGCTGCCGCCGCACGGACAGGTATCGAATCGGAGTCCGGATAAGCCATACCCGCATAAGCCGCTCGGGGAAACTCATTCCTATAAAAACTATTTTTAAAAAAATTTAACTACAACGATGTAAATAACGGCGGACGCGCGTTCACGTTATATACATTCGTTTGATTTTCCCCCCGCAACATCAGGTTTGTTGTTTAAGCAGTGTTTGTGTTCCAGAGGGTTCCTGAGGTGTGCGTCTGTCGTCTGCGTATTTGCTTCCAGACGAGTGGTCTGGTCATCGGGCTAAATAAGACCCCCGCGCCGCCAGCCAGGGTCCGAACGATGACGGGGTGTGCATGCGCCCTCTCTCTCTCTCTCTCTCTCTCTCTCTCTCTCTCTCTCTCTCTCTCTCTCTCTCACGCCTCTGACGTCACCCTCCTAACGATGCGTTATGGAAGCCCCTCCCCGCTCGCTGACGTCCTCACTCGCTATGTGTCCTTGTCCCTCCCCGTGCGCCGCCGTATCTGTCCGTCCCTGTCGCACGCCCATACTAGGACGCGGCAAGCGCAGTTGGCCATCTCTATCTATCTCTCTTTCTTTCTCTCTCTCTCCCCTTCCGAAAAAAACTCCTGCGTACTACTTCACAAATAGTTGCTGTTGTTGTTGCTGCTGCTGCCGGCGCTGCCTTGTATGTTTGGGTTACCTAGCCAACACCTCGCTGACATACCGGGGCGCCCTCGGAGCTCTGGGAGCCGTCTGGCCGCGGAGAGAGAAGGAGAGAGAGACAGAGACAGAGAGAGAGCGCGCATTCCCGACGCGTGACTCTGCGAGGTGTCGTACACTAACCACGTAACACCCCCGCCCTGCCCTATATAGGTGGGTGTTACTGCGGCCCGCCTGCAAGGCCTCCGTCGTTAAGCGCCCCCCCCCCCCCCCCCCGCAGTGGGAAAATAGCGTACTCCGGACACGAGCAGCCCGGAATACGGAAGCGAAGGGGCGGGAAGCCGTAAGCGGAGCGGAACACCGGAAGAAAGCGCCACAAACGATGGACACCTTCTGATAACCTGGCAGCGCGGTATTTTCGAGTTCTTTTGTTGTTGTTGTTGTTGCTGCGAATTTTCGGCCAAAACTTGGTGTGTGCCACTATTTCTCTGGTCGACGACGACGTGGCTTTCTTCCTCTCTCTCTCTCTCTCTCTCTCTCTCTCTCTCTCTCTCTCTCTGTCCCGTGCGAGGAGTGCGGTGTCGGAGGCAGCGGCGGACCTCCGCCGCGGAGGCTACGAGGCTAGAGCAAACTTTACACTATGCTGCCCCCCCCCTCCCCTCCCCTCCTCCCCTCTCAGAGCACGCTGAACCCTCTCTGGCCGGCACCACGGCCGCCGGTAATGCGAGGGGAGGGTGGTTTATTTTGGCAGCCGACCCGCGACCGACCCCGCCACGCCCCGTCTGGGCGGGACCCCCGCCGGACCCCGGCCGGACCTTGTCGACAACACCGGCGGGAGGGGAGAGGGGCCGTTTATGCATTTAACTTGACGCTTATCGGCGAAAACGAGCCACGTGGGAGAGAGAGAGAGACAGGGCGAGAGAGAGAGAGAGAGAGAGAGAGAGAGAGAGAGACGACTCCACCCTCGTGTACGAGACGACGACGAACGAGCGTGTGCGAAACACTTTTTGCAACAAAATATATAAATACTGCTAAGGCGCCGCGGAGGATTGCAGGCCATTTCGCGTTAACGGCGGCGTCCTCACCTCTCCCCTCCCCCCCTCTCCCCTCCCCTCCCTCTCCCCTTTCCCCTCCCCTCCCCCGCCCCCAGACGGATGTCAGTCAAGAATAAACACGGCCATTGCCTCCTCCGCCCCTCTCACACCACACCAGAAACGAAAATAAAGGAAAATAAAAAAATAAAAATAAATAGGGGTCTGTTTTTTTTTTTTTTTCGAGGACGGTAGCCGGTGGTGGTGGTGTTTGGGAGGTGTTGAGGCCAAGACAACTCATCCGCCGCAGTCAGTGGCACCTCTGCGTCGACGACACCAGAAAAATGTGTTTTGTTGTGGTGTGTACATTAGAGTGTACACGCGTCGCCGTGTCGCAGTATTCTATTTTTTATTTGAGAGAGAGAGAGAGAGAGAGAGAGAGAGTTGCGCTGTGGCTTTTTATTTAAATTTTAAACGATGGTTAGAACTTTTAAGTATGAAAAAATAATTAGTAGCCTAGAACAAAAATAGTTCAATCTCTTTTCGAGGGTGTAAGAAGAAGAGGACCGGGTGGACGTCAGCGATTTGGGAGGGATGATATGGACGACAGCCGTGTGTGCGTGTGTGTGCGTGTGTGTGTGTCTGTGTGTGTGTAGTAGGGGGTGAATGGGAGAGAGGGTGCGAGAGAGAGAGAGAGAGAGAGAGTAAGGCGCAACAAGTTACAGGGAAGCGTGCGGAATGAGAGGGCAGAGGACACACAGACAGTCAGTATAATGTGTTGAGGAGAGGAGCAGCTCGGTATCGTCACCGTTCGTCTGCTGTGCGGGAGGAGGAGGAGGAGGAGGAGGAGGAGGAGGAGGAGGAGGTGGAGGAGGAGGAGGAGGGGGGAGAAGCGAGATAAGGGTGACGCAGCAGACTGCTTCTAGACGGGCAGAGGCTCGAACCGAGCTGAGCCGGTGCAGGGGAGGTCCGGTACCACCGGCGTACGGGAGGGAGGGAGGGAGGGGCCGCGGCCGGTCAGTTTGTAGACCTCCCTCCCCGCTCTGCCAGAAGCCAAATTGACGTCAGGTTCGGCGCGCGCGCGCTCACACACACACACGTCACTGCACGAGTGTTGGCCTTTTCGTGACGCAGCGCGCACGGGGGTGAACGGAGGCGGGGGCACAACGAGATAAAAGAGAAGCTGTCGACAAGGGAGAGAGTGAGAGAGAGAGAGTGAGAGAGGGAGAGAAGGAGAGCGGGAGAGAGGGAGAGAGAGAGAGGGGCTAAGGAAGAGAGAGAGAGAGAGAGACAGAGAAAGAGAGAGAGAGGGAGGAGAGAGAGGGTGGGGGAGGGGGGGTGACTTGTCCGTCGCACAAATTGCTTACGCGTTGAAGTCAAGGAGTCTCTCGGTCACGGCCAGTGTGACTGCGGTGCCGTGACGCCTCGCTTGTCAACACAGGCGGCGGCGGCGAGCCCGCTCATGCAAATGCACATCTTGGAGCAGGCGGTGGAGTCGTAAGCCATAGCGACCCCGCTCCGTGGTGGCCGAGCTCCAAGGACTCGGGCAGGAGGGGGGGGGGGGGACCGTCCGGGTGGCAAACCGTCATCGTCGTAGTCGTGGAGTCGGGGAGCCGACGGCCTCCTCGGCGGCGGCGGCGGCCCCCGGGCGAGGTTCTATGAGCGAGTGCTTCCTGGGGAACCGGAACAACCCCCACCCCGCCTCCCTTCCCCTTCGGGCGGTCTTGTCCTTCGGACAGTCTCTCTCTCTCTCTCTCTCTCTCTCTCTCTCTCTCTCTCTCTCTCTCTCTCTCTCTCTCTCTCTCTCTCTCTCTCTCTCTCTCTCTCTCTGTGATCCCGGCCGCCACACCGCCTGTCACGGCACTCCGTGAAGCGTCACGGATAACAAGGCGAATAGAGTACCCGAGTAGAGTACTCGGCACGAGGCGGAATTAGAACGACAACGTGAGAACCCGCTCCGAACACCCATACCGAGCCCCCGGTATTTATCTCTACCCTTCTTCCATTTTCGTATCACAACTTTAACTTTTTTTTTTTGCTACCTGATGAACTTCTCCGCGCGCTCCGCCGCTGCCGCCCTAGAAACCCTCCGCGTGCACTGCAGTGAGATCCGATGCACGGGGTGGGCGCACACACACACACACACACACACACACACACGCTACACTCCCGGCCTACTCCCACACGAACCACTGCATGTGATGGGCCGGCCAGGTAGCATAAACCGGGTCACGGCAGACCGTGTGCAGAGTGCGTGCGTGCGTGCGTGTGTGTGTGTGTGTGTGTGTGTGTGTGTGTGTACGGACAGCAGTCGACGACTACAAGGATACCCTCTCCCTCCCCCTATTAATGTTGCAGCACGATACCAGACAGACCGCAGTAATGACCACTGAAGTCATCATCAAAGTCACCACCACCACCATCATCATCATTACACTCATTCGTATTCAGCCACCAATTCCATTTACGTATTCATCGGCCCGCGCGAGAGAAATGCTAATAAGAGCAGCGGTGATTGTGTAATAGTAATATAATAAGGGGCCGGTGGCCGTACACACACACACACACACACACACACACACTCACAGAGGAGAGATCCTCCCCCACCGCCCCAACCCCACCCCTCCCACAGCCGATGTTAATCCAACGCACCGACATCACACCGGCTCCCCACGCGAGTTCCGTTGGCCCCGATCTCTCTCTTTTTTTTGTGTTCTATTTACGACCGGCTCACAACCTTGTAATTTATTTATTTTTTCCTGGCATTGTTTCCGGCAACACTGTCCGTCGTATTATAATAAGGGAGGAGAAAGGAGTGAGAGAGGGAGGGAGGGAGGGAGAGAGAGAGACTCCCAGGTGTGACGTGATCTGTGGATACAGAGTATGTGAGCTGCACCAAGAAACTACAGTAAAACTGTAGTTATTTCTGTGCACCGAAAACTGCAGTTTGAGGAACTCTGGTTTTCACTGCGACGTTCCCACCGCGTTGCTTCCACGCTGCTGTTTCACTGCGTTGTTTCCCCCTGCGTTGTATCACGTGCGTTGTTTTTCGCCGCTGTGTTTCACGTCTGTGCTCGCCGCCCCGGCGGCGCTGCGTCGCGGCGCCCCACCCCGGCAGTTAAGAGTCGCATTAAAAGCGACAGCCCCCGATTCCGGCCAAAAGCTCTCTGCCAAAAGGTCTTGCGCTGCGCTCAGAGAAGAAGTGTACGGCGGCGACGCGAGCGCCCACGAGACTGCAGATGGGAGAGCGAGAGAGAAAGGGAGAGACAGACAGACAGACAGACAGACAGACAGACAGACAGACAGAGACAGAGAGAGCCAGCGGGGCCAGCCAGTGGCATACCCAGAACCGCCGTGTTCCTCACACGGGAAGCCATCTGCTCTTGATGACCGCGGGTGCTGCGGGGTGCGGGGAGGGGAGGGGAGGGGAGGGGAGGGGAGGGGAGGGGAGGGGAGGGGAGGGGAGGGGAGGGGAGGGGAGGGGAGGGGAGGGGAGGGGAGGGGAGGGGAGGGGAGGGGAGGGGAGGGGACCAACAAACGTCGTTCGGATCACCGCCAACGCCAAAGCCCAGAGCACCCCCCCCCCCCCCCGCGCAGCGCCACAGTGCAGGGGAGCCCTCGGTTTTGTTTACGGCCGCCCCCGCGGACCTCCGGACCTCCGGGTCTCCGGGGCCTCCGGGGCCTCCAGGGGGGAACAGCGGCTCAGATGCATCGTTTCCGGCCACAGCACTGAGCAGCAGCAGCAGCACCGGCCAGGTTATTCCTGCACCATCCGCCTCGGCGCCTTGGGGCTCGATACCGGCAGCGCCGCCGCGTGACTTACCGCCCTGTGTCGTCTCTCTCTCTCTGTCTCCCGCCCCCTTCCGGACGCTGTCTCTTTCTTCACGTGTCTTTATCACTGCGCCCCGCGGCGGGGCGCTCGCGTCGCGTCACTCGCCGCGGGTGGCCGCGTGCGCGCACGGGCCGGCGGCGGGGGCCACCGGGCGCACCACCAGGACGCCGCCGACGACGACGCGCGCGGTCGCCGGGGGCGTTGTTGCCGTCGTCGTCGTGGACGTCGCGGACGTCGTCGCGGGCTGCAGCACCACCGCGTCGTGCTCCGGGTCGGCAGTACCACCGCCGCCGCCACCGCCGTCCGGTCTGAAGCGCCGCCGTCCGCCAGCCAACCTCCCCCCGACGACTCGCGTGTGAGCCGCGCTGACCGATCTGCGACTGGCCTGAAATACTCCGCGCCCCGCGGGCCGCCGCCGCCGCCGCCGCCGCCGCCAGGCCCTGCACGCCGTCTGGCGGCGCCCGCCCCCGCCCCCCACCACCCCCACCCTCGCGGCACCTTGCTTCGCCGTCTCTCTCTCTCTATTTTTTTTTCTTTTCTTCTTTGAAGCCGGGGGGCCGTTATCGCCGTAAGAAACATCCCCCAGGTACCAGGAGCCGGCGACACCGGCCGTCACGGCATCGTTAAAGCTCGTGGTTAGCAGCCTAACGGGTGACGAGAGAGAGAGAGAGAGAGAGAGAGAGAGAGAGAGAGAGAGAGAGAGAGAGAGAGAGAGAGAGAGAGAGAGAGAGAGAATGCGAGCTAGAGAGAGAGCGCCCCTGGAGGAGAGGCAACACTCGAGTGCTGCGCGCACCGGTGTTGGGCGGCTGGCCTATCGTCCAGTCCACAGGCGCTCCACCGAGCCTCGCCCCACTGCTCCGGTCCGGTCCGGTGAAGTGAAGTGCTCCGCGTAGATACCCCTCGCCGAAAGTGCCTTTGCGCACGGGGTACGTACCCACGATCGTGTTTTGTCACCGTAGCCGAACCCAGCCGAGGCCGAATCGATCCCCGAACGAGTTTGTATTTTTTTTAAATTTATTTCTGCGCGTTCCGTATGACCGTGCGAGGTTATGTTTGTGTTTATACTTCCACTGTCAGTCTGGTTCTCCTCCCCTTTTCGAGTATTGAATTATTTGGGTTCGTGGTTTTGACGCACCGTTTTCGAAATGATGCCGTAGACGACGGCTCGCAGGGGAGATACAGTTCTAGACTCATTGTTCCGATAAAGTTACCATAAACCGGGTGGGTTGTGGTGATATCCAGAGCTCTGTGCTTGGTTAAGTCGGGAGCTCACCAATCAGTTAACGTCTTTCTTTTATTAATTTACAGGGCGAAATGTCGGGGACGCCGCACAATTTTCCGGGGAATTTCCCCATGTCCCAACAAAATGCTAATCATCCTATGCGATCACAATTTGTGGGGGGTCCTCAAATGGGCAATATGATGGGACCAGCACAACAAGGTAAAGACCATTTATTGGAGAATCATATTTTTAGAATCCAATTGCTTAATTGTTCTTACATCCAACTGTACAGGTATGGTCAGTCCTCAGTCCTATGGGATGGGGGGTGCTGTGCCACCAGCTGTCTCAACGATGCAACAGCAACATCAACAACAACTCCAGCAGCAGCTTCAGCAGCAACACCAGCAACAGCTTCAGCAGCAGTTACAGCCTCAGCCTCAGCAACAGCAACCTCAACCACAGTCTCAACAAAATCCTCAGCTAGCACAGCAAATGCAGCAGATGCAACAAATCAAAGTATGTTAGGAACCATACACACTACGTTACTCAAAAGAAGTGGTGTCGATGCATGTACAAATCCTTTATCTGTGTGTCTGCAGGTGGGACCTGGAGTATCTCCTCAAGGGCAGCAGCAAGTTCCATCTGCTGGTGTCAATCAGGCGACCCAGCAAGTGACGAACCAAGTGCCCTCGGGTGGACCGAATATGTCTGTGGTACCTGCTGGTCAGGAACAGAACCCTTCCGGTGTGCAAGCACCAAAGCAGGAAATAAACACGGCTGCATTGTGCCGTTTTGGGCTGGAGGTGGTGCAAGAAATTGTTTCCAGATCAACAGAGCTCTTCACAATACTCAAAACGTTGCAGGTGAGAGTGTGCATCTTTGCCCTTAACAATCATAAACCTGAGAGAAATGTGTTGTGTTTTAATACGTGAATTTATTGTAATGTGCAGCCTCCAAATGGGACACCACAAGGAGCCAATTTGTGCAATGATAGAAAAAATAAAATTCAAGAACTCTTGAATAATATAAAGTTTAACTTTAAACGATTAGGAATGATTTACACACGTTGCAATGAAAATGCTCAATTTCAAGGAATGGAATACATGCACATCGAGGTCAGTATTGTAGCAAAACTTCTTAAAATATTTATTCTTGCACCCATTTTAAGTTGCTGCATCGCTGCACTCTTTTGTATTTGCAGAGTTTGATACCTTTAAAAGAAGAGTGGGATCAAAAGGCTGATGAGAGAAAAATGTCTGAATCATACAGGATGGCTTGTGAGGAAAGAAGAGAGATTATGGAGGTGTGTTTCTATATCTTTCTCTTACTAATTTTTTTTTTTTTACTTTAATTCCCTATTAATCATTTTTTTTTTGTTCTCAAATTTTTGCGAATTTCAGCAAGTGCTACTCAAGAACAAACACTTAAAGGAAGTTATTGATTCCATGAGGCGTATTATTTGGGAAATTAATTCAATGTTGTGCATGCGACGTTCATAAGTATGTCCTCACACTGCCAACCAGCAGGAAGTTTCATAAGAAGTGGGTGGCAAAGATATACCAAGACTTACCTCCTTGCCTTGTAAATATATGTATACGGAGGATATGTTCAGCCCTGTGTCAAGGTTTAGTTCATATATGGAAGATATAAATTGTTAATTTCAGCCCCTTGAGTCCCTTTTTCTCTCTCACCTCACAAATGCCAAAAAATCTGTTTGAATGCCACCATAAGTGGATATGGTACTTCAATCTCAAATACTATTAAAATTTCTGCATCGGGTTTAAAAAAAAAAAGACAGGAGGCAATTCATTTTTTTTCCAACACTCTGGAAACAGTTTATTCAACAATCAGTTATAATGGCTCCCAAAATGAAAATTGAAACAATAGATAAGAAGAAAAGCAGACCAATAACAGGACTACCACAAAACAAATAGAAGACAGTTGCACAAATACTCCTACTTCTCCACATGTTTCGTCATCTGACAGGAAATATCAGCACAGATATACATCAGCTCATTTCTTGAATAATTTAACAGAGATCAATATGAAATAATATGGTAGCGCATGTAAGTTAAGTGGTAAACCTTCGGACGTAATGTGCAGTTAAGCATGATCCAGTGACTTAAAGCCTTCATAAGCACAAACATTACAAGAAAACAATATCACAAATTTCACCCACACAGTCATTTAAAGTAAATGCAAAGGTGAATTACACAAGTAGTTTTCTGAACTACTTAAATGAACACAAGAAACAGATCAGTCCTAGTTTAACTAGACGTGTACTATAATCTCCGTAAGACCACACATCTTTCTAGACTGAATATATATCATGTTTCATATCTCTTCTGTTATCGCAACAGAAGAAAGTTGGCAGAGACTATTAAAATTGATTCCACAGAATAAATTGTGCAGATGTGCAAAAACAAATAAAAGAGGAGCAAAAACAAATAATAAAAAAGTTATTTATAAGACATAACAGTCTTTCTGTCAAATGTTATAAAGCTACAAAGGACTTAAAGGTCACAGGACTTTCCTTCACAATAGTAACACACAGACTTTGTGAAATCAATATGGAGTTGATTATTCCTGAACTGCAACCCCAGAAACGCCTTTTGACATTACATTCAGTCTGACAACATCCACTCAGCACAGCCATACATACTGATTTGCACTTTACAGGAAAGGCAGATCAGAACTTATACTAGATTCAGTGGTGAACTAAAATCCAACACTTGGTATTGTGTTTGAAACTTCTTCCAGGATCATGCACAACATCCTTAAAAAATGTCAGTCACAACACCCAGCAATAGAGATCATCATTCTGCATGCCCCAACACTTGCTCTGAACTTTCTACAATCAACATTATCTGTTGACCATTTTGCTCCACATTTGCTGTCCGCACACATTCCACTTGATGACCAGCCCAATCTTTACGTTGGCAAAATGTTGAGCAGTAAGGGGTTCTACGGCATAGCGAACACTCTGCGTACGCTTCTCTATTACAGTTGGCACACTGGAATATTAAAAAGAAATGAAAAATTGAGCATGAACTTCAGTATACTCTGACTCTCTAATAATAAAAATAATGGACGTACCTTTTTGGTATCAGAATTGCTTTCGGCACTAGGTGCACCTGTGGTTGGCTCAAGGCCCACAGCTTCAATAGGATCAACAACAACAGGTAACCCACCTCTTGACTCGAACACAGCTCTGCAAAACAATATTAGGCTGTTAAAATCTCTCTGTCCCAGAGACAGCCCTGTGTGTACAAATGGTACATGACATACCTTGCGACTTGAGTTTCCATAACAGCTTGATTCTCCCTTGAAATTTGCTCTTTTTCAAGCCTCGATAATTCACGGGCCTCTTCCAGAGCTTTTCTAAACTGGTTGGTTATCTTTTGCATTTTAGTGGCAATCTAAGAAAAGTTAGACAAAGGCATAACACAGATTTTAGAAAATTGAAGTGTATGTAATTTTGCTGCCTTATAGGATTTTGTCAACTTTTACCTCCTCTAATTTGTGGAATGCGTCAGATGATGACTGAGCAGGTTGACTTCGAACTTGTGGCTGCAAAGTGACCTGATGTCCCTGGGTAACGACTTGGTATTCTTGAGTAGACTGTAATTGATCGACGGCGGCTTGAGTTGTCAATATTGTAGGGCCCATAACAGTGACGGATTGTGAAGTCTGAGCTCCCGATGTACTTGACACGGAAGCATTAAACGTATTTCCTTGCCATGATCCATCTTTTTCGTCCATGATTGCATCTGATATGATGGTATCTGTAAAATGAAACAGTATCTTTCAGTGTGAAATATTTAACCATTTTTAAAAAAAGCATCAGCAGCAGAAAAATCCGAAAATATTCACAGCAAAACCAATCTTAAAACCAAAGAGATAATTTGAAGCTAATAAAAACAGAGAAGAAAAAAACAAGGGGAAAATGATTTTGTAACTACACAACTCAATACACACCGTACACTCATGCAATTTAGCACATTAATAGTTTACCAAAATGTGAGCTGAGTGTGCGGTTTGCTGAGTCCTTAAGTGCCGTCTCACCTCCTCCCTCTTCACTATCTTCTCCAGTGCTATCCACTGTTGACGCTCTCTTCCTTTTGTGGGCCTTAGCCGGGAAGTCTTCTCCATCCTTCCTTCTCCTTCGTTTATATGGAGTGAATAATCTGACTGGACCAGTCTAAGGAAGATGTTCAAATGGGTTAACAGATGACATTGTAGAACAAACAGAATACTCAACCTCACAATACATACAGCATTCTCATCATCACAGCAGGCAGCACACGTGCAACTTGTGGCATGTGGTGCCAATATGCCCTCATCTATTAATGTTAAGAGACTCCTTCCACCAAACCTGGAATCAACCCTAAAATCCATTTCTGACTAATAACAAAGTATCTCTTAACTCACCTAGGATTGATGATAGTTAAATACTGTTTCTTACCTAATACTACGCTTCCAATCTTTGCTGGATGCCCTCCCACACACTGCTTCAAACTCACTAGGGGTGTACCACTGGGCTCCTAATTTAATGCATCTTCCACGCCCACCGGATCCAAATTTATTTTTATGAAGTTCAGCATTGGTATTCTGTAAAAACAAAAAGGTCATAAAATTGCTCAGCCACAGATCGTTCAGTCCTTCCGGTCTGACAAGACAATCCTGACCTTGCATCTGACAGGTAAAATTGGCATGTTGACCGAGTCAGTCCAGGTGTGCGAGGTATTTGGGGTATCAGAAGGGTCTTCATCTTCCTCTTCTTGTATAACAATATCTCCTGTGCTCTTGGAGTCGCCATTCTAATTTTTATGAAATATAAAAAAAAAAAAATTATAAATCCGTGTAAGGCAAAAGTAGCAACTCAAAGCTAAAACAAACAGTTCTGAATCAATTTCTCACCCATGTTCTTGAATCATCATCTTTCTCTGGTTCTGACTCTGCTTCGCATATGAGTGTCCCACAGAGGACCTGTTTGACATCTCCAGAACCAGCAAGCTGTAACATGGGAACAGTAGTAATTAAATTATCCTTATCCGATTAGATAAAAATTAACAAGGTGAAATCAAAACAACATGCACTACATACACAAAAATTGACAGATCAGACAACAAAATTTTCAACAAATCTAGAAGGGCCAGGTGTGAGTGAATATGACAGTGACAGAGACAGCGAGGAAGAAGTTCAAAGACTACCGACAAAATAAATAAAAATACACTAGGCAGAAATATTTAGCACATAATGATACTTGAATCCGCACTCATTCAGCACAAAAACAACAACTTAGCACCGGGTCGTAAACTACATGTAAACAAATATGGCAAAAATTTGATTACCAATACATTTATATAAAAGAAATAATGCATAACAAAAAGAATGTAGCGATATGTGAAACTAAAGTAACTCGAGAGTTCGCTAAACGACTACAGTGTTCGCCAGCGCCCCGCACCTATGCCGGACTTCTACAGCGAAACATAACGCTTCAGCGACAACAGCTACAGAAGGATAAAGCCGAAAGAAAGCCATCTTGGATTCTTCCTATTCACCTGCAATTGATCCGAAGTGATGACATTGAAAGTCCCAGAGCTCGAGACTCCTATCAAGGAACCCACCGGTAGAGACACTGGCACGGATGAGACCGGGACGGTCACTTGAGTTACAGAAACGGAGTTTGGGTGGTCCTCCGACTCCGAAGGCAAGGAGCCGCAGCCGCGTCCGTGTTCATCGGACTTGTTCGTTAGCTGTTCGGAAATGTCCGGTACCACGACTCGGACCGATGTCTGATCACCATCCATTTCGGGAAAAATGGCGGCAAACCTGATGATTTCTCTACACAACACACCCTACGCCACAGGGGCGCAAGTAAACGGATCGCTGAACTTCAAAAACTATCCAAATTACGGCGAATAAGCGACGGAGCGCAACGAGACAAGCCCGAATCGGTTAACTTTTCACAGAAAATGGCTCCCCCGTCGGTCCGTCGAATGGCTCTTTCAAGAGACGACCGCCAGAGAGCGCAAGTCTCGCTTGGCGTTTGCGCCAAAGCGGCAGGCGCGCTTTTCAAACTGGCCCGCAGGCTTCGCCCTCACGACCCGTTTCCACGTTTCCGTTCTTTTTAGAGGATTGCAGGTTGAGGTATTGAAATAATCGCAAATACAACTTGTTACACTTTTATTTTGGCACCAGTCATCTTTATCACAAACACAAAATAATGTACCAAGCCGACACTAGAAAAATTACATATAAAAGAAGCCTTCTCTTATCCATATAATTTTTTTAAACTATAAATAGCCATGGTTTACATTACAAATTTGAAATGTAAAACACATGCTTTGATGTTTGTCGTTGGCAACAATGAATAATTCTTCAGTTTACCGGGGCTTTAACAATAACTGAGCTTCGATGTTTGTCTGCTCACACCAACTAAATCGATGCAGCTTAAACTCTTGAGGAACTTCAAATGACTCACAAGGAGTAAATCACATACACCATTCAAAAAATACCCATAATGTGATCTACTAGTCTTCATCTCTATAAATAACATAAAAATGCATCACATTTGAAGCAGACTTTGAAGAGAATAAACACTTAAAAAAGAAAAATATAATGACTCAAAACTAGCATATGTAAATTAGTGACTGAGTAACACCTATAAATAAAAGTCAAAATACTATATATGCTAGTAAGAGGAGATCAGGTCGTTAGCTATTGTAACAGGAAGACATTGCTACAATGGATCTGCAACATAACAAGCAGTCTAACAACTCCATTATAACAACTACCAGTCTTGAAGAAAGGGCAGGAACCAATCATTACACATATCACAATCACGTACAGCATCAAAACTCATTTCTGACTGCACAAAAACAAAAACGTTCAGGAATAATACACATCTATCTACATTCAGAAATTATCAGTATGATGGGTACTGATTGAACTACGCTTCTCCACAGCATTCATTATCACGACAAGTTACAAAGTTAACTGCTGAATGCCAGTCCACATAAAGGCAGGCAATACAAACAGTTTAATACATATGTGCCTTGAAGCTTCCTTGAACACATCCGCTGCATGCACCCCCATTGGCATGCAATAGATAAAAATAACTTAAAATAAAGAAAATCATCACTAAATGCAAAAATCTTTCAGACGAGTCTTCTTTTAAGATAGTTTGTATTTAAATCACAAAATGCCTCCCTGCATGTGACTTTCCTTATTTATAATCTATATTACGGGACAGCTTGGTAGGAAGGACATGAGTACATGAGTCTAAAAGTCAATATAAAAATATTACACACCACTCAGTCTGTAGTCAGTACATCAGTCTATAAGAGTTTAAGTTTCACAGCATAGTTCTGTCTTTAAAAAAAAAAACAGATCAGTGAAAAAAAAAATTATAAAAATTCAACAGATAATGTAGGACATGTCAGAACTACATTTTAAGTTTTTTTTCTTTTTTTTTTTAAGGCCAGATTGTGAAGATTTGACATATCAGAAATATGAATGATTTCGTTCACAAGAATTGGAAACCATATAAATAAAAAAATAAATACAATACAGTACTTAAAGACAACTTACTCCTATTAACAATCCGCACATCTGCAGAAAAGCATCCAAAAAGAACTCTTCAAATAGGAACATGCTCATGTAGTAACAGAATGCCATAAACCAAGAAGTGGTTTAAATGCATTAAAGCATGCAGTCTTCAGACAAAAATGTGATCGAACCACCACATGGCAAACCAAGCTCTGTACCACTGTACAGACATGAGCAACAATAACGCCAACACCTAACACTTAAAACTGCAATACATACGACGCTAAGACTTGGACAGCAGTCCACATTCACACTCAGTTCATTTGTTGGTGTAAAGACATCCATCAAACACAAGTACAGACAAAACCCACACATACAACTGTACAGACAAAAAAATATAATAAAGACCAACATAAACTTAAAACTGACTTGATATTGGCACACAAAAAAATCTTTCACATATAGAAAAAATAAATATATCAGGATATGCTTATGAACTTGCACTTGACTTTCTGACAGTATTGATGGTGGGAACTTGAATGAATAAAATGAAGTCACCATGTCTCTTCAAATGCTATTAAAGTCGAGTTAAAAATCTTGGCCTGATAGCACACGCAAAATTTAAATAAGGTACACAAAATTATAAAAACCACAACAGATGAAAGTCGCATCTGCCAGCAATATTAAAAGCAACGTCAAACCCTGAAAATGAATTATTTTCAGCATGCGAAAGACTCAAAAACAGTAGGAATAGTGAAGGGACAAAGGCAAAAAGTCTGCACATTGCCTTAACAATAACTTCTACGTCCTTGCTGCAACCGATACAGCGATTCAACTTATATTACAGTCAACAGCACATATTTGCAGCTATCAATCAAAACGAATAATAATGAAAATTGAGCAGTGTTTATGACCCGTGTTACACCAGGAATCCAAGGAACCTGGACGATTAGGACTTCTTTAACCCAGATCCATTGCCCACAACCACGTTAGGTGGAAGCAGTCCATTTGCCATCACATAGAAGGCAAGAGCTGACGGCGATGTATTGGACATGGCTTGAGCTGCCTTTGAAGTTAACTGAGGAACAGTTAACATTGGCTTAGGTAAAATAAGAGGTTGAGCAACTTTAGGGATTATGGGTGGAGATATCTTGGGAAGAAGCGAGAGAGGCTCAGTTTGAGCCTTTTGGGAAGGAGAGGACGGAGACCCTTGTTCAGAAGGGGGTGTGGAAGGGCGTGGTGGAGACACAATGCCCCCTTGCCTATGAATTCTTGGAAGAATAGGCACAGGAACAGTTATTGGCTGAAGTTCAGATTTGCTTGAAGACTTTGCTTGAATGATTGTACTCAGCCGTGCAAGCTTGGCCTTGACATCTGTAGGGCTTGCATAGCTGTTAGAAGCGGGTGTTTGAGGAGATGTGTTAGTTCCTTGCTGATTAGGTGGTTGACTTTGAGGAGAGCCCTGTTGTGACCTTTGAGACGCTTGGGCTGGAGGAGGTGGTTGAGACTGTTTACGTTGAGCACTGTGAGTATAACTGTGTTTTCCAAGATGTGCCTTTTGACGGAATGCCTTGCCACAAACCATGCAAACAAATGGCTTTTCTCCTGAGTGTGTGCGGAGATGAACCTTCATGGCAAAGCGATCCTTAAAACACTTGCCACAAATTGTACAAGGCTCATTGGTCTTCCGCCAGCGCCGTGACTTAGACTGAGCCTGTGCCTGGGCCTGGGCTTGAGCCTGTGCCTGAGCTTCCCTGGCAATGTTGTTCTTCCGGATGAGAGACACTGAGATGTTAGGGATAGTCAGAGGAGATGGTTGAATCTTGGGCGCACTAGTATTCTGAGTCTCCCGGAGCTGAAAAAGATTTATAAGAAAATTAGAAACAAAAGGATAATTATTTCTTCTTGTGAGACAAACAGTATGAGTGCACCATACCGCCAGAGATATTGGTTCCTGCTGCTCTTGAAACACATTCTTTATGCTATTAATGTCCAAATAACCATAGGGAGGAGTCACGCCTGAGGGCCTTTCTGTCAAATCTTCGGGTTCCATATTATCACCTTCCGCCTAAGGAAATTGGAAATACAAATTATTAGTAATAACATTGGCATAAATATCAGAGCCATCTTCTTGAAATGATTTAAATGTGAAGTGTTACATCATCATCATCATCCATAGTATAATCTTGGGGCTCATCATAGTCTTCTTCATAGGGTGGCGATTGACTTGCATCATTTAGTTCTTCCTGCTTCAAAGTGACCAACTACAGAAAAAAAAATATAAACAATTGATACAGATAACTTGTAAACATACACAAAAATTCACAATGAGAAATATTTCTACATACACATGCTGCCTCAGTTTGATCAGTTTCAACTGATGGGAAATCCGCATTTAAATTTTTCTTTACCACTTGGTCTTCCTTCAATAATTTCTGGAGGGAAGGGGAAGCAAAGAGAAGATTATGAAACCGAATTAAATTTTGAAGTTAATTGATACTTTTAGACAACTTCATAATAACAAACCTGTAACTGTGGGTTTGTTTCAGGCCACAATCGCCCATAATGATGACGTAAAACTGCATCCGACCTCTCAACTTGATCCCTAAATTGAAATGCCTGGTCAAGCATTTGAATACATTTCTCACATGCTAAGTCTGGGAGACCATCACCCTCATGAACCTGTACAGTTGACAACACAAAAAGAAACCCACATTAGCAAAAGAGGAAAAACATACAAAACATTTGTTTGCGAAATGCACAATATGAGTACATTCTAGACACCAAATGGGCGCGTTTAATGTTAAGGCACCTGAGGATGCGAGATGAAAGGCATAGTTCACCGTAAATGGTCGCCAATACGGCCGGGCCGGCCGGCCGGCGCCTGCCCTAGCCTAGCCTTGCCTAGACCCATTTCACATAGCTCACTCCCATATGCTCCCTCCCTACGGAAACATCGGCCATGGCACCGAGTTGAGAATCGTCTACCCAAAGTTCCAATCTTTAACACATGGAAAACGACACGGCCAAAAGATGGTCCAAAAAAATAAAATAAAGATATCGTGGGTGAGGGGTAAGGGGAGAGGGGGGGGGGGGGCGCAGGACATGGCGTGGAGAGGAGCAGGGGCAGGGGGCCATGTTGCACTAGGTCACGAACCACTAACTGTTCCCTCAAGGCCGATTTGCCGGTAACGGGACTTAACTAGAAGCTTAAATTCGCCGGTCCCAGCCGCGACGCGGGCCGGCAGTCCGGGGCCTCACCTCCACGGGCGTCACCGTCATGATCCTGGCCGCCACCGGCAGGCCCTCGTCCTCGTCCCGCAGATCGTCTTCCTTGAAAATTGACACAAATTTACCATCTTCTGATAGGCAAAATCGGCAAATTTCTCCGGTATCCAAGGCTCGCGGCGATATGGTCGTCATCTTCATTCAGTTCCCACACGTTTGAAAAACATAGATAAAAATTAAAAAGCCGAAAATGATGCGCAAATAAATGGGGGTGACTCTAAAAACGCAACAACGCAAAGCAGTTTTGAATGCAACACTGCCTTCTGAAATTGCACATGTCCTATTTCACCAAAACAATCACGTTCTTCTCTACTTCTTCTTGCTAAGGTGTACCAAAACTGTAAACATTTTTATTAAATTGGAAGGTTTCTGCCTCGATTTTTACGAAATAAAGTCTCTGATCTCAGGAAATGAAGCTGCCCAACATTTTCTTTTGTATTCTTACATATTTTCAATGAGTTTGCCGGTTCTGTTTTGACAGTTTTGTTGTTCTTTTCTTCTCTTTAACATCAAAGCAAACCTGAATGTAGTTCCAAGATGGCTTCGAAAATAGACGCTAGTTTATGTTAAGTTAATTTCTTTGACTTATTAGATTTATATTTTCATTAAATGAACGATTCGTAACTTCCTAAACCTTCAAGTAAGTACATTCTACCTTAGTCTAACTTCGCTTCATCCTGCGCGTGCCGGTTGATTCTCGAAAGGCTCCTTCACACCCCTTCACACATCTTCGAAATTTGCTATGACCCAATTCAATCTCTTTTCATTTCGAAAATTAACAATTGTGACTAGTTACTTTAATTAATATACGGTCTCCTCGATGGTTGCCGTGTACGCCACCCAACCTGTCTCATACCCCTTCTCCCATCTCACCCCATTGGTTTCTTACTTGCTACCTGGCAGTAGTGACTTGAAGTAATACTTTCATTTTCTGTAAAATATTTTGAAATGTTGTGGGAAACAGTAAATCTGCTGCCAGTTAATGTTGGGCTTACCACTCAATTCTTAAATTTGGTGCTATCAATTGGTACATTTATCTTGGTCATGTATACACCAATGACATTTTTATTCTGTCATAACATTCAATGTGGTTTTTAAACAGTGAACTTTGTATTGATTCTTGTGTCTTGTTTCACCTGAATAATCCTTAAATGCCTATGCCAGAATCCTACCTTTTCCTTAAAAAAAGAAAAAAAAAACAAGGAAATTTTTTATATATTGTGTAGTTTTTGCAATTGAGATTTGAACTTGAATCTTGCCCACATTATTGAATGATTGACATTTTCTGCCTTTTTCTAGGATGATGATGCCATTTTCCAATGAAAAGCGGGCCTTGAAGAGGCCCCGCTTGGGCCCACCAGATGTATATCCCCAGGAGCCTAAACAGAAGGAGGTTTGTGCATTTATACCTCTTTTCTCTTGTGAAATATGCTGAATTGTCCACATTTGTTAATAAACATTAATATACTGTGGTTTTTAGGATGAGCTCACCGCCATAAATGTAAAGCAAGGCTTCACTATGATGCCACAGTTACCAGATGAATTTGGTACCGCAAGGAACTGCAAAATTAATGCTTCAACGGTACAGTTTATGTTGCCATTGCTAGTGTTGTTTTCTTTTATATTTTGGGGTATACCCTTGTTATGAATTTCTTTCTTTTCAGATTGGGGCATATTTTAATGCTATTCTTAGTAAAAAGGAAGAAATAAATACCTTACCTGACTCAGGACGCAAGCGCCAACAAATAAATCCCAAAGATAACTTTTGGCCTGTCACACCAAGATCCCGCCCTTCAATTGAAACTTGGTTTAAAGACTTGGCTGGAAGTAAACCTTTAATGAATCTTTCCAGAAAGGTAAATTTCCCTGTTATTGTTAATTCTTTCTTTTTATTCTGTTGTGCTTAAACCCTTAATATCTTGACATCCGTGTGCGCTTACACAAGGCTCCCATATTCAATAAGAAGGAAGAAATATTCATGATGCTCTGTGATTTCCAAGTACCGATGCTGCGAGCAGCATGGTT
Organism: Megalurothrips usitatus; assembly: GCA_026979955.1. Classification (NCBI taxonomy): domain Eukaryota; kingdom Metazoa; phylum Arthropoda; class Insecta; order Thysanoptera; family Thripidae; genus Megalurothrips; species Megalurothrips usitatus. The sequence goes on from CM049601.1 coordinate 10,711,549, forward strand.
TATCAAACTGAGCTCAGCTCACACGGTTGCTGTTTCAGAGGCTAAGGTCAAGAAACGCCAACTTCCAGATCCTAGTCAAGGTGTGTATCTTTGCTGCTATGTAGTTCATGTTACCGTTTGCATTATCTGAAATGCTATCCTCTCTTGGCTTCTCAGAATGGACCACAACTTTAATCAAGTTCATGAAAGATCAACTAATTAGACTCCAGGAGCACTATCAGCAGTCTGGTAATGGTGGACCTCCTATGCTACCCTCACATTTGTCAAATTCAGCATCTGCCTCCCCCAATCCAAATAGTGGAGCGGGCACTCCTAATCCTCCTACGGGAGGCAGCACACCTTCATCTCTGAATGGCAGCTCTGGCATTCTCAACAATTCCCTCTCTAATTTGAGTGCAAATCTGGGCCAACCCTCACCAGCGTTGTCTGAGAATAAATCTGTCTCAGAGCCGCCGCCAATGACTGACTTGCAGAAAGTAGCTCAGCGGCAGTGGCACTATTGTGTGCAACTTGCGAAGTACATGTATGAGGTATGAAAGCTGTGTATAATCTTTGATTTATATTTTTCCTTGTGTATTTTCCTGGATGGATGCATTTAATGTTGTTGTTTTTCAGGAGGGACTCCTAGAGAGGCAAGAATTTTTACAGTGGATCCTTGAGCTGTTTGATCGCTTGCGTTCGGCCCCTGCAGATGATGGCATACTACGCCTCCTCATGCCACTGGCATTACAGTATTTGAGTGAATTCACACGATCAGAATTGCTAGCTCGAAAACTAGCATATCTGTGTGCAAGAAAATTGGCCGCTCTTTGTTCGTCCTCTGGCAACACAGCTTCAACTTTGTCCAACTCATCGGGAAATTTACTTGGGTCTCATAGTTCTGGAGCTGTTAGCAACGGAGGCACGAGTGGTGGCGCTGATCTCCATTCAGCATCCCCACTTCTCAACTCTGTTTCCCCTCACAGTCCCATGGTCAATGGGAATAACAGCTCCAACGCAAGTTCAAGGTAAATTTGGTTACACTGTTTTTAAAATGACTATTTACGTAACACCTGCTCAAAAGACATGTTTATGCCTGTGACAGCATAAACCCATCAAAGGCGCTTACACAAAGTTTGTCGTCAAATCCATTGCCATCCACATTCAGTGAGTTTCTTGCGTGTCCCCATCATAAAGATATTGTACTGGGCCTAAGTTCCATCATCCAGGTATGTGACATTTCTTTGGTTACTACTGCTTATTAAGTGAATTATATTTTATCTTGCCTCACTCTCAATAATTCACATGTTCAGGTCATCACCCTAGAATGTCCAACAGCATTGGTGTGGAACAGTGTGGGTGAGGGAAAATCATTATCTGTTCTAAATGGATCCCCTTTAGATCATCTTCCGTGTACCCCAGCACAGTTGCCAATGCCATTAAGGACCAGCAATAATGCAACAAGGCAAGCCAGCAGTTTGAAAATAGAAATTCTCAGGAAAATGGAGTTTTAGACTGTTGCCGCTCTTCACATGGTATTTCTCTCCTTTTCCAGGAATCAGCTTCGAGCCGCAGAAGAAAACATACGACACAGAAGCATGGCTGCTGTAGGACGATGGTCTTGTGACAAATGGCAGCAGTCCTCCGCTGGTAAGTTTCTCTGAGTTTTTTTTTTTTTTTTGTGTCATTATAACAGAAGAATGGCGTGCCTTATCCTCATATTGTTCAATATCACAGGAGCTACCACTACTAAGGTTTTGAGTGCCTTAGACGCTTTAGATCGACATAGCTTTGACCGAGTTGATGGCAGTAATTCTCTAGATACTCTGTATGCAAAGATATTTAATCCACCAACTTCCAAAGACTCAAGTAAAGGTGTAGCCAGCAATGGTCTTGTTAGTGCTAACTCTGGAAGTAGCAATGGGGTACCAGAAAATAGAGAGGATTCAACTGATTTTGTAAGTGCTTTTAACAAAGTGTCTTTTGTTACCGGGCTTTGGCTCCAGAACAACTTCATTGTATTAACTTTCTCCGCTCAACAGACTGCTCAACAAGATGAACCTATTGTTAGCATCCTGTGTGAATGGGCTGTCAGTTGGCAGCGCTACGGAGAGCACCGGGCAGTAGCTGTTGCAAAATTATTAGAGAAAAGACAGAGCGATCTTTTGGCCTCGAGTGACGAGAGTAGCCCTAGTGATGATAAGGATTCAGTTGCCTCTGGACCAACTGGACCACCTATATTTCAAAATCTCCTCATGAAATTTTTAGACAAGGATGCACCTATACTGGGTAAGTTTGCCAGCAACACTTAAATTTGTGAGGAGTTGTGTGGAAAATAAGTGTTTGTTGCTTACCTTTTATTTCTTTATTCAGATGAAAATCCTAGTCCTCAAAACAGGACCATGTTCACAAATTTAGTTCATCTTTTCTCTGAACTTGTGAGGCATGATGTCTTCTCTCATGATGCATACATGTGTACCCTTATTTCAAGAGGGGATCTCATTAACTGCACGGGAAGTAAGTATCGTCTAGCTTCCTGTCTTGTTCAATATATTTGCGCTCAGGATGGGTACTTCCATAGTACTTGCGGTCAGTAACCGTGGCTCTGCGTGTTCTAAAATGTCACTTCTTTAACCTGACAGAAGAAGCACTGATCAGTTCAGCACGTACCCCTCACCCTCATAGTAATAAACCAGCAACTCCAGCAGACTGCAAGGTTAATTCTGTCCAGCCCATGGATGAAGACGGTGGAATTTTTGGCTCATTAGATATGAAGCCTCCCAAAATGGAAGTGCAGGTAAGACTAACACCAGGCAAAAAAGAAACAGAAGTAAAAACTTGTTGTATTGTAGTATAAGCAGTACAGGCATTATTTTTTCTTTTCTATTTAAAGTTATTGGTTTTACACCCAGTTAATCTTAATTGATGACCTTCAGGAAAAAAATTCTCTCTTGTTCTGTACGAAACTTGCCTATTATTTAAATTGACAAATATGTCTGTACTGTTCATACGACGTCTTAATCTGACATTTCTGGGCCTTCTGGGAGTGCATGGCTATTCACCATGGCAAGCACATTTTAGTTCAGCAACTCTGGCAAATTTTGCTTTGCGCAAGCTTCATCAAGCTAGGATTCAGTTTTCAATCACCTTCTCAAAGGTGCTTGTGGGATCTTGGTCCATGTTAGCACCCTAAATTTTGTGTCTTCAACTTGTAAATAATACCTTCATGACCATCAGAATACTGTAATGGCCATGTAATCTGTATGGTGGTCCACTTCGAACCATAGATCATTAGTGTGATCAGTGTTCATCTAAGCTACACTTCAAAGTGGGGAAGAAAAAGCTACTTGCTAGTAACTCTGATCAAAAAGTTTGATTCCACTCAATTCTTTTCTCCTAAGTCGAAGGCCAGGAAAGGAAAATCTTACCTTGAATATATGCACGAAAATATTTTATTACTTTATGTTGTTGTCGCATTTTGAATGTGGTTGGGATGTGGGATGTGTCAAATATATTCTGTCTTGTGTGTCAGTGTTCTGCATTTTTGGTTGAGGGGGTGGAACAAGCAGGGGCAAGCTTTGAACAAGTGTTGTGTGGTGTGAACCTTGCAAAATGTTGGCCAGTGTTTGTTTGCCTGAAGAGTTAGCGGTCAAGGTTTTTGTAGTATCAATTTCAGCCCACTCTGTCCCTCTGTTATCATTAACCTACTTTGGCTCATTTTCCCTTTCCAAAAGATTTTTGAAGTTTTATGTCTTATTGGATGTGTATTATATATTTGCATATCCCAAATTAAGGACATTTGGTACTATTTTTGTCAGACTCTGTTTCTTGAATATTCCCTTTAGATTGTTCAAGTTTGGACTTGAGCTGGTCTATAATTATCAACTCTTGGTCCATTGCAGTGCTAATAACCATCGCTTTTATCAGATGCATTGTCCAGCATGGGAAACTGTATACATGACTTACACACTTCCCAATTGTGAAGAACATACGTGCGATAACTGACAATGACTCAGACATTTCCTTTCTTTCTCCTACCCTTCCCTTACCCGTCTTATCCCCCAACATTTAATGTTTCTAGCTACATCTTTGATACAATGTTATAAAAATTTAATTTTTCTATGTGACTGATGCTATTTACTTTTCACTCTTTATTTTCAAGTTACTTCATGTTCCATGCCTATGTATCAAGCTGGTACTCAATTTGAGGCACTAAAATGACACATTTCCAATCTTTCCCCCCCGTGATTGCTTGTACCAGCTTAATTTTCTTCCCGTCCCCCCCTCTTTAAAATAATTTTTCTTTGAAACAAACGTTTGCCTTTTGCTTTTCTAACCATAGTTCACCATGGTATGGCGTACACCTGACATTCCTCGACACCCAACCTAACCTTACCGTCCATTTATTCCCTTACCAGGACCACGTGCGTGGCATGGAATACGATGACAGCAAAATTGATGATGACCTGGACAAGCTGCTTCATGCCATCAAGGAGGAGCAACAGAACCGCATAGTGCGTATCAAATATTCCCATGAAAATATTTTTTCTTATTTACATTTTTTTTTCTTTCTTTTTTTTTGGAGTTTAATTTTGTCACGGTCAGTATGTGTTTATAACTGTTCAGGTGTTTTGGGGTTTTAATCTTACTTTAGCTCTCTAATAATCGTTAATTTTTCTATTTGCATTGTGTGACAAAATTAAATTCCTGTTGTTGTGAAGGACGTTTGCCTGTTTTTATGTTATTGTTTTAATTTTTGTTTCAATTTGTACACTTATAATTACTATGTCACCATGCCTTTTCCTGTTGTGCATTGTGCTTCTGCTATTACCCTTGAGTTCTCATTCCCTACTCTCATCCATATTTTCAAGGGCATTTTCTTTGCTTGCATGGTTATGGATGGTTGTCACAAAAGCGGGTGTTTGTGTGTCAGCCATTGCCCTTGGTTTTGTGGTGTGGAATGAACTGAATGGTTCTCAATGTGCGCTCCAGTTCAATATTTATTTTGCACTGTTTTTAATTTTTAAATATGTAAATTAAAAATTTTTCCACTTAGTTAAAGCTTTCTCAAATTAATGGAAGACCAAGCCTCTAAAGAGACACGTCATATTTCAGGATGCTCCTGATTCACCGAAAGATGATACTGGTGGTCCAAGCTCCTTAGTGGTATCTGGGCTGGACAGTGCTGTTTCCCAAGATGAAAAACAAAGGCGGCCCCGTCATTTACTGTACACCACCCATTTTCCATTACCTCAAGTAAGCACCTTTTAGTATTTATTTAAGAGATTTTTCCTTAATTTTATTTGCTAAATTTTTCCGTGTCATTCTTTTACCTTAGGATGAATTCAGTAGTCATGATTGCAACCAGCGTCATGTATTGCTCTATGGTGTTGGAAGAGTTCGTGATGAAGCAAGGCATGTGATCAAGAAGATGAGCAAAGAAATTTGTAAACTGTTCAGTAAAAAGTTCAGCATTGATGTGGCTGAGGGTGGAAAAGTGAAAAAGCACTCGAGGAATGAGTTCAATTTTGAATCAACAACTCAAAAAATACAAGCTTTATCGCACTTTGATCAGCATGTAGTTACTTGGCAGTGCAGCCAGACTGTCATTGAAATGCTAAATTCATTTGCTAGTGGTCAGTGTTTATTTGAATTTCTTGACTTATGAACTCTTTAACTCTTGACTCTAAACTTTTAAAGGGAAAAAAATCTTCACCATGTTTTTGTGTTTATTTCACTAGGAAATTCTAACTATTTACCAGTTGCTGAGCATGTTGCATTTTTATTTGATCTTATGGAGCTTGCTCTAAATATATATGGCATAATTGATGTCTCCATTCAGGTTCGTTATAATCTTGTTCATGGTTGGTAATAGTCAAGTGAAGTATCAGCATAGTAATCATACAATTCATCTGTTTGTATTATTAGATCTTAAAGGAAATGCCTGAGGTTGAGGCTCAGTTGACTGCTAAAGGGTCTCTTCTTGCTCGAACCTACAGCACATCTCTAAGTTTGTATGTTGTTGGGGTTCTTCGTCGGTATCACTGCTGTCTCTTATGTAAGTTGCTACTCGTTAATGTGCTTGGGAAAATCGGTGTGCGGGCTTTCATTCTAAAATGATTTTGTGCTCTTGCAGTGTCCCCAGAACAGACTGGTGCTGTATTTGAAGGTCTTTGTCGAGTTGTGAAGCACGTTGTTAATCCTGGTGATTGTACGTCAGCTGAACGCTGTATTTTAGCTCATTTGTATGATTTATATACATCTTGTAGCATGCTAAAGCCAAAGCCCCATTGTGTTGAACCCTTTACAAATGCATACCCAAAGATAAAAGCTGCATTATATTCAGCTTTGTCACCTTCCCCATCCAATCATGTCTTCAATCCTCAGTTCATGGCTGATGTTCTTGCAAACCCCAAAAGAGGTAATTTATACTATGCTAAATATTATCTCATCTGTTGTTGGTAACTGTTTGCTGAGATACCACTAACTGTGTTTCTCTTGATGATTTTGCAGGGAAAATAGAGCCCATGTGGGCTCGGCAGCTAGCAGAAACTCCTACAAACAGATACAGTTTTGTGTGCAATACTGTTATAGCTGTGTGTAAGGAGACAGACAATGACCGATTGAACGACATTGCTGTTCTCTCTGCAGAACTTACTGCATGCTGCAATGCTTTGTCAGCAGAATGGCTAGGTGTTCTCATGGCCTTATGCTGCTCCTCCAACCATTCCTACTTTGTGGATGTGTTGGCTCAGATTGATGTCAGCAATACATCGATCCACAATTCATTGGCAGTGTTTACATCCATCCTCATAGCCCGCCACTGTTTTTCTTTGGGAGACTTTGTGCGGCACATTGCTCTTCCGTCCCTTGTGAAGGCTGGTAATGAAGTGAGAGGAGACTCGGAAGCAGCTGCTGGAGCTCGCCTCACTTGCCACCTACTTCTACGTCTGTTCAAGACAGTTGACGGTCCACAGCCTGCCTTGTACTCTGTTGGAACGTCTCCCCCTCACCCACTCCCAGGTGCAAACTCAGCAGGAATGACATCGAGCATATGTCTGAGCTGCGACAGGCACCTGCTGGCCGCTGCTCATAATTGTATTCGGGTGGGTCCTGTCCTCGCCGTACTCAAAGCGATTCTTGTGGTGGCGGATGCGACTGCCTCGCACAGCAAGAGTCTCACTCCTGTTGGAACGCTGGGCAGTAAGAAGTCCACACCTTCCCCTGCACCAGGATCTATGACACCGAACTCAAACAGTGGCTGTGGCAAAGGGCCCACTGTTGGCTCTGGTGAACTGAGCATCAGCCACATTTTGGGTACAAGTGATATTCTCGGAGGTGGTGATGATTTAATGGATTTGGTTGGATTGGGCAGTGGAAGTGGATTAAGCAGCGCTGGAGTGGGTGGGCATGACATGGCAAATGTTGGACTGTCTGAATTTGCTCAACATGTACTTCGAGAAATATGTAGTCAAGAGTGGGTTCTTGAGCGATGCTTGCAAAATCCAGAGAATCTATGCCATCAAGATCTCTTATTGGATAGTATGCTTTCTCCCAAGCAAGCTCAACGCTTACTTCACATGATATGTTATCCTGCCACCCCTGTGGGTAAAGATGATAATTTGGAACAGAAAACCATCATCACCAACATTTTGGAAAATTTGGATCAATGGACTCTAAGGATGTCATGGGTTGATATGCAACTTATGTTTGAGCAGTTCCGTCCAACCTCTGGTGAACTAAACCAGTGGCTTGATATGGTTGCCAAAGCTGTGATAGATGTTTTCCAGTTAAACTGTTCAGAAAAAGATGAGAAACGTCACCCAAATAAACCAGGTGCTCCAAGAGAAAAGTCAAACACAATGTGGCTTGTTGCATTACTTGTTTCCAAACTACCTAGTGCTGTTCAGGGACGAGTATTAAGAGTTGCTGGTATGGTCTCAATTTCAACCTGTGATATGACTTTGTCAAGTGATTCAGTGTAATGCAAAGAACCGTAATTCTCTATTACAGGACAAGTTTTAGAAAGTACAAATTGGTGTGGGTCTAAGAACAAAGAAAGACGAGGAAATAGTTCTGGACCGTTGTTGATGAGCCACCAACCATTCCTGATGCTCGTTCTAACCTGTTTGAAGGGCCAGGATGACCAACGGGAAGGACTTCTCACATCTTTACATTCTCAGCTGTCACAGTTCCTTTCCTTGCCTAAAGATGTATGTTCCTATCTAGAATACTTCTATACTCCCTGCGACTTTTAAAGTACAGATTTTACATTTTCCCTTCTTTTTTTCTTGTAGGAGAGACTAAGTAATTTTGAAAATCCAAAGAACCGTAATATGATGCAAGATGCTTTACAGCTAAGGTTTAGTCTTTTAGGTGGAATGTTTGACACAATTCAAAGGAACACCAATGTTACAACCGACTGGGCTATCCTTCTTGTTCAACTTGTTACCTATGGAGTCATAGATCTCAATAATAATCCGTGAGTAAATATACACAATGCTGCTATGTAACTATATAACTTTTGTTAACAACTTCTCAATATTTTTCAGGGAGCTCTTTAATACTGTTCTTGACATGTTAGCTACTTTAATACATTCCACCTTAGTATCTGATACTCAATCAGAAAAAACTGAAGAAAATAGGAAACACTATCAAAATCTTATCAAAAAGCTGAAAAAGGTGAGAATTTCCTGCATAATGGTTGTTGGGTTTTGTTTTGAACATTTCATTTTGTGCTGAGTAGATAGGGATTGTTAAGTAGGTACCGTCTTTGAATTTATTTATGCCTTATTTTTACAGGAAATCGGAGACCGGACAAGTCCTTCAATACAGTATTTAAGACAATTGTTGCCCCTTCCTAAAGTACTATGTGAAATTGTAGCAGCTGAACAGATAGGATGTCTCACTGACACCAAAGGAAACAAAATAACTGGCTTTGATTCTATTGACAAGAAGCAGGTTGGACACCAGATCTTATAGTAAATCTTATTTTTTTCTGCTGCATATTCTTAAAATTTTAATATTAAAAAAAAATCAGGGTCTTCAAGTCAATGAAAAGCAGAAAGTCAGCCCATGGGATGTGCTTGAAGGTCACAAGAGCCCAGCTCCATTGTCATGGTCATGGTTTGGTGCCATTCGTCTGGAGCGCAGGCCGCTATGGTTTGAAGACAATCATAGGCTTCTCAAGTATCACACCCATTCTATGCTCCGCCCACCGTCATACTACATGGAACCACCCCCTCTGCCACCTGAAGACTTGGAACCGCCAGTTGAAAAGACAGTAAGTTTCTATTTTATTTTTTCAAAGCTTCTTGTGGTATAGAAATAATTGTTTTGGGGCATCACTGTTGTGCTCCCACATTTTTCATATTGATGGCCATATAACTCTTTCCCCCAATGTAAACACTTCGTAAATAACTTTCTCTCCATTTAATAAGATCATTTTTTTCATGCCGTAACAGGAAAGATGATGTTCCAATTTATATATTTTATTATGTTGCTTTCTGCTTCAAGTGCTTAAAGTTTTTACATTTTGGTTTTCTTTGAGCATGTTTTTATGCATGCTGTCATTATTCATGACTTTTTTTTGTTGTTGTCCTCCCTTGTTGCTCATTCTTTATATTTTACTGAAGTCAGGTGGCATTGTCTGTAGATGCTCTTTAATTCATTAAGCAAACTATTTTTCGGTATCAGATTCTATTTATGTTCTACTTTTGATTTGCTCTGGCTTTTATATTGCCATTTTAATGCTGGCCTCTTGACTTGACTATCAATCAAGGCTTACACAATCAATAATTTTATCTCTAGAACAAACTTTTTTTTTGTTAAGACCATGACTATCATACATTAAATTTTTGTTTCAGGTTCACATGGATCAGGTACACTACCAGGTCATTAACCACCATTTTCTTCAATATTATTTTTTTGTTTTGTTTTATAACAGTCATACTGGAAGGGAACATAACTAGGCAGACATATCACTCTTTTTTTTTTTTTCAAATTATTACAAAGCAGTACTAAGACACCAGGAAAGATTTCCAAGGCAATCAAACATTTATTATTTGCTTTTTCCGCACGATAATACTTCAGTAGTGAGAGTACTTTCATATTAATTTCTAAACTTTGTTCAGATTGATTTTTTTCCCCTCTGTTTGGCTGTGCTTCGAGTAGAACTTTGCCCACCGCACCGCGCTGCAGCACTGCACCGCCACGATGTTGGGCGCTCTACACACTGAAGGTCTGTAGTGCTCGTGTGTTTACTGCAATCAGATGAAGGACGACCCGATGAAGGCGGACACCCCGACGTCGACGGAGCCGTCGCCGCACGGCCTGCAGCACATGGGGCCGGGCATGGCCATGATGGGGCCCAAGAAGGTGAGCAAGCCGCGCCCCAAGCGCAACAAGAAGGCGTCCGGGCCGGCGGCGGCGGCGGCGGCAGCAGCGGCGGCGGCGGCAGCTGCCCAGCAGGCGGGCGTCGGCGTCAACCAGGGCATGGGGCCCGTACCCGGACAGGGGCAGCACGTCGGAGGCCCGGGAGGGCCCGTACAAGGACCGCACCCGGGGATGGGGCCCGGGCCACACGGCGGCATGGGGCCCATGCAGGGACCCCACGGCGGGCCCGGAGGGGTAGGGGTGGGGGGCCCCGGCGGCCACGGCCCGGGGGTGGGCATGGGGCCCGGACCCGGACCCGGGGGCATGGTGGGCGTGGGGCCCGGGCCGGGAATGGGGCCCGGCCAGGGGGGCATGTCCGGGCCGGGGGTTGGGGTGCCCATGCAAGGGCAGATGGGGCCCGGACCCGGCGGACCGGGTGGGCCCGGGGGGCCCGGAGGCCCGGGGCCCATGCAGCAGGGCATGCAGGGGCCCGGAGGGATGCCGCCGCAAGTGCAGGTGAGTGGTGCGAGGCTGGTCCGGCCGACGTGGACGTGGACGTGCCCGGCGGGGCGATCCGTTTCAACGAGTGTTCTGCTCGCAGGGCCAGGGCCAGGGGCAGCACATGAACTACCCCAACCAGAACCAGGGCGGCATGTTCGGCAACCAAGGCCCGGGGCCGCAGTGGAGCTACCAGCAGCAGCAGCAACAACAGGCCCAACAACAGCAGCAACAGCAACAGCAGGCTCAGCAACAAGCTCAGCAACAGGCCCAGCAACAGGCCCAACAACAGGCCCAGCAGCAAGCCCAACAACAGGCTCAGCAACAACAGCAGCAACAGCAAGCCCAACAACAGGCTCAGCAACAAGCGCAACAACAAGCCCAGCAACAGCAACAGCAGCAACAGCAGCCCAACTATTATGCGCAGCAAATGCCCCCTCAAGGTGTGTGGTTTACGTTGATCGCACCAAATTTTGCAAATCGCACTGTGATGGGGATGGGGTGATCATTTATCTTGCGTTGAATTTTCAACTTTAGTTGGCGGTCCAAGATTCGAGCGGCCAGTGCATAACTCCAAGCAGGCGTTGTCTAACATGCTACGACAGAGAGCCCCAGCAAACCAGTACATGAACGCCCAGCAGCCAATGGTCAACTTTCCTGGCATGCAGCAGAGGCAGCAGTTTGTTCGGTACGTGTACGCTCCCCTGCCCTCTCTCTTTCCCCTAAAGTCGTCCCTGTCAGACTGTCTTCATTTCCTGCCCACAGTCCTCCGCTGCGAGGACAACATCCTGGCCAGCCAGGCATGCAGCCCGGCATGCAGCCACCCGGACAACAGCAGGCCATGTTCCAACAGCAACAACAACAACAGCAGCAGCAACAACAGCAACAACAGCCTCAACAACAGCAAGGGCCAGGCGGACCGATGTATGCCAATGTGCAAGGTAAACCCATACTTACATATTTTCTTAAAAAAAAAAAAAAATCTTCATGTGGGCATTTTAAAAAAATGTTATACCTGTTTTGGCTAGGTGTGAACCAAAACTACCAAGGGTACGGAGGGCAGGGGCAGCAGATGGGGGTGAACGTGAGCCAGCCCAACAGCATGGTGGGCCAGTACTCTGGCGGTCCCGGCCCCGGCCAGTTCGGACCCGGCCCCGGCGGCCAGCAGGGGGGGCCCGGCGTCGGAGTCGGACCTCAGGGCGGCCCCGGCCCCGGCCCGCAGGGACCCGTGGGCCCCGGCGGTGGCGTGGGCGTGGGGCCCCAGGGGCGTCCCGACTACATGAGCCAGGTCCAGCAGGGTGGCCCCCAGGGCGGGCCACAGGTCGGGCCGGGACCCCAGATGACTGCCCAGCAGCGGAGCATGATGCAGCAGCAACAGCAGCAGCAACAGCAGCAGCAGCAACAGAACGTCCGCCCGCAGTACATGCAGGTGGGTACACAGCGTGTTGTTTGAAATTCAAAATTTCCGTGAAAATTAATGTTTGAAGTAAGAAGAAATTTTGGAGAAAACTACAGCGCACCTCTGTATTTCACTGCAATAACATACATTTTTCTACCCTCTTGGATTGTTACTTTCATTATATTAAAAGTTTCTGGAAATTTAAAATTAACAGCCTGCTGCAACTTTGATCACTTTCTTTTTTAAAAAACAATATATTTACAGGGTGCTCCGAATGTGACGATGAATGCGATGGGCGGCCCTGTTGGGCCCGTGGGCCCCATCAGCCAGCCTGGCAACATGCCGTCGCAGCCCGCGCCCCCCTACAACCGGGTGGGCGTGGGCGCCGGCAGCGGCAAGCCCGTGCCCGTGATGCAGGGCCAGAACCCGCAGCAGATGCAGCAGGTGCAGCAGAACCCCCAGATGCAGCAAAGCGCCCAGCAGCAGCAGCAGTTCCAGGTGGGGGCCTCCACCACCCCACTGGGGGATAAAATTGCGGAAAGTCAGACTAGATTATTTTGAGGGTTCGGATTTCATTTTGGGGCTACAGAGGCACTGAAAATGCCCAGTCGCAATTTTCGAGGAAAGCCTACCGATACACTCACAAAGACGTGGCTTTTGACCATTTTTTGTGAACTATTGCCCCCAGTGCATCTTTTGTTCCTCGTGCATCTTGAGCCTCCAATGACTTCCAAACCTTCAAAATAATTTAGTCCGATTTTTGTCAATCTTAACTCACTGTGCACCCACGATGTCCGCTCCCGAGTTGTGATCCCTCAAACACCTCGCCCTCTGTCACAGCAGCAGCGAATGCGCATGATGGCAATGCAGCAGCAACAACAACAACAACAACAGCAGCAACAGCAGCACCAACCTCAGCAACAGCAACAAATGCAACAGCAGCAGCCGAATCCTCAGCAGCAGACGCCCGCGCTCGTGGCTCACCTTCAGAGGCAAATACAGCAGTCCCAGCAGGGAGGCCCCGGCCAGGGCCCGGGCCAGGGCCAACAGCAGCACAACCCGTACTCTCATCAGCCGCCACCTTACTGAACCTGACCTGTGTCGCGCTCCCTTCAGAACTGGCTTTCAGTGACCAGCGTTGTGATTTTGTTCTAGAAATACTCGAGAAAAAAAAAAGAAAAGCGAATGTATCATTTTATTCATATCTGAGCAGTGGCCTTCCTCTGATCAAATTATTGGGCCCTGGAACGTATTCAAGTCTGGTAGATAGTAGGGTTTTAACTTGCATTGAGTTGTAAAAAAATATGAATAATTTTCCAAGGCAGTGATTCTTCTCTTTTTTTCTTTGCTGAGGTGTGTTATGATGTTGTTTTGTGTGAAATCAGTGTTTTCACTGTGAAGATAAAGTCTGTGTATTATGAAGTTTCCTATATTGTGAATTATTGGACTGTGAAGATTTCACCAATTATTTGTTATTTATCTGTTGTGAGAACAAATTCCTATGTTATGAAGAAGTCTGAAGTTGCTTTTCTGTCCCTGGCTGGTAGCTCCGTATTGTGGGGATTTTTTTTTCTTTCTTTTTTTTAATGCTTCCATGAAAGGTAGGAAAGTAGGTTTTTATCCATACAATACCTGTGATATCAATCTAAGTGCAAGGTACTTGCACTTGACTAATGTTTTAGAATTTTATAATAATATTCTTTGTTATTTCAATTACTGTTATTAACTAGTATATTGAAACTTGTTTGGTGTTTTGACATCATGTACTACCTACAACATGTTGGATACCAGTATTGGAATGAATTCCTGATAACTGTTAATGTGTATATTATTGAAGGTCTTATGGTGTGCAAAAGTCTTAAGTTATTGTCAATTTTTATTTATGAAAAGAGGTGGAGAATTTCTACTGTAGTATTGTAATTTAACTTCCTGACAGTTCTCAAGCCATAATATCATGGGAGTACATTATTTTGTATGATTCATGTACTCATCACCTGAGAATTTGACATTCTCTGTCAAACTATTGTAATGACAGTGGTCTAGATGTGGACGTCTACCACAAGCAAAACCTGTGTTTGAGAAACCAACATTTCTCAATGTTAGCATTTTTCTAATATCTTTAAGAACCTGTTGTAGGACAATTATTTAGAATATCCAATTGAAAATGAATTGAAAAGTGAAGGGATATACTTTAAGCTGTAATTAAAAAGCCATTTTTTAAAATCCAGACCATGTGTAAGAAAATTAAATAAGGTTAAGGAGAATTTTTTATAACGAATTGTTTTTAGCTATGTTCAAATCAACTGTCAGCTGCAATATGAAGCATATTTATATGTGTATGAAAGTATTCACTTACTACCAAGTGGATTAAATTTCTTTTTCACATTGAATTCTTATTCTTATTTATTTCTCCCATTCCCTGGTCTTTTTCCTATCATCCCGTAAATACCCCCAACCGGACCAACCCCTAGACGTCGTTTCGTCATGAAATGTGTTCCGCATGGCCCTCATGGCTCCGGAAAATTCGAATAACCCGTCGGCCACGCCGGGAGGGTAGGCAGCACAACTTGCACCACACGTTAAGCCCTTTTATGAATGGACCACGGGTGTTTTCGAGCAACCAAGGGTGGTTTTCTACTAATTAGGACCTCCCATATCAGTTTCGTCAAAATCGGGAACACAAAAATCGGGGTTATCTCCGGGACTTACCCGTCTTTTCCGTTCTGTGCATAAAGCAGGCTGCTTTCGGATGTGGAGGGTTGAGGTGAAACACACAAAGTAGTTTAGAAAACACTTCTCTTTATTTACACTATTTACATGAAACCATCTGAGAGCTGATGCTCTGCCCTATCATTCCTGAGATACACCCTCTCATTTTTATTAATATTTTCAATATATTTTTTTTCGTCGAATATATTTAGTCAAAATACAAGGGGTATCTCCGGGATTATAGGCTCGTTATTCATTCTTTCTTGGGATCAAACCTGGCGCTTATTTTGAGGAGGCAGCATGTGTCGCCAAAATCAGCTGCTCTTCCCTCTTAAAATCTAGAGTTGATCACATAATTTCATTCCCGTTGTTTTGTCACTTTCAACAAAAAGGAATTTAATGGCACTGCAACTTGAACTTTTCGTATGACTAACTGACTAAAAGAGAAATAGTTAACATGACACTGTATGATCCAAATTACTTGCTTTCGCCGTCTCTAACTGGGGCTGCGCCCAAGCACGCGATTATGTTTCGGATATGTAACAGTACAGTAAATGAAGAGGGGGTGGGGTACTTGTCGGTGACGCCCGTGGGATGGCGGGCTGGAACCTAACTCGGGCACCCACTCACACCTCGCTGTAGATGGTGCAGGTGGGCAGGGGCTCGGACCAGGTGCCGTTGGGCCGGCACTCGGGCCTGGCCTCGAGGGGCGCCACGTAGCCCGCGTTGCAGGCCACGGCGATCCTGTCCCCGGGCACGTAGGCGAACTTGACGGGCTGCAGCCTGCCGTTGGCCGGCTCGCCCGGGTACGGGCAGCGGGGCTTGCCTGCGGGACAGGAACAAGGCAGGGCGTGTAGCCGACAGGGGGGTTGATCTGTGTGAGAGTGAGGGGCGGCAGCCTCGGTACTGACATGTGGGCGCCGGGTGCGACCAGTGGCCGGTCTCGGTGCACACGATGGAGGCCTCGCCGAGGAGCTGGTAGCGGTCGTGGCAGGCGTAGCGCAGCGCGGCGCCCACCCCCAGCGGCGGCAGCTTCTTCCGCGGGGTCGTGTCCTTCTTCTTGTTGGCGGCCTGCTTGGAGGCGTCGTCGTCGTCGCCGCCGGCCTCCGGGTCCGGGCTGGCTGTCGTCGTCGTGGAGGTGGTGGTGGTCGTGGTGCTGGGCTCCTTGGCCATCTCCGCGTGCGCCTCGGCCGTGCGCAGCGCCGTCTCCGGCGGCAGTGACTCGACCACCGTGCCGTGCTTGGGCACCGGCATCGGCTTGCACAGGATGGCTGCAGCACACACACACACACACACACAGATGGTGGTGTTCATTCAAAGCCGAGGACATCGATCTTCCTTTCGTTAAGAAACCACGGGTGTTTTCGAGCAACCGAGGGCGGTTTTGTACTAATGAGGACCTCCTCTATCTCCCATATCAGTTTCATCAAAATCGGGAACACAAAAAAAAAAAATTCGGCTAGAAAATGGCCTTTGCAATTTTTTCCGATTTTGGACAGGAAACAAAATTTCTATTTCTCTCCCGAAATGTGTCTAAACCGACCCATAGACGTCGTTTCGTCATGAAAGTCGCAGCAAGGGCGCCTTCGCCCCCCCCCCCCAAAAAAAAATCCCCCAAATCAAAATCGGCTAAAGATTTACAGAAAAAAAAGGCTTACGCTTGCAGCGCGGCACGGGCCGGTCCCACTGGCCCGTGCTCTCGCACATGAGGCCCGGCCGCGGGTCCAGCGTGTAGCCGAAGGTGCAGGCGAAGATGGCGTGGCCGCCGTACGAGTTGTTCATCTCGACGAGCCGCATGCGGGGGTCGCTGATGACGAGTGCGGGGCAGCGGATCGGCACGCACTCTGGCGGCGGGTGCGACCAGCGGCCCGACCCCGTGCACGTCACCGTCGGCGCCCCCTGCGCAGAGAGGAGGCGGCGGCGGCGGGCCGAGGCCGTGAGCAGGGGGGACTCGTAGTAGCGGAGGAGGAAGGGGACGACGGGGGCCTCGGCGTGGCCGCGCTGCCGCGTACCTTGATGGTGTAGCCGATGGGGCAGGAGAAGGCGGCCGCCTGGCCGAGCCGGCCGCCCTCGGCTCGCACCGTCAGCGCCGGGTCCCGCGACTGCAGCCGGTCCTGGTCGCAGTGCACGGCCGCCACGCGCACGCGCACGCTGTTCTCGGCGCGCTCCGGCGCGGGCGTGCGGCAGGTGTACGTGCCCGAGTCGGCCGGCTTGCTGTAGTAGATGGAGAGCCGGTACTTCCAGTCGCGCTCGTCCGACGCGATGGCCCACCCTGTGAAATATAGGGAAAAAAATGTTTTGAAAAAAAAAAATCAAAATTTTTAAAAAATTTGTAGAAAGTCAAAATGTAAAAAAAAAAAAAATTTTTGAAAAATTTGTGGTCAAACTTTTGGACCATCCGGAGGACGCACTCACCCGTGAGGTACTGCCGCAGCGACGCGCTCCACGACCACTCGGGCGTGCCCAGGCGCCGCGAGTAGAGGCACTCGAGGTGCACGATGGAGCCCGGGAAGACGGCGAGGTCGCCGTTGGGCTCGACGGACGCGGACCCGGTGGGGATGCGGAGCAGGATGGTGGGCGGCGAGCCGGGCGCGAAGTTGGTGAGCACGGTGGTGGGCACGCAGTGCGGCACCCGCGCCGACCACTTGCCGTTCTGGCAGCGGAGGCTGTCCGCGCCGCGCAGCCGGTACATGCCCAGCTCCCGGCAGCGCGCCTGCAGCACGGCCTCGTGCGGCAGCAGCAGCGCAGGCTGCGCCGCCGCCTGGATCGTCACGTTGCGGTAGGTCAGCACCACGTGGCTGGGCACGTTCTCCAGCAGGCAGCTGCGCAGGATGGGGTGGTAGCGGCCGCCGTCTGCGCGGGAAAAAAAAATCGTTTTTTAAAAAAATCGACCACGCAAAATTTTTTTTCGAGGTGATTCACACACGACAAGAAGGGGCGCACACGTTACCATCCTTGTGCTCGCACAGCGGCCCGATCCACTGGCCCTCCACGCACTTGATCTTGCACAGCTTCCGGTCCTTGGTCAGCGGGTCGGTGATCTCGGCCACGAACTTGACCTCGGCCACGCTGCTGTAGTCCTTGGGGTGGCGCGCGGCGTGGGCGGGCAGCCCGTTGAGGCCCAGCAGCGGCGCGGAGCATCCTGGCCGGGGGGCACGGGAGGAACGCGGGTTCAAGCACCAACCACCACCACTCTGTCCTTGTCGCACCTCATGGAGCGTTGTGTGAGTGGGAGAGAGAGAGAGAGACACACACAGCGGGGTGTGTGAGTGAAGGCCGTGGCGGAAACGTCATGACCACCGCAGCAGCGGCCGTTTCTTGTCGAGGGCTCGCGGAACAGCAGGCAGGCCTCGGCACCGAGCGCGGCCACCGGAGGCCCTTTTATTTTTATTTTTAAAGAGGCCCGCGCGCGCGCGACGGGGAAAAGTTTCAAGCTTTCAAGCGCCCCGCCCTCTGCGGCGCCACTGCCAACGGAGAATGCAAAGGTCAGGAGCCCTTCCGCGCGGGGAGGGAGGGAGGGAGGGAGGGAGGGAGGGAGGGAGAGAGGGGGCCTTGAAAGGAGCGTGACGAGTTCGCCGCTGGAGAGTGGCAGAAAACTTTCGTCACGGCACGCTCGCCGATAAGTAAATTCGCATTTCTTGTGTGGTGGCCGCGCGCCGATTCCGCGGACGTTTCAATTTGTGTACTTTTCGCGGGCCTCGTGACCCTTGACCCTCCGCGGCGTCGTGAGGGCGGCGGCGGCTGCGATTCGCAAAGACGACGGAAGCAGACGCCAGAGCAGAGGGAGTGCACGCTAATGCTAATTAGATCAACTCTGACGGACGCGGGGGAGGGGCGGAGGGAGAGGGAGAAAGGGTCTCCAGTGAAAGCTACACTGAGAACTGAGCTGCAGTAAAACTGTACTTTTTGGACAAAAACCACAGTACTTTTGTACGAATACAACTGCAGTTTTTGTGCAAAACTACATTAGTATTTGTACAAAAAGTAAACTCTGTAGTTTCACCGCAGATTCTTCTGCCTGGGGAGGCCAATTAGGAGGAGAGGCAGAAGGCTGACGGCGTCGTGGCGACGCTGCTTAACTCGTCCGGGATTGGCCGGGGCGCGGAGGGAGCGGCGACGCCGTTAAGACAGTCTGGGGGGGGGGGGGCCGTCGGCACGTCGCCCGCCTCGCTCACCTGGCAGTTGTGTGCTGTTGAAGGGCAGGGCGTCGGTGGGGGCGGCGGTGGCGGCCGGCGGCTGGGGGAGGCTGGGGGACGGCGCGGGGAGCTGCAGGAGCAGCAGCAGCAGCGGCAGCGGCGGCGGCAGCCACTCCCCGAGCCGCCGCCGCCTCCCCGCCGGCCTCACGCCCCCCGCGCCGCCCCCCGCGCCGCCCCCCGGCTGCCCTCTCCCCGCCAGGACGTGGCCGCCGCCTGAAACAAAACAAAACTGAAATCGATAGCCAAAGCTTTCCATCAGCGGGTCCGGGTGCAGCGTTGCACCGGGCCGCCGGCGCAGAGGGATGCACAGCGTGAACTGCAGTGGCAGCCCCCACACCGGCCGACCCGCGGACCCGGACGCCGCCGGGCCACGCGCGGCCGATCGTCCTCCTCACATTGCGATAATAAAGAAAACAACTGCAAAGAGGAAGACTGCCAAACGCGTCGCGGGCGGGAACCCTGCGTCATGACGCGGCACGGCGGCGCCTGGCGGGTAGGCAATCCTCCCGCGGGGAACGCACGCGTGTCGTGCGGGCTGGCCTACCCCGGCGCTCGCAGGCGCCGTGCTCCCCCGGAGCAGACGGTAAGTCGGGGGCACGGCGGCGTAGTCGGGGACGAGGCGTGAGGGTGCTTGACGCGCTGCCGGGGGTGCGCGTGCTGTCGTCCGGTGCGAGGCGGACGTCGTCAGCATATGCTGCGTGGCCGCCGGCGCGCTGCTGCCCCCCCCCCCTACCTCTCTAGCGGGAACCCAAACACACACAGACACACACACACACGCACACGGCGGAGGGGAGTCAACACACCGGGGCCGGGCTCTCCTTCAAGGTGCGCACCAGCCGAAGGCTCCCAGGCCGGCCACGCAGCAGCGCGAGCCGTCGACGGGAAGGGTCCCGTCCCGGACAACAACAGCGAGCCCCCCGCGCCGCTCACCTGCCGTCGCCGGATGGCCGCCGGCGCCCAGGGGGGCCAGGGCCGGGGCTCGTCGCGGAGGCTGTGGCGACGACGACGCAGTCGGGCGCGGCGGCGGCGTCTCGGGGACGCCAGGACGCCGTCAGAGGTGACGGGAGGCCGCGCACGGCCGGGCCGCACTCCCACGTCGTACTGAGCGGGCCGCGGGGAGGGCGCGCCGCCGCCCGCCACCCCCGGCGGCCCCCGGCGGCGGGCGCGGCGCATGCGCGGGACCCGCCACCCACCCCCGGCCGCCGCGCGCCCTCCCCGCCGCCCCCGCCACCGACAACCCTCTGATTTCCTCCTTCCTGCCTCTCGCGCGCTGCCCATATCCACCGCACATCCTGGTGCTGGCCATGTTCCTGACCTTGATGACGATCACGGTGATTGCGATCTCGTCCCGGCAGCCCGACGACATCCTGCCCCGCCACGTCAGCGTCAGCGATGTCCGGGAGGCCCCCTCGTCACCGGCCCCGGCCCCGCCCGCCGCCCCTACCCCATCCTTGACCTCGTCCCACCATATCCGGCTGCTGCCAAGCCATGCATGTACGTTAAATGGACAGAGAGAGAGAGAGAGAGAGAGAGAGAGAGAGAGAGAGAGAGAGAAAGGGGGTGAAACCCACCTCTTTCTCTTCTCTTTCTCTGTTCTTTTCTTTTGCACCCCGACCGGAATTAATTCACAACCCCCGCCCCCACCCCTTTTCCCACTATCTCTTGGCCTCTCTCTCTCTCTTCCCTCTCTTTCTTACTCTTCTCTCTCTCTCTCCCCCCCACCGTCGTGGCCGGGCCGTCAGCGGTGTTGTTCTTCAAAGCCGTGAGCATTAACACACGCCACGCTGCTGCTATTTGGGCGGAGGCGGCGGGCGGGGTCGTGTAAAAGGCTGGAGGGGCTTGCAGACCGACCCTCCCGACCCTCCCGACCCTACCCGACCCGGCCCCGACCCGGCGCGGCCCCAACTTTCCTCATTATGCTTTAGTAAAAGTGGTAACCAACTGGAAAACGGCCCAACTCCAAAGAGAGCGAGCCGAGTGCGACTTTTGCACCCACTTCGGGGCGGCGTCGGCGGCGCTGTGTGCGGCGCTCGCTGGGTTCCCCCTCCCCGCTGTGAGACCCGCGGCGTCAGCATCGGGACGCAGTGCTTGTCGGCGTCCACGGCTGTGGTCTACGTGCTCGTCAGCGGCAGGGCTGTTGCTGTGGCCGCTGCGCGGACCTGAGCCACCCCCTTGCCGCCCTGCCGTGCCGGCCGCTTCCTGCTTGATATGGGTGGGATGGTAACGTGTGCGTCGTGTTGTAGTGCCGCTGTCGGCAGGCGGCGGTGGTTGCGGCCGTGCATGGCCACGGTGTGTGTGTGTGTGTGTGTGTGTGTAGGGGGGGGGGGGGGGCTGCTGCCCAGCGTGGCGTGGAGGTAACGCACCATTTATGTGAGCCGGGCGGCTATGATGATTTATGTGGCGTTTCACTCTGTCGGTTTTCGGGGGGGTTGCAGAGAGAGAGAGAGAGAGAGAGAGAGAGAGAGAGAGAGAGTGACGGCGAGAGCGAGGGAGAGAGTGACGGAGAGAGCGGTGCAGAAGGGTGAGGCGTGTCGAAAAATGCCGCTTCTCTCTCTCTCTCTCCCCCCTTCTCCCCCTCCGCGGCGCCCACCGCCCATCTCTCTCCTGTGAGGCTGACGGGGTGGTCGCCGCGGCGCGCACAGTGCCCATAGCCGGCAGCTGTGTGTACCCGGCGCCCCATCGCATCGCGGCACACTCTGTCCCTGTCGCACACGCACACGCCCCCCACGAGTGAGAGGGAGAAAGACAACACACACACACACACACACACACAAGCGGGGAGGAGGATGTCCTTGTCTGTCGCACGCGGGCCGTCACACACCTGACAGAGAGAGAGAGAGAGAGGGAGAGGGAGAGACAGAGGGGGGGGGGTTATCAATAAATCTCGCAGTGCGCCGGCTGACGCTCGGTGACGTCGGCTGACGCTGGCTGAGCGCGGCGGCCCCCGGGGCACCCTGTGTGGGGCACCCTGTGGGGGCAAGCAGGTGGACGACCCTGTGGGGCACCCTGCGGGGCCAAGCAGGTGGACGACGAGATGAGATGAAGGAGAGTGACAGGGATGGAGGATCCCGCAGAGAGAGAGAGAGAGAGAGAGAGAGAGAGAGAGAGAGAGAGAGAGAGGGTGGATGCTGCCGGGCCGAGCCGTGGGGGGGTTGACAACTTGACATAGCGCGCTTCTTCATCGACCATTTGCATACCCGGGGCTCCTCCCCCCATTTGTCATGTGGGCTTAGTAGCAGTCGTTGGGGGAGGGGGGGGGGGGGGAGGGTAAGTTGTGCCCGGCCTCGGCCCCGACCCCAGGTGCGGCCGGGGGCTGCCGCGCCGCTGCCGCTGCTGCTGCAGCTGCAGCTGCGCTGTGCCGGCTAGCTTTGTCGGCGTCGATCCGTTCTCCGGCGCAGGGGGCTGCCCGCCGCGTCGCTAACTCTCTCTCTCTCTCTCTCTCTCTCTCTCTCTCTCTCTCTCTCTCTCTCTCTCTCCACCGTTTACCAGCCCCCCCCCTCCCCACGCTCACCCCAACGTAGCCAGCCCCCCGTGAAAATCCCAGTCTCTCCATCTCTTTCCCCCCTAAACCAATAAACCTGTGTGAGTCGAGCCGAGTGGAGTGGAGTGGTGGAGTGGAGGCACGGATTCGGACCCGTAACAAGATCTGGCCGCGGCGTGGCGGCGGCGTGGCGGCGGCGTGCCGGTGGCCCGCGCTGTCTCCCGCCGCCGCCGCCGCTGCAGCAGCGGCTGGGGCGGGGACGGAACTGGAGCGCTGAGCCAGGTCGCGAGGCTAGATTGAAACCCGCGCCTTTGCCCCACCTCCCCGCCGCCCCCTGGATCCGCCCCTGCACCCGCCCCCTACGCTTGCTGATAATGTGGCCAACTTTCACGGAACAGCACTACGGGGGGGCGCAACCCTCCACCGACGCCAACAACGTCTCGTCTCCGTCTACCAAGTTTTAAACACCCTCTTAAATGCCAACAAAAAGAACAAAAAGAGAAAAACACGAAAACAAAAATCAATGAAAAGTTCGGCTCATCACATTGAGTGCATAGCCACTTGTACAAAAAAAAAACGATTATCAAGACAAAGTTCTAAAAATAATGATCATCACTTTTGTTTAAGGCGATAAGCGCGCGCTCTCTCTCTCCCTCTGTGATACCGTAATCTCATCGCCGTGTGGATTCGCCTGACGCACTAACGGCCGTCTAACCGGCCGTGTGTCGCGGTTAGCACCACCTGCATCGCGCGCCCGGCAGTTAGTTGGGTCCGCGCTTTTGGCAGCGCCGGGAGCGAACATCAGACTCGGTTGGCAGACGACGGGCCGCAGACGACACGAACACACCACGCCGCCCAGCTGCTGCCCACCATGGCGACCGCAGGGAAGGTGGGAATATATGCTGTCAGATGAAGTCTACTAAATATCTAATTTAAAAAAAGCAACAAATAATTTATTTTGAGCCCAGACCATCACTTGCCGGGCCGCCGTCTGCTGGGAGCCGCTTAAGCCGCTGTCCGTCGAGGAGGTGACCGTGGACCCGCCGCAGGAAGGCGAGGTGAGGCAACGAAAGCGGTCACAAACGGTCATAAACGGTCAAAGACGGTCATAACAGTCACAAACGCCGCCGCAGTCTCAACTTTGTTCGAAACTGTAGACCTTGTTATCGTCGAGGCGCGACTGCACGGCGTGGCCTTGACCTCGACTTTTTTTTTTTGCGGGAAAACTTTTGAATGAGCCACCGCCTTGCTGCAGGTCCGCGTCCGCATGGTGGCCGCCTCCATCTGCCAGACGGACTTCAGCGCCCTCAAGGGCTACGTCGTCAAGGGCTTCTTCGAGGGCATGTACCCCGTCATCCCGGGCCACGAGGGCGTGGGCGTGGTCGAGAGCGTGGGCCCGGGGGTCACGTCCGTCGGGTCAGGTCATTAAAATAAAATTACAAAACAAAAAATCAAAGTGGATGCGTGCTGTTTTGCAGAGGAAACAGTTAAAGACCTTGTTTTCTTTTTTTGACCTTAAGGTGACCACGTGGTGCCGACGTTCGGGAAGCAGTGCAACAAGTGTCGGTTCTGTCAGTCCGACGACACCAACATGTGTGCCGAAACCGACGTACGAAACGAAGAAAGTTATGCTGTTTTCAGCGAGACACCGCAAAGTGACATGTGATTTCAAAAAAAAAAAAAAAACCCGCAGGGCTTCGGTTTGATGCCGGACGGCTCGGCGCGCGCCAAGGCCCGGGGCAAGGCGCTGCACCAGCTGGCGAGCCTGGGGACGTTCGCCGAGTACTCCGTCATGGCGGAGACCTCCCTGGCCAAGGTGGACGCCGGCGTGCCCATGGCGCACCTGTCGCCCATCGGCTGCTGCATCCCCACGGGCGTGGGCACGGCCCTCAACGAGGCCCGCGTCGCCAGGGGCAGCTCCTGCGCCGTCTGGGGGCTCGGCGGCGTGGGGCTGTCCGTCGTCCTGGGCTGCCGACTCGCCGGCGCCGCCACCATCGTCGGCGTGGACGTCAACCCCGGCAGGGAGGCGCTCGGTACGTCGCCGACGGCGTCCTGGCCGCCTGGCCGCCGCCGCCGCCTCCAGCGTAATTAAGGCTCTGAAGGTCGGCGACGACCACGGCGCATGGCACGGCGAGTGTGTGTAAACATGCAGGACTCACACACACACACACACACACACACACACGGACCGGGTCCGTAGCAATTGCAGGCCGTCACGGAAGGCACATGACTGGCCACTTCTTTTTTTTTAGTGTTTTCCTATCGGCGGTGGATTGGTAAGTGTATCTCGTTTTTGTTGTTGTTTGTCCCGCCTCGCGCAGCGCGCAAGTTCGGCTGCACGGACTTCATCGACGCGTCCGCCCTGGACAGGCCCGTGGCCGAGTACATGGCGGAGCGCTACAACGGCGGCTTCGACTTCACCTTCGAGAGCGCCGGCAGCGTCGTCGCCATGGTGAGCACTGGGGGGCGCGCCGCCGCCGCCGCCACCGCCGTCGTCGCGCACGTCCGCCTCCTCGCCCTGCACGTCCCCGTCGTCGCTGTTCCAGCGGGAGGCGTACGAGTCCTGCCGCTACCTGGGCGGCCGCTGCGTCGTGGTGGGCGGCTCGCCGGCCGGCAGCCTCCTCGCCGTCAGCCCCAACGACCTGATGCTCGGGCGTCGCATCTCCGGCTGCCTGTTCGGACTGTACCGGTTCCGGAACGACCTGCCGAAGCTGGTCGGTAGAGCGGGGGGGAGGGGAGGAAGAGAGAGAGAGAGAGTGAGAGAGAGAGAGAGAGAGAGAGAGAGACAGAGAGAGATAATTCCGAGCGGTGCTTTTGGTACACGGTACGCGCAGGAACAGTCTGTCCATGAAGTACTGAATGTCTTCCGCTCTGTAAACTGGCTGTACAGACGGCGCAGCTGCGGCAGCTGCGGCCGGCCCGGCGCCGGCAGTGATCCGGCCTCCGGAATTCCTTGGAGTCGTCATTATTTTGTATAACCGGGCGCCGCGGTGCCGCCGCCGCTACCGCCGCTGCCGCTGCTTGCAGGTGGACATGGTGGCCGCCGGCCAGATCCCCATCGACGACTACATCACCCACACCATGAGGCTGGACCAGATCAACGAGGCCTTGGAGGTCATGAAGAGCGGCGAGAGGTGAGTTGTACCGCGCTCGCCCGCCCGGGACAAAAATAGAAGACTCGCGTACGCTGAGCGGGGTGTTAACTCACGTGTCACCTTTGTGTCCCGTACAGCGTCCGAATCGCTATTCAGATCCTGGCCGGAGACTCATAGCCGAAGCGGGACATTGTCACGGGGATCCCCCGCACCCCGCGCCCCGCTACAATAACTGTACGAATCTTCAGAATAAACTTAATTTTACTGTGACGCGCCGCCGGTTTGATTTATTTTCCCAAACGACAACCATCAATATACTGACACCATGAGGGGGAAAAAAATCTGAAACCAAAACCAGCTGAATCAATCATTTCAAAGGTGAACAGAACTGTTTTTCGCAAACCTGCTGATAGCGCAGTTAGATAACACAGCCGCCAAACACCTTCAAATCGCAAACGTCTGCGATCCCATCGTGCGTGACCGCGTAGGTGTCTGTACGATATTTCTCTCCCCTTCCCCTCTCCGTATCCCCCCCCCCCTCTCTCTCTCTCTCACTCCGTTTCTCAGTGGCATAGACGATAACAGAGGCCACCGTAAGCGGCGGCAGCGGCGGCGGTGGCGGCGGCGGTGGCGGCGGCGGCGGCGGCGGCGGCAACAGCGGACGTCGAGGCGGCAAACTCGTCTCACGGTTCAGTACATCGCGAGCAGAGCAAGGGAACTGACTGGACCGACCGGACTCAAGGATGGCAACCGCCGGGAAAGTGAGTACCGAGTGCCGGGCCGCGTACGGGACGGGTTGTCCCGGGTCCGGGCCGGCCGGCCGCCTGGCGGGTAGGCAATCCCGAGCCCTGGCAACGCACGGGTGCCGTGCGGGTCGGCCTACCCGGCCGCTTGCAGGCGCCCCCGCGGCGGCGGCGGGGTCAGTCACCGACCGACACACACGGAAGTGCGGCCCGTCATACGAGAGGGAGAGAGACAGAGACAGAGAGAGCAATCTGAGACAAATAACAACAGGAACGCACCGTCAGGTGCAGATAGTATGCCGGGCTCCGAGGTTATCAGTCGTAAAAAGGGCGCGTCCTTGTGTGTCGGCGCCCGCCGACCCTCGTACTGTATTTCTAGTGCCACACCAACCATCTAATCACATTTTTGTCGTTTTTCAAAATTTTCAACACAAAATTTATTTTCAAGAGATTTTTATTTTTTGTAAACTATTTTTAAATTTATAAAAAATATTCAGACTTTTTTTAAAAAATATTTTTTTGAGCGTTAAAAAAAAATTGTTAGGCAATGGGTGTTGAACCCCAGACTGACTGTCCACTCAGGTGATCAACTGCAAGGCCGCGGTCGCCTGGGTCGCCAACGAGCCGCTTGTCATCGAGGACGTGAGCGTGGATCCGCCCCGGGACAAGGAGGTAGGCGACGACGACGACGGCAAGGGTCACGGGGGCTGCCAGGGTCGGAGGGTTGACGTTGGCGTTGTCGTCGGCAGGTCCGCGTCCGCGTCGTGTCCACCTCCTTCTGCCACTCGGACCTGCACGGCATCCAGGGCATGACCATCCCCGGCCTGCTCGAGTTCGAGTTCCCCATCATCCTGGGCCACGAGGGCACCGGCGTCGTGGAGAGCGTCGGGCCCGGCGTCACCTCCGTCAAGGCGGGTGCGTACTGCGGCGGCCGGGCGAAAAAAAAAAAAATGCGACCCCAGCCGGGACTCGAACCCGTGACATCCGTGCTGACGGCCGACCTCTCTGACCAGGGGACCACGTGATACCGCTGTTCTCGGCGCAGTGCGGCGAGTGCGTGCCGTGCAAGATGGACAACACCAACTTCTGCCTGTACTCCAAGGACACCAGGGTAACGCCTGTGCTTGGAGTTATTTCTAATTATTTCCGTCGAGCGGTTCGCGTCCCTGTGTGACACATGTGGTCTCGCGCAGTGTAAAGGGCGCATGCTGGACGGCACGTCCAGGATCTCGTGCAAGGGCAAGCCCGTCCAGACGTTCCTGGGCTGCGCCACCTTCTCGGAGTACTTCGTCATCGACGAGCCCTGCGTCGCCAAGGTGCCCACACTCAACGTTTTTCAGTAAAAAAAAATCATTTTGTCGGTTGGAAAAATTATTTTTTTAGTTGACAAAAAAATTTAATTGAAAAAAATAATATTTAGTTGAAAAAAATTATTTTTTTTTCAGTTGAAGAAAAAAACATGAAAAAATTAGCTGATGAGGAATTGTCTTTTTGTTGATCCGCCACAGATCGACCCCCGCGCCGACCTCAAGAAGGTGGGCATGGTGGGGTGCTGTATCCCGACGGGGGTGGGCGCGGCGCGGGACTTCGCGCAGGTGCGGCCCGGCTCCGTGTGCGCCGTGTGGGGGCTGGGCGCCGTGGGGCTGGCCGCGGCCTACGGCTGCAAGCTGGCCGGCGCCGCCACCATCATCGGCATCGACATCTCCCCCAGCAAGGCGGAGCTGGCCAGGAAGTTCGGCTGCACCGAGTTCATCGACCCGACCAAGCTGGACAAGCCGATCCACGAGTACATGCAGGAGCGGTTCGACGGCGGCTGCGACTTCACGTTCGAGAGCGTGGGCAACGTGCTGACTATGGTGAGCGCTGCGGGCACGGGGCAACCACGCGCCGCGCACGCGCCGCCACGCGCCGACAACGCGCCGCGATTTCTCATACCGATCCACTGATCCGCAGAACGCGGCGTACGAGTCGGTGCGGCCGGCGGGCGGCCGCTGCACCATCCTCGGCCTGACCACAGCCGCCGACAAGTTCATCTCCGTGCACCCCTACAGCATCGTCTGCGGCAAGGAGATCCGGGGCTGCCTCTTCGGAGGGCTGCGCTTCAGGTTCGACGTCCCGCCCCTGGTGAGTGTATCTCTCTCTTTCTCCCCCCCCCCTCTCTGTCTCTCTCCCTCCTCGCCTTATCTCTGATAACGATACGAGCGCATGTTTGCTGTACCGCCCCCGCCAGGTGGACGAGATCCTGGCCGGGAAGATCGACTGCGACCTGTTCATCACGGACACGATCCGGCACGACCAGATCAACTGGGCCATCGACCAGATGAAGGCCGGCCAGGGGTGAGTGCGGTCTTATAGGTTATACGGGGCTGACTGTCGGGAACTGCAACACTATAAACCACTTCTCCCACTTCTGTTCTCAGGATCAGATACGTCCTGCTGTACTGATGCATCACATGCCCGGGCGAGCTCGACTCAGCACACACACACACACGCACACACTGACACACACACACATACACTAGCACACGAGCACATCCTATGAAATCACGCTTATCGCCAAATGTCACCCTCACAAAGTTTGAAAAAAATAAAATAAAAATAGCGCGTGTTTCCTTTTTCTATTAAACCACCCACTTATGATGTTGCGCCCTAACTGAGGGAGAAGGAGAGAGAGAGAGAGGGATGAAATGATGCAATGTATATGTATGAAGGGCCCGTGGACAAACACATTATAATAATCTTATTTACGGTGCGGGCCGCGGCGCCCTCTAGCGCCACCAACACCACGCCACCACCCGACCACCCGGACCCGGCTCGGCTCAAGCCCAAAGTTTGAAGCAGACGGCGGGAATCGGGCGCGCGCGGGGCACAGCCTTGCGTGAATGCCGAGGGGGGCCTCAGCTCGCGGACGGGTGTACACTGACTGGTGACTGGACCGGACATTTCCATTGACTGGAATGAAAATTTTGCGATCATTTATGGTTTCTGTGTTCTGAGCTGCTACCCACCTCAAAGTAGGTTAAAAAGTCATTCCTACCGTGACCAAAACTCAAAACGGAAATATTTTTGTTTTGCTTAGAAATATGTGGATACTTTTAAAAAATGCAAAAATGGGTGGGCACTACCTCGTCCCAGGCCTCCGCCTGGAACCCTCCTGCTTAACTTCGGTGTTCGAATGGGAACCGGTGTACCAGGTATCGACCGCCGCTAAGACACAGGCACGACGCAGCGGCCTTTTTCAGGGGCACGCTTCCGCAACGGTCAATGTAGCCCCCTCCGCCAGCCAGATTTCCGGAATCAACTCCCTTCGACTGGCTGGTTGGTCTGTGGCACTGCGGCCACTCCCGAGCGGACTGGGGGGGAGGTAGGCTTTCCTATATCGTACACAGCCGAAGCTGCTGTACTTCACGACGAACCCTAGTCGCGACGGCGTGTCCTCGTCTGCCAGATTCACAGGGAGCGAAAACGAAGGTACCGAACCCTAGGTACCCCCGTAGCATACACCCGAGTCTCCGAACCAAGTTTCCTTGGTAGACACAGAGCCCCCCCGCCGGAAACCCCGGGCGACCGAGAGAACCTCGGACCCGGGAACGGGGGTAAGCCCGACCGTGCTGCGGGAATCTTCAAGTTGAAACCCAACGCTTACATCTCTCAGTGACGCAGCGCGCACGGCCGTTCAGACAGCCATACCGACGCCACGTTCGAAAGTATATTTTACCCTCTGTCTTCCAAGAGCAGACACAAGAAAAATTTTGAAGAACTAGCCAGACTCGAACCTACGACCTTTCGGCCGCTGGTGAGCCACCCTACCGATACGGCTACAGAGCCGCGATGATGGCGGCAGCGCGCCCCCGGTACTTTACACACCGTCGCCTTAGCTAAGCCGACAGAAAAAACGCACGGACCGGCAAAGAGTTGAACACCCGAACAGCCACTCGCCGGCCGGACTCGCTAACCACGCGGCTACCGTGCGTCGGTGGGGGGCGGCCGTGCGCTCCCGGTACTGTAGCCGCACGACGTGTCCGACTGGAAATTGACTGGAGTCTGAATGGAGAGTGACTGGAGAGTGACTGGACTGGAATGCGTACACTGACTGGAAGCAGTGGGGTACCCCTCGGTGAATGCACAAAAAACGACAGTTGAATGCAGTTTCCTGGCGTAGTTCACACTGGCGACCCTTTTCCCCCGCGGCGGGACCCCGCACTGCGCGACGCCGGTTTCCCATTCGGTTTTTCGGTTTTCTTCGCGCGGCAACTTGAAGCCGCTCGGCTGCATTTCCATTTCCCGCGTACAGATCGGGAAACACTGCGAGGCGAATAAGAGAGAGAGAGGGGGGGGGGGGGGGGCATGTTATCCCTACACACACACACACACACACACACACACACACACACACACACACACACACCGCCGATGTGCCTTTCGGCGACGCGCGCTACACCAGCTGTGAGAGGAGCCGTCGGCAGGTGCCCCCGGCCGCCAGTAGCCGTCCACCAAGCACCTGTGAAGCATGACCACGGCGCGCGTGTGGTGTCGGGGGGCCGTCGCGGCCCTCGCGGCCTTGGTGAGCAGCGCGGCCCGGCGGCAGCGGCGGCGCGGGGCGGACGGACGGACGCGCTGTATGAGAAATGTGTCGCTGCGCGTGTTCCGCCGCCCAGCAGCCCGCGACGCGGGCCGTCCGTTAAGTTCGTCCGCTGTTTTTTTTTTTTTTTGCTGGTCGTGTAATCTGTAAATAACAAGCCGAGCGCGCGAGTTTCGTGCTCGTGGGCGGCGCCTGTTGGGTAGGCAGCCGCGCGATGCCCGCGCACGCGTGTCGCGCGGGCCGGCCTACCCCGCCGACCGCAGGCGCTCCCGATCACAAACCATCCAGCCCGGCAGACGCGCTAGCAGACGACGCTAGTTTTTCACAATTTTTTTCCCCCTTTCGATGTATTGCTCTTTGAATAACGGGGCGCTCTGACTTTGGACCGCCAGGTGGTTGTTGTCGACGGGGCGGCTCTGACTCCGTCGGAGGACTCTCTCCTCGGCGCCGCGGACGTGCCCAGGGCGATCCGGGTGAGGCGACAGCAGTATGGGAGCGAGGAGTACGACGATCGGTACCCGCAAAACAACAACAACAACAACAACAACCGTTACCCTGCGAATAACAATAGGTTGGTGGTGCTGGTGGGGCGGTACCTGTCCGCCGTAAGACACACACACAGACGCCCTAATCGAGTTTCCGCGCCGGCAGGGGCTGGGCCGGGCGCCAGGACGAGGGCCGGCTCGGGGAGGACCAGGATCAGTACGGCGGCGTCGTCCGCAACTCGGGGGGCGCGCGGACCTCCCGGACCCGAAACGGCGTCGCCGCCAACGGGGCGTCGCCGACGTCGTCGGCCCGCCAGTCGTCGTCGGACCAGGGCGGCTTCCGGCCCCAGGGCACTGCGTCGTCGCAGCCCCCCGTCGCCACCCGCCAGTTCGGCGGGGGCGTCGAGTCCAACGGGTACTTCGGCAGCGACAACGGCGACGGGTACTACGGCGGCGCGGGCGGCGGCAACGGCCTCTTCGGCGGCGGCGGCGGCCTCTTCGGCAGCAACAGACCCAGCATCATCGGCGGCCTCATCCGCCGCATCGGCCTCGGCCTCGCCAACACGATGCAGGGCGTGTCCGCGGCCCTGGCCAACAAGTGGAGCACCAAGGCGGCGGCGGCGCGTGGCGTCGCGGCCTCCCTCTTCGACACGGGCAGGGTGGCCACCCGCGCCGGCATCCAGGCCGGACTCGCGCACCCCCGCTTCGCCGTCGAGGCCCTGGAGAACGTGTTCTAGTACACGCCGTGAAAATTTCAAAAAAAAATATTACTACGAATTTTTTAAAGGAATATTTTCGGAATTTTCACAGAAACTAAACAAGTTGTAGTTTAAGGTCCTGTTCAAAATAATATCTCAGAAATAAATAATTCTCTTTTGTGTGGATAAACTGATTTTTGACAACTCATGCGGCACCACACTAGGTACACACGGCGGGCTGCACCGGGCTGCACCCGCCGTGCTGTTTTCGCCGCGTCCGTCTGGATGGCGGCCGGCATCCGCGGCCACCGTGACGGCGGTCTTGTGACGTCGGAGGGCGCACGACGGTGTTTGCCCAGGTGCCGTGTGTCGCAGCGCGCCGAGCCGCGGCCCCGCGGCCCCGCGGCCCCGCCCGCACCCCCTGCGGGGCCCCGCAGAACGCGAGAGACCGCCATGAAAGACTCAACGCCAAAGGTACGTCCGGCGGCACCGCCCCGCTCCAGAGGCCCCGTTCGCTTGTAACGCTTCCGGTCATGATTCCGGCCGCACTTCCGGTGCTGACAGATGATGTTAATACTGATGCTGACGCTGTGGGGCTGCGTCAGCGGTCAGCTCTACCCCGGCGACTACTGGCAGCAGCAGCAGCAACAGCAACCCTACCACCAGGGCCAGCAGGCGTACCAGCCACACCAACAACAACAGCAACAACAGCAGCCTCTGGGAGGGGCCAGTGGACTACAGCAACAGCAGCAGCCTCTGGGAGGGCATAACGGACTACAACAACAGCAGCAGCCTCTGGGAGGGCCTAACGGACTACAACAACAGCAGCAGCCTCTGGGAGGGACTAACGGACTACAACAACAGCAGCCGGGTGGTCTGAGCGGGTTCCGACCCCAACAGGAGCAGCAGGGTGGCTACCGCCCGGGCGCCGCCCCGCAGCCCGGTGCCCGGCAGGGGCAGCAGGGCTTTAGCACCAGGCCGCCGTACCCCGGGGACGACCGACAGACCACCACCCCCGCGTCCGCGTCCGGGAGCCCGTTCCAGAGCCGGCTGTTCGGCCAGTTCGCCTCCGCGCCCGGATCACCCGGGGCCCCCAACGCCTCCGGTGACGGCAGCGTCCCCGCCGGCCAGGGCCAGGGTCCGAGGGACATCAACGGTGTCCTGGAGCTGGAGCCGCACGGGGCCGCCAAGCAGCCGCAGCCCGGCACCCCCGACTCACAGGTGGGGCGGCGTGCGAGAGAGACAGTGTGTGTGTGTAAGAGAGAGAGAGAGTGACCCGCTCCTGTTCCAGGTGTTCCACACCACGGGCGCCGACCAGTCGCTGTACGCGGTCGACTGGTCGTACCCGCGCGCCCGCAACGCCCCCGCCAGCCTGGTGCTGAAGCGGTGGGGCGGGCTGTCGCCGCCCGAGTACGTGGCCGTGTACCGGCTGCGCGGCCCGGCGCCCGCCCCCGCCTCCTACTCCCTGGCACAGGACGAGGTGCACCACTACCCGTGGGACGTGGCCCGCCGACACGGCCCGCCGCGCTGGAGGGCGCCCCCCCGCGACGAGGACTTCGAGCTGCTGCCCGCCGGCATGGGCCTCGGCCACGGCCTCGGGCACGGCCTCGGACACCACGGCGGCAACCACCAGTACATGTTCCGCACGCTGTAGGCCAGGAGGGCGGGGCGGGCGGCGCGAGGACGAAGGGTCCTCGAAGAATCCTTTTCCGTGTCGGACCGATTTTTAAATGAATAAAGTGTTTCTGTCCCGACGTGACGTCTCGTCTGGAGGCACAGCTTCCTGCGGCACAGCTGCCGCCGCCCCCCGGGAAACCAACACCAGATAGCGTATCTGCTCTCTCTCTCTCTCTCTCTCTCTCTCTCTCTCTCTCTCTCTCTCTCTCTCCACGGCGGCCGATCTCGGGGGGGCGGACACCAAAACAGCAGATAAGACACTTTATGGCCGGCTGCTGCGTACGGCCCACCGCCACTGTCCACCACGCACACACACACACACACACACACACACACACACAAAGCCTCCGCGGGCAGATGAGATAGTGCCGAGAGCGCGGCGGTATGAACACCGATGGCGGCTTGGTAGCCGCGCGGTTACGGCGCCCGGCCGGTGAGAGTTAAGTGGCGGGTTCGACTCATCGCCGATCTTCTTTTATTTATTTATTTTTTGAAGGTGGTCTACGAGACGAAGAGAGTATAGGAAAGGGTTTGGGGGCACCTCGGCTGTGCAGCTGGCGGGATGCGGCCGTGCCGCGTCTCTGTCCAGCACAGACCAGGGGCCCTCTGCCTGATAATGTTAGGCACAGCCATGGCCGCCGCGGCCTGTCCTGGGGAAGGGGGGAGGGGGGGGGGCTCTGAAAGGGTTGGCCGGTTGGACGTCACCCAGGGCAGCGCCCTCCCCCTCCCCCTCCCCCGGAGATTTCCGTTCCATACGCGATGGTTCTTTTTGTCAGAAACACACAAAGGACACCGACGCCCACCGCACACCAGCGCTTCGGCCAAAAGGGAAATGAAGGCGGGCCGGTATAAAAGGAAGGGAGAGAGAGAGAGAGAGAGAGAGAGAGAGAGAGAGAGAGAGAGAGGCTGAGAGAGAGAGGGAGAGAGAGGTATGGATGGCGCCGTACGCCACGGCGGCGAGGCTGGAGGCGAGTCCACCCTCCTGCTCCTGCACCCAGACTAATGGACCGTCATGTACCCCTATATCACCTCACACACACACACACGCACATACACACACGCAACGCGTACGCGCGCGCGCACACACGAAAAAAAAATTAACAGTGCGCGCGTATACATATATATACTAGCGCGAGTATTCGAAGCCATGTCGACCTGAATTTGGATACGTACTGCGGTGCGGTGGTGGTGGTGGAGGAGGCGGGGGCGAGGCGTGACTAGGATAGGCGACCGCGGCCCGGGGCCACACCTGTGCACCTGTGGACGGCGGCGGCGGCAGCAGCGGCGCCGGGGACGACCCTGGCCCACAGCACGCCGACCACACCCAGGTGTCCGATCGAGGCCAGCACCGGGGGCCTCGCGGAGGGGGAGGGAGGCCGTCGGCGCCGGTGCTGGTCCTCGACGGCCCCAGTGTGGAGTCCACCGCCCTGCGAAATAGCGCTCCCCCCCGGGTGGAGCAAAAACAGTGAGCTCTCTCTATCTTTCACTCTCTCTCTCTCTCTCTCTCTCTCTCTCTCTCTCTCTCTCTCTCTCTCTAACCCTCTCTATCCCTCTCTCTCACTCTCACTCTCGGCGCGCGCGCCGACCCTGGCTGCCACACGTCGGAACACTTTGAGCCGACTAAACAAGGGCAATCGATTTCGCCCCCCCGAATCTGGGATTCCAGTCATGAGGGCGCGTTTGTCACGCTGAGCAAACCCCCTCCTCACCCACCTCCCCCCCCCCCCGACCCCTGACCGGGTAGCTACCCCCTCCTCTATCAACCCCCCCGGTGCCGCTACCCCCCCCCCCCCCTCCCCTCACAGCTGCGCCGTGCCACCATCCGACTCGCTCAACTGCGCCCCGAACATGCAGCATACGAATGGCCAGGTAAGTGCGGAGCCGAGGCCGGAGAGAGAGAGAGAGTGAGAGAGAGAGAGAGAGAGAGAGAGAGAGAGAGAGAGAGAGAGAGAGAGAGAGAGAGAGGGAGAGAGAGTGAGACCCGGCGGGCCGTGCTGCCGGTTTGGCTAGGTTTGCCCGGACCGTAAGCGCGTGGCAACTTCTGATCGCCCCGTCGGTGCGTCTGCGGACCTGATCAGAATAATATCTGAGAGTGAGGACGGCGGGGCGCGGCCGTTCTCCAGCCGCAGCCTCCAGCCGCAGCCTCCAGCCGCAGCCTCCAGCCGCAGCCTCCAGCCGCAGCCTCCAGCCGCAGCCTCCAGCCGCAGCCTCCAGCCGCGGGGCTTGCCTTCCGCGGACCGCAGCCGGGCGGGGAACGCGGCCAGGAGGAAATGAGAAAAGCGTTTACAAAATGTGCGGCGCGCGCTCTCTCGCTCGCTTTATTCTCTCTCTCTCTCTCTCTCCGGTTTCCAGGCCGAGTAGCCCGCCCCGCCGCTGCAGTCCGTCTCGGCGTTGGCAGCACTGCCTCCGCCCGTGAGAATGCGCGGCTCCCCGCTGTTGGCGGGCCTGACGCTGCTCGCGCTGCTCTGCGGCCAGGTTGGTATCACTGCGGGGGGATGCGCGGTGCCGACGCCGCTCTCATAACTTTCATACCTTCGCGCTGCGGCGGCGGTGGTTGTGGTTCCGTTCCAGGTGTCCCCCGCCCCCCGGCCGCAGCAGCCGCAGCAGCAGCAGCAGCAGCAGCAGCAGGCACCGGTGGGCACCGCGGCGTCGACACAGCAGGACGCGCTCCTGTACGCCCCGCAGTGGGGCTGGCACACCGTCGGCTCGGGTGAGAGAGAGACAGAGAGTAAGAGAGAGAGAGACAGAGAGAGCAAAGAAAAAAGAAGAGAATTTTTTTAATCAACTTTTAACTGCAGATATATTTTATTTCATTCCACCGAAATTAATAATTTGATTTTGATCCATTTGCTTCGGAAGTGTCTCTCCTTGACGACGCGTTCCTTGTTCACGGTCGGGTTGGCAGGCCAGCAGCAGCAGCAGCAGCCGCGGCCCCAGCAGAGCCACGGCGGGGTGGTGCGGTACCCGGGGCTGACCCGGCAGCCCAATCAGGGTGATGGTAGTCAGTACCCCGGCGGCAGCGGTGCCCCGCCGCAGCAGCAGGTCCCCGCCGGGGGACAGTACTTGGCGGGGGGCGGGGACCCCTCCCCGTCGCTCGTGTCCGCCCGGGGCCCCGGGACCTCGTACTCCTACCCGGGCCACGGCCACACCCTCCAGGGGCAGACGGGCGGCGGCGGCGGCGGCGGCGGCGGCGGCAGCGGCGTCGTCGGAGGGTACTTCGCGCAACCTAACCGGGCGTCGAACCCGGGACCGGCGGCGTACGGCGACTCCCAGCAGCAGCAGCAGGTCAGGGGGGCTGGGATGCCGCGACGTTCCAGTGGAGTGGGCGCGACGCTCAAGGGCCGCGCGGGTCTGATGGTCTGTCTGCCTGTCTCCGCAGGGGGTCGCGGCGGTCGGACAGCAGTACCCGGCGTGGCCGGGGCAGTGGCCGGCGGCGCACACGACCAGTCAGCCAGAGGGGGGCCAGCTTCATGGACATCAGGGTGGACAGCAGGGTGGACAGCTTAATGCACAGCAGGGTGGACAGCAGGTAGGGGTTTTTCTGGCCCTTTCACCACTTTTTTTTCGGAGGAAATTTCACAAATTTTCCGAAAAAAAATTCTAAAAAAATTCTGGATTTTTTTCCCAAAAATTGCTAGGGTGGACAACATAGAGAACAGCCGGGTGGACAGCCGGGTGGACAGCCGGGTGGACAGCTGGGTGGACAGCTGGGTGGACAGCCGGGTGGACAGCCGGGTGGACAGCCGGGTGGACAGCTGGGTGGACAGCCGGGTGGACAGCCGGGTGGACAGCCGGGTGGACACCTGTTTGGACAGCCGGCCGGCGGCGGCATGGCGGAGGCCCTCTCCAGCCTGGTGACCTCCAAGGCGGCGCTGCTGGGCTCCGCGGTCCGCGGTGGCGTCCGCGCCGTGCTCTGGCTGCCGGGCCTCCTCATCGACACCCTCAGGAGCGTCGTCAGGCGCTGACCAACCCGGAGACCGACACCCCAACATCGTCACGTCACAAACATTCAAAACTTTCGAAAATGCGGAAGCAATTGTGTTATACTTTATAGTAAACTCCTTGTGGATGACTTTGAAATTATTTTTTTTTCACAAAAATGGTTGTGCACTACCTCGTCGCAGGCCTCCCCCCCCCCCTCCCCCTCTTGCAGCACAGCTCCGGCCGCCAGTGACTTGAATGCTAAATAATCGAATACTCTCTGGCTAGTCGTTTACCTGAGGATTAAGGTGGTGGGGGAAGAGGGCTGCCGGCTGCCGATCCAGATAAGGGGGGAAGTAGGCGGCGACGGCGCAGAGATTTCCCTCCCCTCTCTCTCTCTCTCTCTCTCTCTCTCTCTCTCTCTCTCTCTCTCCCTCTCTATCTCTCTCTTCCTCCCTTAAACCCTCCTGGAAATGAGCAAAGTTTATTGGGGCCGCCACGGTGATCTTTCACACGGCCGGCGGGTGTGTGTGTGTGTGCGAGAGAGAGAGATAGAGTCGTTAACAACGTCAACGCGTTCCGCACCGTTTAAACGTTTAAAACGTTTAAACCCTCCCGCCCCGCCTGCCCCTCGACTCGTCGCCGCTAACGCGGATAGATGGCCGTCCGCGGGCGGAAGTCCCCGCGGCGCGACCCACCCTTCCAATTGAGCGCGAATAAGCAGGGGGCGCGCGGGACGAACAAATAAACCGTTTAGCCTCGAATTTAAATGCAGCCCCGTCCAACCTTTCAAGCGGCTTCCTTTAAAATGAAATGAGGAAAAAAAAAACTCTGACGAATGAGGAAGGAGCACAGAAGGCTAGCAGACCAGTTGGTCCAGAATCGGAGGGAACGGGAAGAAGTCACTAGAGCTACTCGCGGCGGCGGTCGTGGCTGTGGTAGTGGCCGGGGACCGCCCCGCCCCTCCCCTCCCCTCCACTTTAATTAAGCTCCTCTCTGTTGTTAATGAACTTCAGGACCAATAAAAACGTTTTTTATGGCGACCTCCCCCGAAGACAAGTCTTATGGATGAGAGGAGAGGGGGGGGGGGGGGGGGGGGTAGCGGGTGCAGCGGAGCAGTCCAGCGGAGGGGCGCGGCGGGGTGTTTGGCCGGGACCCAAATACTCTCATACAAACCCACTTACAGGGACGCCCGCGCGCAGATACAGTGTGCCACTGCCCCGGAGGGAGGGAGAGAGAGAGAGAGCACGGTGATATGTGTGGCAGTACGAAAACCCCGGTGGAAACGAAGCGGGCGAGGTGTTGTAGCTGCAGCCGCCGCCGCCACTCCACGCCCCCCGCTCTTCATCCCCTGTTGCTCGCGGGAACGAGGGGATTAATTCGAGAGGAGAGGGGGAGTAAATGCGAATACTGTGTCATCCCGCGGGGAGCACCTACCAGCACTCTCCCTTCTCTCTCTCTCTCTCTCTCTCTCTCTCTCTCACACACTCTCTCTCTCACTCTTCATCCCTCTCGCTCTTTCATTCGTCCCTCTCTTTCTTCCTCTCTGAAATAAGTGCGTTGCGTATGTGAGGAAGAGCAAGAGAGAGAGAGAGAGAGGGAGAGAGAGAGAGAGAGAGAGAGAGAGAGAGACTGAGAGCAGGCGCGGGAAGACAGGTGAACATTAAATTGACGACTTGAGCGTTGACTTCATTTCCATCCATTTCCAGCCGTCATGCGCGGTTCCGCTTGCGGGACCCCGCATCGCCCCTCCCCTCCACAACTCGCACGTGCAGAGGGGGAGGGGGGGGGGGGTACGCTGGGTGGCTTGGAGACACTGCTGGCCACGACGTGGCATTTGCATTTATGAATTACAACACGGGCGAGAGAGCACGCCGGCGGCGAGCGAAAAACACAACCGGAAACCAGTTCGAAGCGTCGGGGCACAGCGAGAGGGAGAGAGAGACAGAGAGAGTGGGAGAGAGAAAGAGAGTCGCGAATGGGGGTGGGCGGGGGATCGCGGTTAATCGAGGGAGTGGAAGGGGGCTGGGGATAAATGCAGGTGTGAGTGTGTGTTGATGGTGCAGGGGGAATTGGTTAGCGTTTGAGTCCGTGGGTGCGCGTGTATGTGGTGTGTGTGTGTGTGTGTGTTTTCGGAGCCAAGCGAAATCCCCCCCAATCCCCGTGCCGGTCGTTCTGCCAGACGGCCGCAGCAGTAGCGCAGCGCAGCCAGTCCGCCCCGGAGCCCCACGTGGGGCCCCGTGCGGTCCCCCGCAGCAGCCCCATTGTAATGTGTTGAGAGGGAGGTGAGCTTTACTCGCAGGTGTTCGGCGCGGATCGGCTGCATCCCTCCCCCGTGGGGGGCCCCCCACGGGGTCTCTCCGCGGGCACCACGTCGTCGGGACTGCTCCCCGAACTAGCAACAACAAGTACACGGCCCGCAGCGGCGAGGGGGGCGCGGCGGGGGCGGACCAGACCTCTCTCTCGGGGGGAGAAAGATAAGAACATGCAGCGTTACTTACGGAGCGGCAGGGGTGGGGGGCGCTGCCTGCTGCTGCCGTGCCGTGCTCTCCACACAGCACACCCGCCCGGGAAAACTTTACGGTCCGACAAGACGAGCGCGGGTCTGTGCCGCCGCCGCCGCCGCCGTCTCCGGAGGGGGAGGATTTTATAAGAAGCGTCCGGCGCCGCCGGCCGCCCCCCGGCAGACCACCGCGACGACGGGTGTTGCATCTGTGCGGTGTCGACGGCGGTGCGAGCGCAGCGCGCCCGACGACGACGACGACGACGGTCCACAATCGCGGACTTCACGACGGAGGAAATTGAGAACCGGTAGGGGGAGGACGGTGTCGTCGGCGGCGGCGGCAATGATGAAGAAGACGCTCCCTGACTCCGCGGCCCTTTTGTGCGCCGCCCCCGCCGCGCCGCCCCCGCCGCGCCGCCCCCGCCGCGCCGACCCTCCCAGCCGACGGCTCCCATTAGCAACTGGGGCATCAAATGTCTCGTTACATTCGCTCTCGGCTCGGCGCGGCCGTGCCGCCTGCCAACGGCGGGGTAGGCAACGCGGCCGCAGCGCCGCCGGCCGGGCTGCCTACCTACACGGCGCCCCGCCCCCCAGCGCGGCTCCCAGCGCACCAGGCAGTGGCGGTGCTCCAGCCCGGGCTGGCTCTTCTCATCGCAGAGGGCCGTTAATACGGTTTCTGCTCCCGAAAATTATGAGAGGACCTTTTAAAAAAATCCGGAATTTTTTCAGAAAAATTGCAAAATTGTCAAAAAAATCCAGAATCTCAAAAATATAGTATTTTGTATTTCATTGGGGGCGACGGCGGCAGCAGCGGCGCGCTCAGGCGAGCTTGGCGGTCTGCGCGGCGGCGGCCAGGTGCAGCACCAGGCCCCCGGCCTGCACGACGAAGCGGGACACGTCGGCGCTCTGGTGGCCGGTCACCAGGGAGATGACCTCGATCTGGGCGTGCACCTCCTGCTGCAGCAGCACGCCGGCCACGGTGGCCAGGGCCTTGCGGGCCTCGGGCTTGGCGGCCTTGACGGCGTCGGCGAAGGTGCTGAGGACGAGGGCGCGGGACTTGGAGGCCAGGGCGACCAGCTCCTTCTCCCAGGACAGCAGTAGGGCCTCCTTCTTGGAGCGCAGCGCCAGCACGGCGGCCTCGGACGGGTCGTTGCTCTGCGGGGGGGTAGGATTCGAACCGCGGCCGTCAGAGTCCGCGAGCGAGCGCCCCAGCGCGCACGGCCACCGCGACACGCACACACACTCACCTTGATGCGCTGGTCGACGAGCTTGTTGTACGCGGCGACCAGCTTCTTGAGCTGGCCGACCTGCTTCTCCTGGAAGGCGGGCAGGCTGACGCCCTTCTTGGCGAGCGCGGCCACGTTGGCCTTGAGCGCGTCGACGGCGGCGCTGACGGGCGCCCGGCACTCGGGGCTCTGCTTCTTGACCTGGGCCGCGATCAGCGCCTCCGAGTCCTTGGCCAGCTTGCCCAGCAGCGTCTCCCACTGCTTGTTGAAGAGCTCGGGCAGCGCCAGGCCCTTGGACTCCACCTTCTTGGCGACGGCGTTCAGGTCCACCTGGCGGAACGGCAAGTCGCGGCTACTGTAGACTCTGCCGCCGCTGTTGTAGTCCGTAGTCTTCCCCTGTAGTCCCTGTAGTCCCCGTAGTCCCTTACCGAGGCGGACACGCCGGCGGTGGCCAGGGCCACGAGGAGGACGAAGCGGAGCATGGCGTTGCTGGCTGCGCGGGCGGCTGACGGTGGTGTGGGCGGCCGCGAGGTGCGACTTTATACGTTGTGGTCATGAGCTCGTGTCATGACATGAACGGAGAGAGAGAGAGAGAGAGAGAGAGAGAGAGAGAGAGAGAGAAAATTCGCGAGAGAATAAATCCTTCCGAGAAACAATATGAAACGTTTTGTTCTAATCTGTATCAAGTACATGATGGTCACGAAGCTAATTGCATATTCCCGGCGCCAACAGAGGGGAAAAAAATTAATAACGAAAAGGGTGCTTCTGCTCGTGGATATTCAAACCTGCAGAAGTTCCTGTTTTTTTTAAGATATATATTTTATTTTTCTCAAACGCCGTCTTTCCCAACGTCGCGCCGCGTTCGTGACACCACGTGAGCCCGCAAGGGCCGGGCGTGCCACCCGACGACAAACAACTGTCGCCAACCACGAAAAAAAATGAAGCGTCCAGTCATGAATATACAAAAAAAACAATATAACAAAGTTATGAAGAAAAAAATGAAGGCGCAAGCAGCCCTCTGCTTCCTTGGCGCGACAACGGTGTTTAAACGGGGGTATCGAATTGGCGCCCTTTACTTGCCGGGCCTCAGCGGGGGAGGGGGGGGGGGGCGGAGGAAGGAAGGTTTCGCTGCTGGGTTTCATCCCGTGAGATTTACCGCACGCCTATCCTTCTTCTTTTTTTAGTGAAGAAAAGAGGCGAGGGCGCACTGTGCAAACTCCTTTTCTCTCCCCCTCTCTCTCTCTCTCTCTCTCTCTCTCTCTCTCTCTCTCTCTCTTTCTCTCCCTCCTTCCCTCCCTCTCTCCCTCTCTCTCTCCGTCGAAGCTCATTGATCCGCTGCTAGGTCTTGCCCGATAAGCGAGACGACGGGAAGGCGCTGCGCGGCGGGGGGTCCGGTACACTTGCGCTCCTTGGATACATATTGACCTGAATAGTTGCCTTGCCTGTCCCCTCCTCCCCCCCCCCTCTCTCCCTCTCTCCATCTCTGTCCCTCTCTCACCCCCACCCATATCCGCCCCCTACGACGTCGCGGTTCACCAGGCCGCGCCGCTTTCATGGCTCACAGGGATTTCGCGGCGAATTGCCCCAATCTCAGGGCGCCGCCGTCGTCATGTCCGGCATGAGACGCTCCGAGCTGGATGCGGTGCCCGAGCCGGTGCGCCTCCGAACCGGAGCCGCCGGGCGGAGCTTGGAGGCCCGAAGCCCAAAGCCGATGCGCGATGCGGTATTACAGTCACACTCGTATGAAACTTTCGCTGATAGGCGGATTGGAAAGGAGAGAGAGAGTGAGAGACAAACACAGAGACAGAGGGAGAGAGAGTGTGTGAGAGGAAGAGAGTGAGAGACAGAGACAGAGAGAGGAGAAAGTGAGTGTGTGGGAGAGAGAGCACGATTGCTGTAGCGGTATCAGCCAATGTCCCCCGTGGGGCTGTGGGTTTGCTGCTGCGCTGCCGCTGCGCCGCCGCCGCCGCCGCCGCTCTCCTCCCCCGGAGTTATCCGGCCGTATATCTCGCGCCGCCGCCGCCGCCGCTGCCGCCGCTGCCGCTCGTCCCGTTATTGGTGGGGACAATCTTGTAACGGGTTAGGAGGGGGCCTTACTCTTTAGATTGCGCCCCGTAACATTTTACCGCGCCGCCGAAGGAGGCGGGTGCCCGCACTTCCACAGGCACAGGCCTCTTCTCTTCCCCAAGGATCGCTCCCTACCAAACGGACAAATTTATATTTTATTTTTTCATTTATTTATTTTGTTTGTTTTTTGGTGCGTTTCTCACTTATCACTCAATTGCTTAATATTGAAAAACATATTTTTTCGGTATTCTGGGCCGCAGAGACACAGTGTATCCAGCCCTAAATGGTCTGAGAAAATAAGAAGAAAGAAAAGAGAAGATAAAGCAGCTCTCCTTTAAAAAAAATTATTGACAGAGAGGGTCGCTCTGCGAATAAGTGACGTAAGCTGTGCGCGCCCTCCGTGTTAACGCCAATAATCGTTCTCTCTTGCGCTCTCTGTCTGAGGGCGGAACACGATGAAGCCCCACTCCGTTTGCAGACGCGCGCCGCAACGGGAGCCCCCCCCCCCCTCTCTGTCCCTCTCCCGCGGCACAGGATGAGCGAGAGAGACAGAGAGCACTGCTTGATATTCTTTGTGGGAATTTCGGCTCGTGCAGCCCTTCCGCTCGCAGCCTCTGCGCTCTGCTCGATGTCACAGTGAAGGGCATGATGGTTCTCTCTCCCTCTCTCTCTCTCTTTCTCTCCCTCTCTCTCTCTCTCTCTCTCCCTCTCTCTCCCACCCCACCCCTCCGCGGCCAGCGCCGCCCCGTCCCGTAGCAACCGATTCCCATCGCTGCCAGGCATATAACAGAGGATTGCGATTCAATAGCAGCAGTCCGGAAATGCGAGAGAGAGAGGGATGGAGAGAGAGAGAGAGATAGAGATAGAGAGAGAGAGAGGGAGAGAGAGGCAACTGCAGCCGTCACGAGCCCGTGGAGCCTCCTGCCCGCCCGCCACGACCCCCTCGTGCCCGGCAGCCGTCCTCCCCAGGCCCAGGATGAGAAATCTCTGCTCCCTCTCTCTCTCTCTCTCTCTCTCTCTCCCGTAATAACCCTGCGCTCTCTTTGCAATGGCTCCGCATGGCTCGTTTTCCTATCCTTGTCTCCCCGACCCCGACCCGACCCCTTTCCCTCCGCGACTCCGACCCTACGACCCTATCCATTATTATTATCGTCATTATTTGCCATGCCTTTACCTCCCGGCGCTGCGCGCT
Organism: Megalurothrips usitatus; assembly: GCA_026979955.1. NCBI lineage: Eukaryota > Metazoa > Arthropoda > Insecta > Thysanoptera > Thripidae > Megalurothrips > Megalurothrips usitatus. Next base: position 10,756,374 of record CM049601.1, read on the forward strand.
TTATCCTGAATATTATTATTATTATTATTTCTTTGTCCTTTTGTCTCCCTCAGTTGCAGGGAAAGCGAAGCCGGAGGAGGAAAAAGGGCAGGTCTCTGTCTCTCTCTCTCTCTGTCTCTCTCTGTCTCTCTGCTGCAAGAGTGTCCTGAGGACTCGGTCCCCCCGGCTCGGTCCTCGGCGGTCCTCGTTGGTCCCTGCGGGGGAGCCGGAGCGCAAGTGGGACGAAACTGAATCGGCCAACGGAACACGGAGTCGCGGCGGAAGATAAAAATATAGAAAATGCTGCCCCCGCAATACACAAAAATCACCAACAAAAACAACAACAACAACACGTCAAACGTTGCAAAGTATTTCGATCATCTCTCTTCAGTCGGCAGCACTTATTCTTCGTGCGGCTCGCCACGGAACCACCAAAGGTGAAGCCACCCCCCCCCCCCCCCCCACTTCTCTTTTGTGTGACGTCGCGGAATTCCGATGTGAATGTGAATCGCGACTGCGATTCAGAAGTGGTGTTCGCTGACCCGAATGCACGGCGCGCGCGATGCAGTGGGGCTCTCCCAGCAGCGCACTCCAGCACGCCAGCACGCCAGCACGCCATCGAGCCTGGACCGTGCCTCTCCTCTCTGGAGGGTCCGGAAAAAGCTCTGGAATACGTGTGTGTGTGTGTGTGTGTGTGTGTGTGTGTGATTCCTGGGGCGGGACAGCGGGGCTGGAGTGTGTGTTCACCGACTGTATCGGTCGTCGTCACCGCTACGTACTTTACTTCGCGTTACAGCAGTTCCGCCAAATTTTCAAGAAAAAAAAAATGTTTAAAAAAATTAAATAAAAATGGGGTGAAATGATTTTGTGGCAGCCAAGGAGGCCGCCATCACGCGGACTGTCTGTCTGGCGGTAGGAAGTTGTCGGCAGCCCCGCGGCACAGCGCGAGCAAGGGCTGCTCAAATAACACTTAGCGGGCCATCTTGCACGACTGGCTTAGCACATCATACCTAATTGTGCCGTTCCCCGTCCGGACTTCTATCTCACTCCCCCGCCCCTCTCTCTCACTCTCACTCTCTGTGCTCTGGCGTGACGAAGATCATTAATTCGCTCTTGGCTTCACCCCCCCCCCCCCCCGCGAAGGGGGTGCGAGTAAGACAGGAGATAAGAGGAGAGGAGTGGAGGGGTTTGGGGGTGAGGTTGGAGAGAGAGGGGGGAGGGGGCATTCATCCCTCGGCCTCGCATGCTAATTCGAGTGCTCCAATTACTAACAGGAATTAGTGACCTTTGATCTTTGGAGGGCAGCGAGAAAGTATCCCAAAGCCGAGGAGCACAGGCCGTCGTCCCTATGGCTGGGTTATGGGCGTGGCAGCCATTTGGAGTTCTGAATTGCACTCAGTTGTTACAAGTCCCACAAAATTAGGAAAAAAAACTGTACATAGATATCAATTTGAAGAATCTATATTAAAGAAAACGGAAACATTTCTGGGATAATAAATTACACCTAATACAGAGGATATGCTTTACTGTTCACTTTCCACACGGCTTCGTCGCTCTCGAACAGTGGGCTACGAGAGAGATAGAGAGAGAGAGAGAGAGAGAGAGAGAGAGAGAGAGAGAGAGAGAGAGAGAGAGAGAGAGAGAAACTTGGCTCGTTTCCTGACTGCTCCGGTGGAAAAATGGTTGGCGGCGGCGGTGGCTGTCGCTGCAGCTGACACCAAGGTGCTGCTGCGTGGTGCACACGGCCCTGCTGCGGTGCCGCCCGGCCTTCAGCAGGGCCTTCAGCAGGGCCTTCAGCATCGGCCTTCAGCAGGGACTTCAGCAGGGACTTCAGCAAAAGCCTTCAGCAACGGCCTTCACACGGCAGACGTTGCGGCGCCGCCTGCTTAGGGGCTGCCGTGCTGCATACATTGAGGAAACTTCGATCCGGGTTCTGTTGAATCACTTCTTCTTTCAGCGTCGCCGTTGTTTTTCGGGTCGGCCGTCGCCGCCGCCGCCGCCCTGTAGAGGGCGCTGCAGCCGAGTCTGTCGTCGGAGTTGCTGGCCGGCGGGTGGTGCGGGGGTGTGTGCGAGAGGGCGTACACGGCCGGCAGCAGATGCAGCGGAGGCCCCGCGGGGGGTAGGTAGGCGAGGCGGGCGCCCCCGCAGCCCCCGGCAGCGCCGCGCCGACTCCACCGAGGCCCTGTTGCTGTTACGATTAAAATGCGAGGCGCCGGGAGGGGCGCGAAATTCCCGCGGTGTGTCCGCGTGTAAATCATGCCGGGACGATGGCCAGTCTCCGGCAGGCAGAGCGAGAGAGAGAGAGAGAGGGGGGGGCTGGAGAGGAAATTGCTTTGAGCAGTGGAATGTGTCCCCTGCGGAAGCGCGCCCTCTGCCCGCCAGCCCGCCCTCCCCCGCCACCTGCCAGTGTAGCCAACCTGCGCGCGGCCGCTGCCGCGCCGCGCAGTGAGGACTGCCAACCCAACGCCGACCCGAACCAGCGCACCGCGCGCTGGCGGGACTACCGGCACTACCAACTGCACGAAGCACTGCTGCACAACATGCGCGGGGAATTAGCAGGCCGTGTAGTGGCGGCGGTGGTGCACTGCACCGAGACACAACGACTCCCCCACCACCCCCTTCCCTTCTTCCTTCTCTCTCTCTCTCTCTCTCTCTCTCTCTCTCTCTCTCTCCCCCCCCAAATTGCCTCCGGTAGTGTTTCCAGTGCCCCAGAAATTTCAGAATTTTTTTCGAAAAATCCCCCAGGCATTGGAAACCGATATGGGCCCCAATTAATTGAAATTAATTTAATGTAAAATATTTTAAAATCTTTTGGGTCCGGGCGGAGCTAGTGGTACCACTATGAACGTACCACCTCTCTCTCACTCACTCACTCTCTCTCTCTCTCTCTCTCTCTCCTCCTTCTCCTGCCCTCTTGGCGAGCTAAGTGTACCCTTAACCCCCCACCCCACCCCGTACGCCGGGACCTAGCAGCGTACAACCCATCTGCATACGACATGCGTTATTTGCGACCCTCTGGCCCGCTAGAAGAAGACTCCGCTCCCCCTCGCGCCGCTCCCTTCTCCGCCGCCTCTCACAGGGAAACTGCTCTTGCAGAAGGCGGCCCTTTACGTTGCATCCCACCGCCTTTGCTGCGCGTCCCCCCGGGTTACACCCTCCTCGGTTACACCCTCGGTTACACCTCCGGTTGAAATCACTCAATTATTCCTTTTCGCCTCGTGCCCTGCAAAATGTGCGACCCGCCTCTTTATTCCCACACGGGCATATTTTTTTTCATGCCATGGCCCCTTTTTTCCCCCATTTTTTTTTTAAAGTTTTATTATTTTTTCTCGAAATGTTTGCAGAGTGAAGCTCGGGCGGCGGCGGGGCGCTCTGCTGGTCAGCTGACAAGGCGCCGATGCGGCTATTCGGTGTGCACTCAGCTGGACAACAGCCCCCCCCCCCCCCAACTCCCCCTCCCAATCCCCCCGCACTCCGTTCCCATGCTGCTCGCCTCAAACCTTTCCCCCGTGAGCCGCCTGAGTGAGACCGAAATACTAAAGCTACGCCGACGCCTGGGGAGGGAGATTCGCGGGAGCGGGGGATACAAAAATCAAAATAATAAACGTCGAGTCCGCACAGAGAATTTTGCTCGACTCCCGCACCGAGGTGGGGTCCTTTCATGGCGGACGAGGGACCGCTGGTCAGGCAGCGCGTCCTTGTTTATTTACACGCTCGAGGATGTTCACTCTGATGCGTGTGTGTGTGTGTGTGTGCGTGTGTGTGTGCAGTCGGCCGAGGCATGCTCTCTACGTACGTACGTGATGGAGGGTGGGGTGGGTGGGTTACCTGGACGAGAGGCTCCGACGGACACCTGTTCGTGGTCAGCTAGTGTCCTCGCCGCCGTCCAGGACCCACCACGTCGAGCGTCTCTCTCTCTCTCTCTCTCTCTCTCTCTCTCTCTCTCTCTCTCTCTCTCTCTTTCTCTCTCTCTCTCTCTCTCTCTGTCTCGGTCGCAGATCACGCACGGCTTTCGATCAGTGACATTTTCGTGGGACTTTAACTACGCCTGCACTGCTGACCTTGCCTGGGCGTGCCTGGGCCGCGGCGGCGGCTGCGGTGGTGGCGGTGGTGGTGGCAGCGGCGGTTGCTTCACCTGCCGCCGCCGCCGCCGCTGCTGCAGCAGAGGGGGGGAATGGGTTGCCGTCCCACGGTGCGTCTTACCGTGGGCCTGCCCGCCCGGCCCGGCGCGGGGCTCCCGGCGCGGCCCCCCCGGCCCGGGCGGCACGCCGGCAGCCCGCGGCTCGGCCGGCCTGGTCGCCAAGTCAAGTCCAGGTCGGCGAGCCTGCAGCTCCGGAGCTCCGCGTCAGCTGCGAAGCACACAGTGCGCCTCGTGTGTGAGAGAGCCCGCCGCCGAACATGCGTGCCTGCGCGCGCTGCCCGCCCCCGGGGGGCCCCGACGTGGCCGCCCTCCTCGCCGTCGTGCTCGTCGCCGCCCTGCTCGTGGCCCTCGAGGCCGGCGTCGTCGCCGCGGAGGACAGCCCGTGCGTGAGCCCCGCCGACCACCTCGGCCGCCAGCGGAGGACGACGGCGAGCCTGGGGACGCCCGCGACGCCAGAGCCGGCCGACGGCCACGTGTCCACGGAGAAGCACTGGACGACCGCGGTGGTGTCTGACACTCCGCCGACCCCCGATGTCAGCCCTGAAGCGGCGCCCGCGGTCCCCGCGGTCCGGGATCCACCTTCGCCGCTAACGCCGCCGTCAGCACCGACCGCGCCGGCCATCGAGGTCGCCGTCGAACCGGCCCCCGGCCCCGAAACCGTGCAGAGGTCTGCCCCTGGTGAGGCCGGGGGTCAGGTCGCCGCCGAGCCCGAGTTCACTGCTCCGACGGCGGGGGACGCAGAGGCACCCCTGGGGGTCGACGACGTCGTCGTGGACGTGGAGACCAACAACTCGCTTAAGGACGAGACCGAGCCGCCCAGACGCACCACGTCGGCCGCGGCCCGAACGCCGGCGGGCACCCGTGCGCCGCCCCCGGCAGTCGCCAAGCTCCAGCAGGAGCGGGCCCGACGCCTGGAGAGGCTCCAGAGGGAGATGGTGGAGAGGAAGCGGCGCGCCAGGCTGCGGGCGACCACCGCCGGCCCACTCGAGGACGCCGACCTCGGAGAGGATGACGTCGACGACGGCGTACGGGAGGAGCCTGTGGCCGACACCAGACGACACCACGACCACGGCGACAAGCGGCAGGGCCGGCACCCGGCGGGGCGGCAGCCCGCGGCCAGGACCGGCGGCAAGCACCCGGAGGACGCCGTCAGCGACGAGGACGCCGTCGGCAATAAAGACAGGGGCGGCTCGCCGCACCACAAGAAGGCCAGGCCCGAGCACGACAGGCGGGGCAGCCACGGCAGCGGCAAGCGCGCGCGCCACCAGGACCCCGACGACGACGACGCCCGCTCCGTGGAGGACAACTCGCTGTCGGACGAGTCCTGGGAGTCCGGGACCGGCGCCGCCACCGATGCTTCAGGTGAGCCTCGCCGACCGCACGGCTCGGACACGGCGTTTCTCATACCCGAGGCGTGACTCTCGCCTCTCTCTCTTTCTCTCTCTCTCTCTCTCTCTCTCTCTCTCTCGCTCCTGCTAACCTTCGACGAGTTAACTGCCCGCTCTAAACACGCGCCGGTCACGCCCTCGCCTCGCCTTACGCCCCTAGTCGCACTGTCGCGGTGGCGCCGTTAGTACTTCGCCACGGCCGTGCCGTGCGCGCGGCTCGTGCGTGTCACGAGCGTGCGTGCGTGCGTGCGGGCGTGTCCAGGAGGCGAGGCCGGTGCGGACGTTACGTGTGGAGAGGGGTGGCTGTGTACTCTCTCTCTCTCTCTCTCTCTCTCTCTCTCTCTCCCGCACTGTCATGTCCAGTAGTGAGTGTCCCATTTCGTTGCGCCTCGGCGGGCACCGTGGCAGCAGCAGCAGCAGTTGCACCGAAATCCTTTTGCACCCGACTCACGACAAGGCTGTGGCCGTCGTCTTCGTGACTTTGTATGAGGGGCGTGTGTGTGTGAGAGAGACAGCGAGTGTGCCTGTGTGTGTGAGAGAGACAGTGAGTGTGCTCTTTACGTCGAGTCGCGGCACTGTAGTGAAGCGGTACGTACCCACCTCAGCTGCTGACCACGCCGGGCACTTCAGTTCTGCTGTGTAGTTCTGGAGTGTAGCTCACTGCTGCTGCTGCTGTAGGTCCTGTGTAGTTCTTGTAGCCCCCCCCCCCCCCGCCTCAGCGGCAAACCTCGGGAACCTCTCTTGTGTATCATTCCTCTGTGTGTGTGTGTGTGTGTGTGTGTGTGTGTGGTGCGGAAGGTCAGGTCGGATATATTATACCGGTTTGGTGACCTTGCGTCCGGTCCGCGCCCCATGTGTGTGTGTGTGTGTGTGTGTGTGTGTGTGTGTGTGTGTTCAGTAGGTCGGATGCGCCCCTCCAGATGATCTTCCTCCGCAGAGCTCGTCTCCAGGACACCACCCACCACTCTGCTGCTGTTCGCGAAAAATAAGGAGAAATAGATTATTCCACTCTCAATTTTTTTTTTTGAGATCACCGAGAAGAGAGAGAGAGAGAGAGAGAGAGAGAGAGAGAGAGAGAGAGAGAGAGAGAGAGGGGAGGGAGGGAGAGAGAGAGGGAGAGAGGGAGATGCAATCGTGCACAGTGGCCGCGTCTCGCGTCCACGCGGGCGGAAAGGCTTGACACATCTGCCCGCTGCTTTATTTTTTATTTTTTTTCCGCGGCGCCGCCGCCGTGGGATTTCAGTCCGCAAGGGATTATAGTCGCTGCAGGGGGTGGGGGGGGGGGGGGGGTGGACAACGTCGGGGGACAAGAGAGACGTCAGAGTGGAGGCCTGCCCGCCCGGTGCCCTCCAGGAGGAGCCAGTCGCGACCGCCACCACTGAGGGGCAGAAGAGGGGGGGGGGGGGGCCGCCGTGACGCGCCTGTCGCGACCCGTCAGCCGGTGCTGCTGTGCCGCCGCTGCACTCCCCGTAAATGGTCGATAGGGGCGGAGGAAGGGAGGGGCTGGGGGTGGGGCTGGGGGGGGGGGCTGAGGGAGGGAAAGAAAAGGGACGAACAATCCAAATCCCGTGGCCCTCTTTTGCTGACGGGGACCTGCTGCGCGTAAAATCCTCTGCTCTAGCGCGAAGGAGGGTGAGAAGGGGGGGAGGGAAGAGGGAGGAGAGGGAATTCCGTAGGGGGATGATAGAACGGAATATCTCCTCTCTCTCTCTCTCTCTCTCTCTCTCTCTCACTCTCCCTTGGCGCTTCGTGGCGCAATAATGACAGCTCGTAATGTCAACGACCCCCCCCCCCCCCCCCACCTCCCCGACGTCCATCGCGCGCTGTCCGACAGCGATGCTGACGCGTCCCTTTGCGTGTCGCCCTCCCCGCCTGCTTGTGTGCTTGGCTGCATCTTTCGCGGTCTCGGCACGACGCACCGCCTCCAAACGATTCACAAAAAAAAAACACAAAAAATTAAAAAATAAAAATAAAATTGGACAAAACGTCAGAGTTTGTATGAGAACCATTTTCCGCGTGTGTCTGTATCCCGGCGCCCGAATGCTATATATACAGTGAAGCATACACCATACTGCATTGAGGTTCGGGGGCGGCAGGCCGGGGGCTGTGGCCGCGGGGGCTGTGGCCGTGGGGGCTGTGGCCGGGGGTCGGCAACGGCGGCGCGGGGCCGCAGCGCAGCGCGCCACGGTCAAGACCAGGTCAGGTTCACTCCCCGCAGCGAGAGCCATAAGCACGGCGGGGACCAGCGGGGACCAGCGGGGACCCGTCCGACCGGGTCGCCACCGCGTCGTCGGCTCCGCGCCGCTAGCAGCTCCGCGACGACGGCACCGGCGGCGGCGGCGGCCTTGGCCGTGAGAGCGAGAGTGGAGAGTGAAAGCGATCGTGAATATAAGAAGAATGCCGCGGCGGCTCGGACCTTCCCGGCCGCAGCGCGGGGCACCGCTGTTACGCGGTCCGGCGGGGGCGGGGGCAGGCGGGGGCGGGGGCGGGGGCGGGGGCAGGCCGCCGCGGGCGTCGACCTCCGGTGCCGACCTGCTGACCGGTAACTGACATGAGAGAGGGAGGAGGGAGAGAGAGAGAGAGAGAGAGAGAGAGAGAGAGAGAGAGAGAGAGAGAGAGCGCATTACTATGTGCAACGGAGTAACTAAATCACGGCTGCCAGACCGGCAGAAGCGGCGGCGGCGAGCACCGACGACATGCAAGCGGTGCAGCCAGCGGCGCCCAGCGGCAGAGAGCTGCAGAGAGCTGCAGAGAGCTGCAGAGAGAGGCTGTTGCTCCGGGCGGCCAAGGCGATTACAGTTAGCGGCCACGGCGCTGCCCCGCCCGTCCGCCGCGCCTCGTGAACTTGAACGGGAAGCTCCCGGCCTGGCCACACACTCACACACACACACACACACACACACACACACACGCATGTCGACACCCACCACAAAGTGATGACGCGCTCACCGTGTGGAGCCGAGGAGGCGCGGCGATGTAGCCGGAGGTGTATACAAAGTTGGCAAATCCTGTTGCCCGTCGTGAGGGAGCTCCTGTGAGCCGCGGGGGGCCGGGCGAACGGACGGACAGGTCAGCAGGCAGACAGACCGACTGTATTTGAAAATGCTGCTGGCGGCAAGGGTGTTGGTCTCGGTATCAATTTTTTTTAAAAAATCATTTAAAAAATCGGGAAAATTAAGAGAGAAACTATCAAAAAGAAAATCTCGAAAAAGTTTAAGTGCTACTACCAACTTGGTTCAAACATTTAAAAAAAAAAATAAGAAAATAATCATCGCATACATTAGTTTGTACTGGCGCAACCAAGGAAGGTGTGCACAACCGCGTCTCGGGCACAAGACCTGTGCGTAGTCTCTTCTAGAGTGCCGAAAAATTGTTGGGCCAACAGCGTCCGGCCTGACCTCACCTCGCTGACCCCGCAGCAGCCGCGGCGCCGGCACTGTCATACACACAGCTCTGGTCACACAACTCGGCCGCAACCACCACGGTTTTTTTTTTTTTACATTTTTCTTTTCAAGAGAGAGAATTAGAAGGGGTCAACTTTTTTTTTTTGAAATCAGCGCGGCTCTACTTTTGCGCAAACTCTGTCTAATTACAAGGCAAGTACGCTCATGCGTTCGCGTTGCGTGTCCTGCGATCACGCGCACACACACACACACACACACACACACACACACACACACACACACGCTCGGCGTCCAGTGCACCAGTCGCGGTGACACGGCGCCGGAAATGGAACAGCAAATGCGTGAGAGCTCGCTCGGTTGCCTCTGGCACTGAGGGCCCCCTCTGGTCCCGCCCCTGGCCCCCGCTGGTCCCCTATCCCACGGGCCACGGCTGGACGCGGACACAACTTTAGTCGCCGGGGCGCCCGCCTCGCCTCGCCTCCACTGCCTCCACTGGCCTGCTCCCTGGTGGGCGCTACGATGCGCTACTACGTACTACAACTACTACGATTGCGAGAATGCTCGCCAGCGTAGGGACTACGGCGCCTTGGGTGTCTGTGTAGTCAGTAGCTCCGTTTCCGACCAGGGCGTAGCTATGGACCTCCAAAAAAAAAAAAAAACTACAATACGACCCATCTGGGGTCGGTTTATTATCGTATTATTTGAATTTGAATGTGCGCGGGTTCAGATACCACAGCTAAAACCAAAAACACACAAAAAAATACTTTAGACGCAGACGTCTCCTTTTGGCGACAGACTAATTTACGGCCCACCAGAGAGGGGGTGACGCCGGCCGGGTAGGCTGCCCGCATGGCGGCGGCCAGGATGCTATCTCCACCTCTGTCTCTCTCTCTCTGTCTCTCTCCGTCTGCCGAACCCTTCTCCCCGTCTCCCTCCCCCACACCAACGTGCGCCTGGGTGGTGGGGGGGGGGGGGGGGGAAGGGAATAATATAAAAACGGGGACGACAAAACTGGGCCGCCGCCGCCGTTGCCGTCGTATGGTAACCAAAAGTGTCGTTGTTTCGCCTTCAATCTCCCATTCGTGGCCCGTCGTTTGTTATGCAGCTGGCGTGGCGCGGCGTGGCGTGAGCAGGATAGGGTAGCAGGGCATCCAACAAGAGGCAACATACATACCGGTGCATCGCAAGTTTCGGAAAACGTTTCAAAAAAAAAAATATCAAAAACATATCAAGCTGCAGGAGCAGTGCCTTAGTTTTATTTTTTTATTTTACTCATTTTTTTTTATTTTACTCATTTTTTAAATCACCGCGCCACACGTCTCTCTGCCGACGGACGTGATGTATTTTCCCGCATTTGTTTCGGGTGCGCCGCGCTCTCTTTTCCGACCAGAAGCGACCAGTCGCGTCCGGTCGGCGGCGGCGGCGCGTCACGTCGCATCCTTTATGGACGGCGGCGGCGGCGGCGGCGGCCCGCTCATTCCGTCATTCGGGGCGGAGCAGAGCGCTAAGCTGCGCGCGTGCGCTGTCTGTCTCTGTCGCTCCGCGCTGCGGGCCGGCCGAGTGACAGAGATGGAGAGCTGGGGGGACCTGCTGGCTGGAGCTGGAAATACGCGGCAGGCAGGGAACCTAGCAGGGCAAGCCCGGCCCGCAACCCCGCGGCAAAGCGATGGCTCGCTGCTGCTGCTGCGGCCGCGGCTGACGTTTGCCGAAGCGAAATAGCGAACGTTCAAACGAGGATTTTACTGCCCCCGGCCATGCCGGCGGCGGCCTCGGCCCGTCCACATCCTCCGTTCACATCCCCGAGACTTCACCGGGATGAATGGCGTGGGCTGGGCCGGGCCTGAGCTCGGCAGGACCACAGTCCGCGGCGAGGCCGGGCAGGACAACGCAGGACAAGCCGGCCTCCGCGGAACGGCCCTCTCTCTGTCTCTCTCTCTCTCTCTCTCTCTCTCTCTCTCTCTGTGCCGGCGGCCCTGCCCGCCTGCCTTCGACACGAGTCGTTCCATTTTCGCGCGCTCGTCGGCAAAAATACGATGGACGAATACCCGCCCGCCCCGTCCCACACACACACACACACACACACGGCCGAGGCCGCCGCGCCCGCACCGGTTACAGAGTGTAAGCGGAGACACCTGCCTCACGGCGCTGCTCGAAATAATTTACTGACACTAACAAAAATGCTACTGTACGCCCACCGTCGTAGTCGTCATCGCAGGGAAGAGAGAGAGGAGATGGAAGCAGTAAAAAAAAAAAAAACGAGTCGGACGTTTGCGGCGCTTGCAGGACGAGCGGGGCGCGGGGCGGCGGGGGCCTCTTCTTCTGCGGCGTTACACTAAGCGAGGCGCCCCCGGGGGGGCTCATGACGGGAGTACACTGACCGGTGACTGGACCGGACTTTTCCACGGACTGGAATAAAAATGTTATGATCATTTATGGTCTCTGTTCTGAGCTGCCGCCCACCTCAAAGTAGGTTAAAAAGTCATTCCTACCGTGACCAAAACTCAAAACGGAAATATTTTTGTTTTGCTTAGAAATATGTGGATACTTTTAAAAAATGCAAAAATGGGTGGGCACTACCTCGTCCCAGGCCTCCGCCTGGAACCCTCCTGCTTAACTTCGGTGTTCGAATGGGAACCGGTGTACCAGGTATCGACCGCCGCTAAGACACAGGCACGACGCAGCGGCCTTTTTCAGGGGCACGCTTCCGCAACGGTCAATGTAGCCCCCTCCGCCAGCCAGATTTCCGGAATCAACTCCCTTCGACTGGCTGGTTGGTCTGTGGCACTGCGGCCACTCCCGAGCGGACTGGGGGGGAGGTAGGCTTTCCTATATCGTACACAGCCGAAGCTGCTGTACTTCACGACGAACCCTAGTCGCGACGGCGTGTCCTCGTCTGCCAGATTCACAGGGAGCGAAAACGAAGGTACCGAACCCTAGGTACCCCCGTAGCATACACCCGAGTCTCCGAACCAAGTTTCCTTGGTAGACACAGAGCCCCCCCGCCGGAAACCCCGAGCGACCGAGAGAACCTCGGACCCGGGAACGGGGGTAAGCCCGACCGTGCTGCGGGAATCTTCAAGTTGAAACCCAACGCTTACATCTCTCAGTGACGCAGCGCGCACGGCCGTTCAGACAGCCATATCAACGCCACGTTCGAAAGTATATTTTACCCTCTGTCTTCCAAGCCCAGACACAAGAAAAATTTAGACGAGGGAGTAAGATTTGAACCCACAACCTTTCGGTCGCCGGTCCGCCACTATACCTATGCGGCCACAGAGCCGCGATGGTGTTCGTCGCGCGCCCCCTATACTTTACACACCGTGGTCTAAGCTGAGCCGACAGAAAAAATGCACGGACCGGCAAAGAGTCGAACCTCCGATTAACCGATCGCCGGCCTGACTCGCCAACCACGCGGCTACCGAGCCTCGGTAGGTGTCGCCCGTGCGCTCCCGGTACTGTAGCCGCACGACGTGTTCGACTGGAAATTGACTGGAGAATGACTGGACTGGAAGGCGTACACTGACTGGTAGCACTGGGGTACCCCTCAAGCGCGCCGCCGCCGCCGCCTCTTGCACTGCTCGTTGTCGTAAAGCCATGAGGATGCCCCGCTGCCCCTAATCGCCGTGCTCCCGCCGCCCCGCGTCCCGTCCCGGTCCGTCCCCGGCGGCTGCGTGCTGCTTTACGATCCGTACGCGCCGCCGCCGGGGGGCCCGCCGCCGCACACCGCACGCCGCGACGTCGCCGTCAGCCTCTATCCTCCAGGACGTCGCCGTCAGCCTCTATCCTCCAGGACGTCGCCGTCAGCCTCTATCCTCCAGGACGTCGCCGTCAGCCTCTATCCTCCAGGACGTCGCCGTCAGCCTCTATCCTCCAGGTCGCCGTCGTCATCGTGAGCGCGCGTGCCGCAGCCGCCGCCTTGCCTAACCCTCTGCGTCGTAAAAGAAGTGTGTGTGTGTGTGTGTGTGTGTGTGTGTACCCAACTCATATCACTATGGAGTGCCTCATTGCCCCAGCTAGCGTAGCCCTGCCCTCCAATATGGCCGGCCGGCCCTGCGGGATGAGCACAGGCCCTCCCCCGCCCCGGAGGGGAGGAAGGGGCGCAAGGCCCTTGGGCTGGCTGGCTGCGCCGTCGCCGCCGCCGCCGCGCCGGCCCCCGGTTGTGCGCGGCCCTCCCGGACCTGACCCCCAGGCAACTCACTCTGGCCTATCCCGGATAGCATTTACTCCCCCGCGTCCCCCTGCTCCGCTCCGCGCTCCGTGCTCCGCTCCCCCGGCGGCGCTGCTGATCAACTTGGAGCGCGCACCCGCGCCGACCCCCCGCGGATTCCGTATATAGGCCCGGGATCGCTTGCCACCCCCTGCGGCCCCGCCGGGTCCCCGCCGGACTCCGGGGCACTTCGGCACTCAGCGCCACACTTCCGCTCCGCAGAGGAATGCCGACAATGCTACTAACACGGACGGCAAAGTCGTGGCGGGGCGTTGGCGTGGCGTTTGGCGTGGCGTTGGCGTGGCGTTGGCGGGGCGGGTCCTTGCAAGGGCGCGGTCAGGCGAGGGCCTTCCTAGGGCCCCCGCTGCTGCAGCAGCCCGCCGCCGCACCGCCCGCCCACCACATCAGAAGCCGCCGCCGCTGCCACGCGCCCTTTAGAACACCAACTACTCCGTGACGGCAAACTCCTGCTGCTGCTGCTGGGAGCGGACGCTGCTGCACCTCACAGTTAGGAGTCAGGAGGACAGCGGTTACACTGTCGGTGCTGCTTGATGAGAGAGGGAGAAAGAGAGAGAGAAAGGCAGACAGACAGACAGACAGACAGACAGACAGACAGGAACAGAGGTCGTAGGATGCGTCGGAATCCTTTGTGACACTTTGGCACGGGGCGAGCCACGCGACCAGGCTTCACTGCCACTCCCGTCATTATGTGGGGTCGGAAGGAGGCCGGGGTCAGATCATATGTGTGTGTGTGTGCGTGTGTGTTTTCAGCGAGGATGCCAGGTAATGCTTGCTATATTGTCTTACTCGCGGACTACCCATATATGTGCGCCCCCTTCTCTCTCAATCTCTCTCTCTCTCTGTCTCTCTTCTCCCCTTGCGTGTGTTTCTGTTTAAAATTCAGCCGTGGACGAGACGAGACACCGGCCCGCGCGGAGGGGGTGCTGGGGCCACACACCCGCCCACCCGGCCGGCCGGCAAGCCGCCTCTTGGCATCGTCTGCTCGCTCATCGCCATTGTTTGCTAACCGTGTTCGCGGTCGCTTTACTTTGGTGTGTTCCCCCCGCACGGCACGGCACGGCACGGCACGGCACGCGCGTGCGACGAGTCCGCGTGCCGTGTCGTGTCAGGTCGCGTGTGACGTCGTGTCGCGGACGTGTCTTCGCGCTCGCGGCCTTCTCGTCTTTCTCCTTCCCTCCCGCGGCGGCGGCGGCAGCGGCAACCGCCGCTGTCGCGAGCCGTGCTGTCTGCATGCGAGATGGGCTCCCCCCCCCCCCCCCTTCCCCTCCTCCTTCTCCCGCCCCTGTCAAAATCACAATGTGTCCTTTTCTGGATATTCCACAATGGCGACGGCGGCCCTCGCGGCTGAGGCTGCGGCTCCGCTCACCCGAGCACGGCGCCTGCGGGAGCGAGGGTAGGCCAGCCCGCAGGACGCGCGTGCCTTGTGGAGGCCGTGGTTGCCTAAGCTGCAGGCGACCGCGAGCCTGATATACCCCACGCGATGGACGTACTCCATGACTCAGAGCCAGGGGTATTGACGCAACAAAAGGTTGGCCAAACGCTGTAATTGTGTCTCTCTCTTTTGTTTCAGGGGAATGGGGTGGTCTGGTGTGCCCGACCACCGAGGAGGTGTCCATTTTCTCCAGGCAGTGCCAGTCGGACCGGGACTGCAAGTCCGTCGGCGAGCAGTGCTGCAAGGACAGGCTAGGCCTACGCCGATGTGTCCTAGGGGTGGCCCCCGCCATGCCCGACATACCCCATGAGCGTGAGTATGAGTACAAGTTGGTCACAATTGCAAGACTTTCAATAAGTGTACCTATTGTTTTTCGTTCTTTTTGCTTCATGGACAATTTTTTCTCCCGGGTCTCAAACTAATTAAATCCTTTTCTTATGGGAAAATGCTGATATAGCGAGTGTGGCTTTTTGTTTCGATTTTAATTAACAGTTTTTCTGCCTACAGCATTTTTTGGAGTCATTGCAAGAGTGTGCCCATCTCCCGTGGATACATATGTAGAACCTTGGACCATCACGAATTGCACAACAGACGATGACTGCTGGCCCAGAGTTTGCTGTGTTGATGGGCCCTACGCCTACTGCAGGACTCCTCAGTTGGAGTGGGAAAAACTACCAGGACAGCGTTTTGTAGCACGTAAGGACCTTCAACATCAGTACCTTACAAACTGCCACATTGTTGATTTTTTAAAAATAATTTTCTTTTCTTTTTTTATTTGCAGCACTTCGTCTCCTAATGTCCTACCTTCAGTGCACTCCCCCACCCCCACCCGTTTTTGATCTTTTCCCAAAACCCTGTCGGAATACTCTAGACTGTTTCCCAAACCTCTGCTGCCAAGAGAGAGGGCGCAAAGTGTGCAGACCACCCAAGCGCTCCCTACTTGCATTAATGGCTACTTTGGGACAGGTAAGAAGCTGTTACTCTTAATGCATATCCATTCATCTCTTCCAGCAGAGTTACGTCTAGCGCATTGGGTGTTGGCGGCACTCCGAGTCATTTTGCGCTCAGCTTTGCAATTGCCGGCATGTCCTGCACACACATCACCAAATTGTTTGGTGTGGCCCACGAAAGCGTCTGGGCCGTCTCACTTGCCCAATGAAAGAAAGATGCATTCTAATCACTTTGCTTTTCTTGTAGGGTGCTGGCATTGCTTTCAGGCCTCAATCACCAAAACAACCCCACAGGCACTGATGAAGCTTCCTCCATTCCACTTATGTTAAGTAGAAGTAGATTTAACATCAGATGTTCAGGATGTGAATATCTTAGTACAAACCATCCTCAGTGTAACATACACCCATGACTGAATTAGGATTAACTACATATTGTAATAATTAAAAGCGCTCATCGATGAACGGGTGTGCAAGCCATACACTCACGTGCACAGCATTGCTCGTGCTCAAAGCCAGCCACCAACGATAATGTTCCTTATGTCTATTGTATTATGCCAAGTCATTGTTAATGTTTCAATAAATAAAACTATAATTTTTAAGATGTGTGGTTTAAATAAAAGGAAAAGGATCAACACCATATACAATTTTTTTTAAAGGCTTTTATTAAAAATCACTGACATATCAGCAAACCCTTCAGAGATGGTAGAGAGGGATAGCCTTAATAAAATTAATTAACCTAATCCAGCTGCAAAACAGAGGAAGACACAAATTAGAGATAAGAAAGATTGCTAATCGCTTAACATAAATAAACCAGAATGCGAAAGACCCTTACCTTCTTGAAGCCAATGTCGTTGGCGTATTCTCTGAAGCACTGTCTGCAGAGGTTGAGGCCATATTTACGGATCAGACCGTGCTGGTTGGCGCAGGAGCGGCTGGAACACAGAATAAAAACATCTTACCGTTGGGCAACAAGAAAGAACGCATGCCAAATCGAGAAGCACCAAACAGAACGCCCTATCACACATTGTTTACATGGGGCTTGCATACACGGCAAAATAGCGCAAGGCATGGAACGGGCGGAAAAATTAGCACACCGCGCCGAAGGACGGAGCAAGCGTAGCAACAGGACGGGGGTGATAATATCAAATATCAGCGCGACGCGGAGTAAAAAGACGTGCCAGGCCCGTTGCACGAGCGCCACTTCGCCGTGCCACCTGCTTTGAAGGTTAGGTTTCGTCAACAACCAAGTGCCGGAACAGAGCAGTACACACGATCTCGGGCACCGGAAAATCTGATTCAAATCTACGATCACGGACAAATTCCGTGAGAAGGGGGCAAACGCGGACTCGATTTGCGAAGAACAGGTCCGATCCCGGAGACGGTGCCAGGCGGACAAGAAGGGCCGAACACTGCGAGGCGCGGTACTGAGAATATAGAGCGGCCCGGGCGAAAAGATATCACCTAGAAAAGCGGTACTTACCACGAGCGAGAGCCCTGGCCGTATTTCCTGGGGTGAGAGTACCAGATATTTTGGAAACCCATCTTGAAAGATAGAGTCCTGCGGTAACACGCGGTCTCGAAGAGTGAACAACCACAAAAGGGAAACGGGAGAGCAAGGAGAAGAAGAAGAAAACGGAAGTGCCTTCTCTGACTTGGCAAACGATCGCCTGGTCACAGTGAGGTCAGAGAATGACCCTTTGAAAACTAACGAAAAAGGGGGATGGGAATGATTGTTTGAACATCTTTTAGCAAGGTGGCATTTTCGATGGTGGATTGATTGTGTCAATGCTGTTAAAGCCGTCACTTTACGGGGAACAGACAAATATCTTCTGTCTCTACCTTGCGTCACCAGATGGCAGCACTGAAGTGGGTGGTGGAAAATCGCGAGATTGGCGTTTCAACGGCTGTCTTCTGCTCTTGCTTAAATTTTTCGCAAACTTGCTCGTTTTAGCCCGATAGCTAAGGTCAGTTAAACATTTCGAAACTCGTGATTCCACGTATCATGGGTTTATTTTTCTAAGCTTCCCAATTATATCATGTCCTATTTAGAACTTGGTTAGGTATTATGTACTGTTTACTATGAAATTTATTTTGTTTACCTTGGTCTTCTACCATATTTTACTTTTGTCTGACCTTCCCTACACACTCACATGTAGTTGAATATTTTTGCTGTTAATGGACGTGTCTTGTGCTATTCTCATCTTAACTTTGTTTATTAAATTTTCTAGGTGTATTCTGTTTGGAACGAGCGGAACTTCAACTGAATCAAGATGGGTGAACGCAAAGGACAAAACCATTACTATCCACCCGACTATGACCCACGGAAAGGAAGCCTCAATGCATTTCTTGGCACTCATGCATTACGTGAGAGAGCCCGCAAGATCCACTTGGGCATTCTCATCATTCGTTTTGAGATGCCCTACAATATTTGGTGTGAAGGCTGTAAAAACCACATTGGAATGGGTGTCAGGTAAGTGGAGTGATACTGGTGCTCTTACTTCCAATCATTTATCAGGTTTTAATTTTTTTTTTTGTCCCTAGATACAATGCAGAGAAGAAAAAGATTGGAATGTATTACACTACGCCTGTATATCAGTTTAGGATGAAATGTCACCTCTGTGACAATCATTTTGAGATAAAGACTGATCCAGGGGTATGTCACACACACCAATGTGCAATGCTCTCTAAATTAAAAATAACTTTTTATAATCAACATTAATACATTTTATGAACTGAAATAATTTTGGTTTCCATTTTTCTTTTCCAGAATTTAGATTATGTTATAGTTTCTGGAGCTCGAAGACAAGAGAATCGATGGGATCCTTTACAAAATGAGCAGGTTGTGCCTGAGGATAAAGATACTCAAAAACGTTTATTTGATGATCCAATGTTTAAATTAGAGCATGGAAGTAAAGATGAGAGCACAGCAAAACAGGTGAAGCCAGTTTTAGGCCGACTTATGAACAGAAATGAAGAGAAATGGAAAGATGATTTTATGGCAAATGCTATTCTCCGTTCAAAGTTCAGGGTATGTTCTCTGAAATTGTGCTATTATGCCATTTTTTGGATATTTTTTGCAAGCAGGCTTCTCTGCATTGTGATTTCAAAATTTATCTTATTAAAAATTGTGTTTCAGGCAAAGAAGAAAGAACTAATCAAGCAGGAACAAAAAGATGCCTTGCTACTAACAAAGTCTTCATTAAGTATAAATTTACTCCCAGAAAATGAAGAAGATAAACGACTAGCATCTCTGCTCAGTTTAGCACCATCAAAATGTATGTATGATGCAGAATCGAGATGTTAAGTGTTTACAAATTCTGAGTTTGTGTAGAAAAATAACTTTTTTGTGCCTTAGATTTTGTAACATAATTTTTCAATTTTTTTCTTAGCAATGGTGGAAAATCAAGAAACTGCAAGGGATAACATAATGAATCGTCCTGCACTGCCCAGCAGTAATGGTACATCACCTGGCTTCCTAGGACTTCAGAATGCTAGAAGACTTGAAGAGCAGCATAATTTACGGAAAAAACTTGGGACCATGATCCGTACTAATGTAAAAATGAAAAAACTCACCCCCTCTATTCTGAACTCGGATGAAAGCATATCTAGTGCAGCTTCGAGTCCTTGGAGCTCCTCCATGTCATCAGAGAGTCCCAGTGGTGTGTTATCTCCGCTTTCTGCAGATTTGTGTAACATCAGTTCGCCTCAATCAAATTATGAAGAAGATAATGAACCTTCTGCCAAAAAACTTAAAGTTGAGGAAAGCAGTACATCTGTCATTCCCAGGACTGAAACATCAGTTAAGGCAGCAATGCCAGGGTCATTGGTGTCGGGAGATTATGAGTCATCGGGATCTGATGACAGTTAACTTGTGTTATATAAAAGTGAGCTGTTACATCTCACATTTACGCTTGAAGTACATCATCACCTGAGCTCTGACTTTGTGATGTATTATAGACTGTGATGTAAAGAACTTAGTCCTGTACTTTTTAAAGAGTGATGTCGGTTTGGGTGGGATTCTGAAAATATTAAAAATCGAACTATGAATAATTATATTTATTTTTTAAAATTATTTTTAGTCTCCTGATGCAAAATACTCTATTACAGGTGAGTAGTCTTAAGACCCTGTACATCCCCTCACACACATAGCAATACAAACACTTTCATACTGGTGCATTTAGTGAAAGCAAAAGTTTATGGAAATACTAAATATCAAGCCTATGGCCATATGGTATTTCCAGGACTTACACGTATCAAGTAGGACCATCTACAAACACCATAATAAACAAGGTGTATGATACTAGCTGCTTTTTGGCACACAATAAGAAAAGAGGAAAGCGTGAGTTACTACCACGCCAGTCCAAACATTCAGTACAGCATTGTTATAGTCCACCTTAATCCTGATATTTGACAAAATATTTCGTTTGGCAGTTTTTAAATCTACTTATTATGCTTACTGCTCACTGGAACAAATTTCATGACACTTATGGCAGGACAAGTACTAACCCTTGACAAAGGAAAACTTGACCTATTCAGGAGAAAGGAAAATAATGTTAAGTAACTATAAAAGTATCTTTTGCTAAATATAATGAACAATCCAAACGTTTTATGTACACAAATTGAAGCATACCACTAATTTACACTACTGATTGTAAGGTAATATGCACACATTATCAGGTAACATAATATAAATGCAACAAATAATTTAAATGTAAACAGTACAGGTGATACTCTGGAGCTTGTTTGGAACTTCCTTCTATCATTAGACCTGGTTCAGCACAGAAATAGTCAATACAAGACAACCCTTGCCGATTAAAAAATTTTGGCTGGGAAGCCCACTTTTCTTTGGTCGCACTGTCTTCTCAGCACAGCATTATGAAACAACAAGCAGCGTCAAGAGGGACTTTTTATTACAGGGTGGCGTGTAAGTACTCGTAGGTACTAACCCTTGGGTAAAAACGACCTGATTCACATTTCATCTTAATTTTAAGATCACCTCTCATAGAACAGAATGCATGAAAAAAAAACTACACAGGTAAAAAAGGAATAGTCAAAGCAGACACAAACAGATAAGATATTAAAGCTTGATACAAATATCCTCAGTCTCTGAATGGTGAACGTGAGGTGACATGGGTCGGTCGTCTTCACCTCTGGCCTCGCCGGCCCCCCAGCGGCTGCCTCCACTGCCGCTGCTCCCGCTGCCCTCCGACATGTCCGAGATGATGCCGCTCTCTGCGCAGAAAAACACGAGTCATTAAATTAAATGAAAGACATGAGAAGAACCACATGAAAACAGGGGCCAGCGCCTGCTGGGTAGGCAACCGACGCCGGCCGCGTGTCGTGCGGGTCCGCCTACTCCGCGACCACTCACCCGCCGAGCACAGCGACGTGTCCCCCGGCCGCGACCTCGACGAGATGGACGAGGAGGAGGAGGAGGAGGAGGAGGAGGTGGACGAGGAGGCGCCGCTGCTGCTGCCGACGGAGATGACCGAGTGCGGCCTCCGCGCGCAGCTGCGCTCGCCGTCGGAGGCGCCCCCGGGCGCCGGCGGCGACCCTCGCAGTCGGGGGCCTGGAGCAGCAAGTCCGTCGCTCGTCACCGACAAGCTCGCCCTCGAGAAGGTGGGGGCTCCGCCGGCTCCCCGGCACACACGCTCACCTTTACTCAGCTGGGCGATGCTGACGGACCGGTCGCTGATTTGGTCCGCCGAGGGCCGGATGTCCAGGCAGGGCTTGTTGCCGATCCCCATGGAGGACATCTCCGCCAGGCGCACCTCTGAAACGCGAACAGAGCACACCGCGTGAGAGTGGTGTTGTTGTTGGGGGAGCCCCGCGGAAGCCCGGTGCCGCGCGCCTCACCTCTGTTCTTCAGCGCCTGCTTCCACAGCAGCTGCGAGATGTCCTCCGTCCAGGCCTGCTTCACGTCCTGCGACGCCGCCTGCAGGGTGAAGATGTCGTGGGGTTTTCTCTTCCGGAACCAGATCTCGAAGCGCGTCGAGTTGTCACCCAGCCGCGCCGTCAGGCCGATGTCAGTCATCTTGATGCTGTGCTTGTAGATGTACAGGTCCAGATTCTGCGAGGGGGGGGGGGGGAGAGAGAAAAAAAAAACAGACACATTAAAAACGTGACGAAACAGCGACAGTTATTATTGGTCGACAACCTGCTGGCCGCACTGCGTCGCGGCTTACCTTCCGGTCGGGGAACCGCCTGGCCTTGCTGAACAGAATGAGTTCCTCGAACAGGAACACGTGCCGGAGACACTTTTTGCCCTTCCCCTGCCAGACGAGGAACTCGTTCTGCCGCAGCAGCCTGCCCTGCTCCTTCACGTTCACCTGCAACAGTCACATAACATTCAAGGGGGGGAAAAAGTCATCAGTCTCTCTCTCTCTCTCTCTCTCTCTCTCTCTCTCTCTCTCTCTCTCTCTCTCTCTCAACCTGGGTTCTCGCTGATGTATCTAGTGACCCAGAAATTTTCGATCCCAAATAAATTAAGTTTCAATTTTTTTAAAAACACACCAAAATTTAACAAAAATAAATTCGTGAATTTTTAATTATTTTTTTTGGCGAGAGTGTTATTTTTCGGGGGGAGGTTTGTTAGACTCACGTCGCAGTCGCGCAGGGAGTCCATGGCGAGCAGGTCGTTGCCGTGTCGCAGCTGGAAGCGCACCATCTGATCGGCCTCGGCCAGCTCGGCCAGCTGCCCCTGCTGCTGCTGCTGGCCCTTGCTGGGCGCCGCCAGACCCAGCTGCCCCTGTTGCTGCTGCAGCTGCAGCTGCTGCGCCCCCGCCGACTTGAGCAGCTGCTGCAGCAGCAGGGCGTACTTGCCCATGCGCTGCACCGGCTTGAGCAGGTAGCTCGCCAGGTCCATGCGGTCCCCGAGCTCCACCTGCTTGGACTGGGGCGGGGCGTTGGGGTGGCGGTCAGTGGAGGGGTAGATTCCCGACTCAATTCCTCTGGGAATACAAAACGAATCAAAAACTCACCTTGAAGAAGATGGAGCCGTACTCGGACATGAGGGCGTCCGACTTTGGCTTGTTTTTGTTGTAGAGGGCGTACAGGTAGAATTTGCTCTCCTGCGGGGGGTGGAAGACGGTTAGAATCAGAGTTTTATAATTCCGAGTGCCGGACTACAGACGAGCCACACACTACACGCACGTGTCTGAGGAAGTACTGGCCCACGCTCAGCGGGCTCTTTTCGCAGCGCTCCAGCTCGCGCAGGAACAGCTGCGAGTGGAACTCGAAGATCTTCTCGATGTTGCCGAAGATGACGTTGCGCTGGCCGCGGAGCGCCTGGGGGATGTCCTCGCGCACCAGCTCCGGGATGTAGTTCTCGATGACGTACTCCAGCGACCGCACGTAGTCCCTCTCGGTCTGGATCATCTCCCGCATGATGAGCAGCAGCGTCCTGGCGACACACGGGGCGCGTTAGAGTGCCGCGCGGCGGAGGTCCGAGCGCCGCCCACCTGCGGGACGTACTTCTGTGTCTTCCGCTGCAGCTCGGCCGCCGGGTTGGACAGGGTCGTGGACGTCGTGCCGCCGCTGTCCGTCGAGTTGAGCGACAGGTTGGAGGCGTGGCAGTGCAGGTGGCTGTTGACGGGGAGGGGCGCGGCCAGCTTGCCGCCGGGGCCCTTGTCGTCGTCGCGGTCCTCGGCGTGGTCGTCGCCCTCCTCGTGCTCCTCGGCGCTGCGACAGGGAGAGAGGAGTCGGTCCGGTGAGCGGCCGCCACAGCCGGCGTAGGCAGCCCGCCCGACCCGCCGGCCGCTCGCTTACCTCTGCGGACACGCCTCGCTGGGCTCGTGGGCGTTGTCGACTAGGGAGGACGAGTAGCCCAGCTTGTGCTCGTCCGCGTTGGAGTGGGAGCCGGCCGAGCCGGAGCCGGAGGCCACTGACGTGCTGCAGTCGTCATCGAACGGCTCGCCGGCGTACTGCCAGGAGCAGGACCGGCGCAGGACGTGCCGCTCCGGGGCCTCGCCGTCCACGTCGTCCTGGAGGTGGTGGTGCAGGTGCTGGAGGGGGTGGCCGCCCCGGGCGTTGCCGTCGGCGCCGCCCTGGCCGCACGAGCAGCCGGGGGTGGAGCCGCCGGAGCCCGACGCCGACGAGGGACTGCTCCCGCCACCGGAACAGCACCCGTTGCTGAAGCCTGGCGGGGGAGGGGCGCGAGGCCGCGGGTTCAAATACTGTACTTGGCCGGGACCCGGCCGGGGATCACAGCGTAGGGCTTACCCGAGTCGACGCTGTGCCTCGCGTGGGTGTTGGCCTCGTCCGGGCAGCTCTCCTCCTCGCGGATCTTGGCCAGGACGTCGCCGGAGCCCGGGGCGGGGCACGGCGGGGGCTTGGTGGCGGCGCCGGGGTCCCACGGCCCCAGCGGGAGGTGGCCGCCGCCCGCGGCCAGCAGGGACGGCGTCGAGCCCACGGACCGACGCCGGCCGACGGGGTAAGGGGAGGTGGTGGGGGCGGCCGTGACGGCGGGGCTGGCGGCGTCCTGGTCGCCGTCGGGCAGCGCCACCCGGGACTGCAGGGCACGGATCTGCTCCAGCATCTCCTGGCAGCGGGAGTGCGCGATCTGAAAAACGCACCGCAACATTGTTTTTATGTATTTCAAACTTGAAACAAAAAGCTGAGAAGGCCTTAACTAGGCGCTACCTTGCACTGCTCGAGCAGCTTGTCGTTCCTGAGCTTGCGCGCCAGCTGCAGCATCTCGGCCAGCTGGCTCTGCTCGGGCGGCGGGTGCGCCATCAGGTGGTGCTGCAGCTGCTTGAGGTCCGTGCCGGCCGCGCCGCCGGCCGCGCCCCGGGACAGCCCCTTGCCCGTGGCCAGCGCCCAGCCCAGCGCGCGGTCCAGCAGGTGGAAGCAGCGCGACGTGTCCTCCAGCCGCTCCCGCGTGCCCTCCAGCCGGTCACTGATAACGCAGATTGCACCTTATCACCCCCTTTTTTCCTCTTTTTTTTTTAAACAAGCTCTTATGACGACGCGCACCTGAAGCCTCGGAGGGTGGAGCGGAGGGACCGCGCCAGGTCCGACAGCGTGCCGCCGGTGGTGCTGCTGGCCGCGTCGTCGGCGCTGCCCCCGGCCGCCTCCAGGAGGTCGCCACCCTTGTCCAGGTGCCGCTGAAGCAGAATAAAAAAAAACACGAGTTTATTTTCCCGAGATCCAAAACATGTACTCAGCAAAATAAATTTTTAAAAAATAAATTTTATATTTCTTATTTGTTTTCAATTTTTATTTTCGACACGCCCACGTCACAAGCGACACACCACTTCCGCGGTCCATAACCGTCGCCCTTGAGAGCCGCTGAACGAATACCAAGTGCGCGCCCCCCGCCTGCACTGTTGTCCCAGATCCGATAAGCCCTTGCCGCCGCCTGCGTTGGGGGTTAAAAATACGACAGCGCTTTGGCTCGGCTTTGGAATTCTCTCCGGAACAATCGCTACTTTACGGGGCACCAGGCAGGGCACGCGCGATGTGAGAAGCTGCTTTACAAAACGCCGCACGCACGCACCACGCACGCACCACGCACGCCGCCCACATGCATTCGCTGATAAGCGTATCAGAAAAGCGGCTCGCGCGGAGCACCTGCTGCACGCCCGTTTCACGTTCCCCACTCACACCGACACACACACACACACACACACACACCGACACACATATGGAGATCACGGGTCACCCGGCCGCCGCGGAATAACTCAGAAAAATGAATTTCCATTTCCAATTTTAGAAACTGGTTTAAGATTTTTTTTAAAAACATTTTGCTATTAAGACACTCGGCCTGCCGTCGCCGATGCGCCGCGGACACCACCCCCGCCGCCGCCGCCTCGGAGTATCATAATACAATATCCAGCCCACGATCTTCGGTGACTGCTTCATCCCGATTCGCTCGACTGGCGCGGTGTGGCAATCCTGTCAACGCCGCCGTCCGCCGTGTCCGGTACGGCACGCAGCGGGGTCGCGGGGCCGCGGGCCGCGCGCGGCGGGGGCGTACGGAGGTCGCCGGCGGCCGCCGTCGGCTACCTGGACGCCGCGGCGGACCCCCCGGGACCCCCGGATCCCCGCGGCCACTCCGATCAACGTTCCAGATCTGGCGGCGGCCGCCACGCCTCCTGCCCGCGCTCTTTCGTGCCCGTGGCCTCGTTCTGATACGCACGGGGTGGTCGGCGTGCGTTTCGCTATTAGCGCCGCCGGCAAAATCACTCGCCTCGTCCAGTATTCGAACCCGCGGCTCGGAAACCATCCTTCTCCGGTATTTGAGCCCGCGGCTTACACCCGCAGTATAGCCGCTCCGGTATTTTAACCCGCGGCTTCCAGTCTCTCCGGTAAACCCTTTTGTCTATGGTATTTGAGCCCGCGGCTCAAATCTTTTCCCTCCGGTATTTGAACCCGCGGCCCGTCTGTCATCAGAGCCGGGAGCGGCACTGCTTTACGCTTCGGAATCCGGCTTGCAGCGGCGGCCGCCACCTCATCGGGAGAGCAGCAGCCGAGTGCAAGACAGAGAGGGAAAGTAACGGGCCCGCGAAACGGGCGCGAGAGGGAGGGAGAGAGATAGAGGAAGCAGCACGCGGATGGAAGAGATGCGTTGCTGAGGTTCATCTTTTCAATTAGCCGCGCCGAACGGCTGCGGCGGCGGGGCTGAAGGGGAGGGGGGGGGGGGGAGCTTCTGTCTTACGTGCGCCGCTTTCGTTCACTAGACGCAGCGCCCCCTCTCTCCCTCTCCCTCTCTGCCCCCCTCCCTCCCACCCTCTCCCTCCCCACCCCATCCTCCTATAGAAGCGATCTCCTTCTTCGTCAAACACAGCAGCAGCAGCAGCAGCCGACACATTATTTGCAGTGTCGGTGGTCGTGGCTCAACGTTGTCTGTATATAATACCGGTTGCCCCTTCCTATATCCCCCCCCCCTCTGCCTTCACACGCAATGCACCTTCCGGCTGACGCCGCCACGCCATACGCCACTGTGCCACACCGTGCCCCGCGGGGTCGCCTTACTCTCGGGTGACGTAAGGGGCGTTTTAGGCCGGCACAGGCCGTCTGTGTACCATCGACGAGAGCCGTCGTCGTGTGCGAGAGAGACGCAGCGAGCGCCCCGCGGGGGGTGCAACGAGGAGGGGAGAGAGAGAGAGAGAGAGAGAGAGAGAGAGAGAGAGAGAGAGAGAGAGAGAGAGAGAGAGAGAGAGAGAGAGAGAAGTAGTGATTGGACGCCCGTTATGAATGAAAATTTTTCAATGTGCATGTGTTTTTTGAATTTTTGCGAACTTGAGCGGCACGAGGAATGCCTGCGTCGTCAGCCCCGCACTGAGGGACTCGCTGCTGGAGTCTCCTCACGTTTCCGTTCGCCCGTGTGATTTCCCAATGCCACACCAGAGGGCGCGGCGAGGCAAAACGCAAATATGGAAAAAAAAGAAGGCGGTGGCGGTGCACCGCTCGGTACACAGAGTCTACGCCGCAGCACTTTCCCATCCTTTCTTTTCTTTCTTCTTCGTTTTTTTTTGTAAACAAGTGTTATGGAAGTGAAAGAGATTTTACCCGCCGCGGCCCTACCTCCCTATGCTGCTTTGCATGAGAAGAACAACAAGGCGGAGGAGGAGGAGGGGGAGGAGGAGGAGGAGGAGGCGGCGGTGGAATGGTGCGAGGAATGCGCGCTGCCGAGAGCGGCGACAAGTGAGAACAGTCGTCACAACACAAAGTCGAGGCGGCGGTGAAACTGCACCGTGTGAGCGCGCCCTGGCCCTGCCCCCCTCCCTCCCTCCCTCCCTCCCTCCCTCCCTCCCTCCCTCCCTCCCTCCCTCCCGCCAGGCCGCGCCCTCCCTGCCCTACCGACCGAGTAAGCGAGTGCAAAGCTCGGCGCGGCGGCAAGCGGCGTGTGGTTGAGGTGGCGCTGCTGGCTTTGCACATCTCATTGACCGTGCGCGGTGGTGGCGACCCCCGGCGGGGCCCAGCGCTCCCCGGAGGAGGCCCCCCCCCCCCCCCCCCCCCCCCGGGCCCCCGTGGGTATCGCCTGGACCCTCGAGCCGTGGGAAGTAAGCGCGGCAGCCTCCGGCCCGCGGGCATCCAGCGCCACCGCTCCCGGCAGAACCGGACCGTAGCAGACCGGCAACGGGGCCCAGGACGCACGGCGCACGGCCGCACCGCACCAACGTCCTCGGCCGCCTCGCCAAACAGAGGGAGAGGGCGTCCTCGAGGACCTGGCCGACGACGACGCACCGCGGCAGCACGTCGCCGAGGCTGACCACTCCGCTGTCCCCGAGGCCACATCATCAGGACTCTGCACCACCACCACCACCACCACCACCACCACCACCACCACCACCACCACCACCACCACCACCACCACCACCACCACCACCACCGCCGCCGCCAGGGTGTGACACACACGCACACACATACACCGGGCGTGCCTATGTAGGGTGAGGCCGCGCGGGGCCTTGCCGCGCCGCTGCCGCTGTCCGCCCCCCTCTGCTCGGCGGCTCCGCCGCGCCGCACGCCACCACTTGATGGTCCGCGGCACATCGCGGAGGCCATGATCGACCCACTTCCTTCCTCTCCTGCGCCGCACTCATCACACCGTCTCATGATCGGAGATCCGCGGGGGACCCGCAGGGATCGTGTCTCTGTCCGCGCCGAGCTGAAATGTCGCCCAGAATGACTCCCCTTTCTGCCGACGGCGGCGGCGGCGGCGGCGGCGCATCGGATTTGGTGAAAACGCTTGCAGCGCGGAATGTACAGGGCGCCTATAGCAACGGATCACACCGCGAAAAAAAAAAGGGTTCTACATGGAAAAATAGCGAACTTTTTCCCGAAAATTTTCTAAAAATAGCAGTTTAAAAAAAAATTCTGAACAATTTTTTACAACGATATTTTAAAATTCTTAAATTTTTTTAGGGGGAGGGGAGTGGCAGATCAAAAAATAATGTTGAAAAATTTTGAAATTTTTTAACGTGGTTCAACCCTCAAAAATTAATTAATATCGAACCAACTTTTTTTTAAAGACTTGCGTTCCAGCGGCAGAGGGGGTCTAGGCCGCCGTCACGCCCGTGGCACAGGACGGCCGCGGCCACCGCAGCCGCCGCCGCCGCCGAGCCGATGAAGGATGAAGAGACGGAAACAGGCTCGTCTTTAGGGTCCTTTAGGGTAATTCACGGTCGTACCTCGCCGCCGTCATCGCCGAGCGAAAGGGAGCCGCCGCCGGGACAGACGAGCTGGCAGGCAGCCGCCGGTTAAAAAGCGTCGCCGCCGCGGAATTGAACCTGATGATAGCGCCGCCGCCGCCGGGACTCGAACCCGCGCTCGACGCTCGCGGATGCTGCACTGCGCTTCTGCTCGCCGAGCCACGCCCCGCGCAGGCAGCCAGGCAGGCAGGCGGCCGCCCGGACGGGCAGGCAGCCACGGCAGCACGGGGAGTTAGTGAGCCAAGGCAGGCGGCGGCGTGCATTCCGAGCCGGGAGCACTATCTGCCACTTTTCTCAGCTCGCTCGGCATATTAAGGCCAGCGTGCGGCCGCAGACACACTTGCAGCGGTACGATGTGCAGCGGCGGCGGCAAGCACCCCAGTCAGCCAGCCAGCCAGCACCCGCCGCCGGCACCCCAGTCAGGGCAGACGGCCAGCTTATCATTACCGAGAACCGCTCCTCTTATTTTTCCTTTTCGCTAAATTATATTTTACCTCGCCGAGAGCAGCGCTGCGGCGGCTGCTGCTCCTTTGAAATTAATTTTCGTCTGCTTTCGCCACTCAACGGAAACAAAAAACAATTCTTTAAAAAAAGTTGTTCATAAAGAAAACCAACCCATGTGCAACGAAAAAAAAAATATCCAAGTGCGGGAGCTCTGGTATTCGAACCCGCGTCGAATAGACTCGAGCAGCCACCCTCTCGTGGTGGTTATCTCTCGGACTCCCCGGTGCCGATTGGGCAAGCGCGTATAGCCCAGATGCCGCGTGCGCCGCGCTGCTTGGCCCGCGCGGTCTGGCTGGTCGTCTGGTCCGGTGGTCCCTGAGGGGCCCCCGCTCCTATTTAGGAAGCATTACACACGGCTAGAGGCCGTGCGGGTGCAGCGGCGGCAGCTCCCTGAGGACGCGAGGCCGAGCAGGTCCGCGGGGGGTCCGCGGGGGGTCCGCGGGGGGTCTTGCGGGAGGCTGTGCGGAAGCCACACGACGGGTCGCGGCCGATCACCGAAACCGCAGAGCGCCAAACCCGGCTGTCTGCTGCTGCTACTGCAGTCAGTAGGCTAAAAGCCCCGGGACAACGTGTGCGGGCGAAATAAACTCTCCAAAAATAAAATAAAATATAATTAATTCTCATTTTGTTAGCCGCGCCGTGCCGCCGTCGTGGAGCGGCGGAGTCCTGACGGCGCCTGACGGCGGCGGGGTAGGCCGCCCGCACGGCACCGCTGCGCCGCACACCGCCCCGCTGCCTACCCTCCAGGCGGCCCGGCAGTCCGCACACGCAGGCGGCGCGCCGGCCGGAGTGAAGTGAATGAATGGAATGAATCAAACGTCCGCGCGCGGGTGAATGAGTGCAAATGAGCGGCGCCCGCCTCCCAGCCGGTACAACAACGGCAGAGAGGCCGCGGCGGGTGATTACCCGCGAAACTGCTTTAAGCGGCGAGGCCCGGCATTTCACTCCGCTTACAGCGCCAGGTGCGGTGCGGCGTCGGCTTGGCGCCGGCTGGCCTTGCACCCCGCGGCAGACCCCCCACCCCCCGCGAGAGCCCCCGCAGACTCAACGAATACGGCGAACCGGAGCACCTTGTGGAGCGGCAGAAGGCTCGCGACCGGCTCCCGACCCGGCCGCCACTCTCACACTCCACCAGATTCCACCGACTCCACGGAAATTATTTTAACCTCCCTCACCCCGCAAAAAAATGAATATAAATGAATTTTATCTTTGGAAACAACAACAAGAAAAAATTGCGGAAGCTTATTTTTAGAAGAGACGCGATTTTTTTTCTAGACAAATCATGTTTGACAATCATCTCCCACAGAACACCTGCTCCGCGCGCCCACGAGAGCGAGGGCCCGAAATGAGTGTGCCGTCGGTGGTCACTTGGCGGGGACCTCGCGTGCCAAAGTGGCAGGCGGGCACGACACGGCACGCACGCACGCACGCACGGCCTGACACGCCTCACGCCTCTGCGGCCCCACCGCCACCTCCCGTGATGTACGGCTGTTTGGCGGGCCGCGCTCTCGGGAACGGGACCGGCTCGCGCCTAACTGCCGACCCCGACCGCGCGCGGTTCCTACGCAAAGTGATCTCGTTTTAGGAACGGATTATTTGCAGAATTGGGCGCGCGCCGGCCAGCGGGCCGGGCGGCCGGGGCGCCTCGGCTCGCCGCACGCAGCCAGTAAACCTGGCAGAGGAAATATAATTGAGAATCACAAAAAAAATTAATAAAAACGCAATTTAAAAAAATTATCCCGGTTAGGTCAGCGAAAATTAAAATGAGGAGGCAAAAGAAATTTCCGGGGACTGGAGGGAACAGTAGACGACGAGCTGATGACGTGGAAACGCCGCGGTGCGCACGGAACCTCATCAA
This sequence comes from Megalurothrips usitatus, assembly GCA_026979955.1. NCBI lineage: Eukaryota > Metazoa > Arthropoda > Insecta > Thysanoptera > Thripidae > Megalurothrips > Megalurothrips usitatus. The sequence goes on from CM049601.1 coordinate 10,787,412, forward strand.
GAACCCGACCTGAAAATGATTCGTGTTTCCGATCCACTTGTAAGGCGACACGCCACGACACGACACCTAGAGCCGCCAGCCGCCGCGGCCAGCCAGTCCTGTCCGGACCTGTCGGGAGACCCACACGCTGGGGCAGGGCAGGGCGCGGCGGCGGGGCGCGGCCCGCGGGCCAGATACACCCGCCGGGGCCGCTTGTCCGGCCTCAGCCAGATCTGGCCCCCGGCCTGATGGCTCGGCTTAGTCGCCGGGGCCCTCGGACCAGCCCGGTGCAGGAAGCAGGCCCCGCAGGCACCGGAGCCGCGGTTTTCTCCTCGTACGACGCGTATCAAACTGGGGCGTTTAACGACGCGTCCGACAAAACGCCATCTAAAATGCAATCATGCAGTCGCAGTTCGCCGAAGCGCGCAACCGCGCCCGGCCCCGCGGGAGGCGCGCCGTCTTCCGAGAACGCCGACGGCGGCGGCGGCGGCTGCGGCGTCCGGGGGGCGGCCGCGGGGGCCACTTACGTGCGGGTTCCTCCGGGTCCTCGTCGGCCTGCTCGAGGACGCCGACGACGCCCAGCGCATGAGGGCGCGCCTCTCCGACAGCCGCCGCTGGTTCCACTGGCGGCGGTCGTCGCCGGGGTCCAGGGACGCCGTCGACCCCCACACGCCCACGCTGGGGCCCAGGCCGCCGAGGCAGGCGACGACGACCCTGTCGCCGGCGTCCTCGGCGGCCGTCGGCGAGCCGGGCGCCCTCGTCGGCGGCAGGGGCCGCACGGAGAGCAGCGTGCACTCGGGGTCGCCCATGTCGCGTCACTGTCGCACTGCACTCCGGTCACTCTGTCGCACTCTGTCGCACTCGTCACTTTCACTCAGGGCGGCTGGCGCGGGGCCCGGCCCCTGCACATGTCGCGGCGCGGAGCACAACGGGGTCCTCGCGGGACGGGCGCCGACGGGCGACTGGCGGCCCGCGGCCCGGCACGGCCGCACCCGGCCCCCCGCCCCACTCTCCGGCGGGGGAGGGGGGGGGGGGGGGGCGTGCCGCGTGCCGTGCGTTGCAACGAGGAGCGGGTCTGCCCGGAGGGAGGAGAGCACCGCGTCGTACATGACGTGCACGGACCCCGCCGTCGTACTGCACCTCCCCGTCGAGGACCTCACGTCGGGGCCGCGGCTCCCGAGCGTCGCCAACGTTCATCGTCACATTCAGTTTCCTCGAGTCGCCAATGTCGATACGTTCACATCAGGTTTCCCAGGGTGTTCACAGTCGGGCTCCGCCCCGCCGGCGCCACGCACTGCTCGGCGGGGGGTCCCCGACGGCGCCTACAGCACGTGACGACCGCTGCGGCCCGGAAATCAATGCAGCGCGTCGCGGCGCTCGCGAGGTTGTCGCCGCTTTCCTCTGCTGGAGAGTTTTCACCCGGCGCGGCGCGGCCCGACCCGAAACACGACACACGTATCCGTCGTCCTTTGTTCTTTCGGGACTGCGTCACGGCAGGGGCGGCGGGGGAGGGAGGGGGGGGGGCGCATGGGACGCATAGGAGGACGCGTAGGTCGTTGGTGAGGTGGACTTCCCCGGCCGCGTCGTCCCTGCGGCCCTGCGGCCCTGCGGCGGGAAAGAAAGAAGCCCGCACCGGCGGCGGCCTCGGCGACCCGGTGCGCCTCAACGTGTCGGCATGTGTCTCCCGCCGCGCCCCGCCCCGCCCCGCCACGCCCACCTCCACGCCGTCAGCGGCGGGCCCGGGTTCGAGCACCAGCCGCCGCCGCCGCCGCCGCCGCTGTCCTCCTTCCTGCTGGGGAGGCGCACGGTAGCAGGCGGCAGGGATCCCCCCCGCGGCGTTAGGACACACCGACGACGCATCCACAATGAGCTGGTGTGCGAGTGTCGCAAATCGTCACCGCCGAACCGTCCATCCATCCGTGTCCGTGTGTGTGTGTGTGTGTGTGTGGATAATACCGACAGAGAAAAAAAATACGGTTACGGTAGGCCCGTCCAGAAATTGCGTAACAGCGATTGAAGAGGGAGCTCATCAGATGTGTAAGAGAGTTACGCCTCTCTATAACGAACGACCTCTATAAAACGCGAGAGCTATTGTTATTATTATTATTGTTTCGTCCGCAAAAAAAAATTAAATCAGACCGCGCAGCCACAAAAAACGAGAAGTTCTATTCGGAGCCAATGATGGATGCGGGGGGGGGGGGGGGGGGGGGGGGGGGGTCACTTCGGGGTTCACTTCGGGGTTCCCTTCGGGCTCCCTCGGGGGGGTCCGCGCGGCCAGAGCCGGCCAACTCGCATGCAGCGGCGGCGCCCGTCGGCGCACGGGAGGGACTTGACTTGATCGGGACCAGAAGAGCTTTCTCCACAGTTGGCCATGCGGAGCGTTGGGGGGGCGTGGCGTGGCGTGGCGGGGTGTGAGGCCGGGCTGGACACGGACGGAAGTGCGGAAGCTACGTGCCGCGTGCTCGGCCAGGTCTGGAAGCGGTCATTCCAGTGGCGGGGCCGCGGGCAGAGCGCGCGGTGCAGGGCGTTACATGCAGTGTCCAGGGCCCGGTCCAGACCCTGTCCAGACCCAGACCCAGTCCAGACCCAGTCCAGACCCATAGTCCAGGAGGCCCGGTCCAGGTCGCCGCCGCTGCCGTGCCGGAGGGGATTTAAAATTCGGATATACTGCTCTATAGGGTCGCTGCGCGGAGTCCAGAGAGCGCCCGGAGCGACACCTGGAGGATGGCGTCCAGAGGCCCTGGAGCAAGGGTCTGTTTCAGTTTTTTTTTTAAAGGAAATCTAGAGAATTTTTTCTCTCTGAAAAGTTTCCGAAAAAACATTTCCAGAAATATTTAGGATTTTTTTTTCCAGAAAATTTTGCGGCGTGACGTAACGCCGCGTTGGTCCCCGCGCCCCGCCGGGGTCCTGCCGGGGTCCCGCCGGGGTCCTGCCGGGGTCCCGCCTGTCCGGCGGCGCGGCTCCGTACATTTGTCGCTGTCCGCGGCCGCAGAATCCACCAACTTCCGAAACGGTTTAGCGGAGAAAGTGTATGATAACTGGACGCCTCGCCGCTGGACGCTGCCGGCGACGACGACGGCGACGACGGGACCCTGGGGAGACGGCGGCGACAAGAGTCGCAGCGCCGGACCGACACCGGACGGCCGAAGTGACGTCGTTTCGGGCTGCCATTACGATCACATGTCGTTACTCCACGCGCGTATGTGAGTGTGTGTGTGTGTGTGTGCGTACACTCGGACCCGTCACTGCTAGTGTGCGCGAGCCGTGGCACTTTGCCCGGCCGCAGCAAGTGAAGGTACATAAAAAAAAGACGCAGTGATCCGAAAAAGTTTACATCGACGTCGACGTGAAATCGTGCGGACACCCCGTTAAAAAAAAGGGCCAATACTTTAAAAAAAATGCAAATACTTTTTTTAAAGAAATTTTGTTAATCACACTAAATCAGTACATTTTTTTAAAAAAATTACAGATTCTCGCAGGGCGGAGACTACCTTTTTGCGGGAGAGAGAGGTAATGATATTTGTTTTGGGCTCTGTTTACCCGGGTGACCCACATCACGGTGGTCGTGCCACCACCACCGGCCACGTCGCCGCCTCACGACACGGACCTCACATCATCATCAACAACATCACCGTCATCCAATAACGTCTTCGATAATCTGCCTTCCCCATCATCACATCAATCAAATCCGTGGCAGAAGGGTCCCGCGCGGCCGGGAGGAGGAGGGGGGAAGGAAATGGCATATAAAACAAAAGCAGCGCGGCGCGGCGGCCGGCGGGAGACTCGTATTGACAGGTCGGACGTGTCCAGGAGGTATTACGGCACCTGTCCGCGGGCCCGCCTCCCTGCCTCTCTCTCTCTCTCTCTCTCTCTCTCTCTCTCTCTCTCTTTCTCTCTCAATGGGTTTCCTCCCGCGTGCTGCGGCGCCCGTCCCCGCCGGGTCCGCCTCCGAGCACAACAGCCAGCCGGCCCGCTTGTGTCTTGGGGCAGCTCACACTCTCTATCCGCAGCTCGCGGGGGATAGCCATGGATAGCAGCCGGTTAGATGTATTGAGAGGCAGGCACTGCGGATAGAGCCACTAACCCGAGACTTATGTGTTATCGGAAACGGGCCTCTCTCTCTCTCTCTCTCTCTCTCTCTCTCTCTCTCTCTCTCTCTCTGTCTCACTTCGTCTCTCCCGCTCTTTATGAGGCCAGCCAATGACGGCAGGTTCCAAACAAGGGAAGAAAAGGCCGAAGGTGACAATACACGGTAGCGGCGGCGGCGGCAGCGGCGGCGGCGGCACTGGACGCGAGGCCGCGCGGCACGCCGCCGCCTCTGCGGACAGCTGCAGCGGCGGCGGCGGCGGCGGCGGCGGCTGGACGGCCTGGTGGCTCCGGCCCCGCTTCCGTCGGCCCCGCTGCACCGGGCCAGACCAGCAGCGTCGGACCCAAACAACCCGGGGAGGTGGGCCCCGGTGGGCCCGGCCCTAATTGTTCCGAATCTCTCTCCTGGATCTGGACAAGTGGACCACATCACGTCGGCGGGCCCCCCGGCAGCTCACACACCGCCAGGACGGCGTTATGCGAGGCGACGTGGGCACCGCCCCCAGCAGTCCACACACACGCGGACCCCCCCGACCCGACCCCGTCCTTCCGGGACCCACAGAAAAAAAAAACAATGTCGGAAAAAAAAACTGTAAGATCGCGATGACTGCTTAGCCGCCTGCGAGCGTGAGGGTAGGCCAGCCCGCACGGCACGCGTGCGTTGGCAGGCGGCGGACTGCCTACCCCGCAGGCGCGCCGAGACCGCCCGGTATAGAATGCGTGAGTGGAGACGCACGTCTCATTTGGCGACGGCGGCACAGTGCGCCCGGTCGAGCATCCCTCTCGCACTACCGCACCCGTAAGAGGCGTCCAAGTCCACGGTCTCTCTCGCACCCGCACGCGGGGCGCGGCGCGTCTTCTGCCGCCTCGCCCGGCAGCTGTACTTAACCGGCGCTTACGCGGCGCCTAACCCGCCGCCGCGGGACTCTTATTACTCTTCAAAGAGCCGCTGCCGAAGGAGCCGAAGGGGACCGCCGTGTGCGGCTGCGGGGGCGGCGGCGGCCGGCCAGCCGTGCCGTACCGCAGCGGCGGCTGTATATCGCTTATTGCTTTCTCCCTCAATACCGAACCTGACCGACGACGGCGACGTCGACCGGCGCCTGTCTCTCTCGCACCCTCCACCCATTCACACCCGTCGGCGGACACACGTCTCTCTCTCTCTCTCTCTCTCTCTCTCTCTCTCTCTCTCTCTCTCTCTCCCTCGCCGAAAGGTCGCTGCGCGACGGCTGCTTCGGCGGCGGGTTCCTTTTCCTCGTCAATTTAGCCGGCGTCCGCACAAGCGGCTCGGATTTCATACCCCCGTCCGGCTTAGTGCGCGGCAGAAGCGGTATGGGCGGGCTGCTGGCGTGGCGTGAGCAGCAGACGACGCGCGGCAGACGACGCAACAGCAGACGACGCACAGACAAGCCGTCAGCCCCGCGCGTCGCGGCCATCATGATGGCATCCTATCATCCACCCAGCGCGCGACACACCCTCCTGCGTGTGTGTGTGTGTGTGTGTGTGTGTGTGTGTGTGCGTGTGCGGATCGCGGTCGATTTCTACCGCTTCCAGAAAACAAGCACACGACGGCGTCGTCTGCAGGCCGCGCGCCGTCGTCCCGCGGTTCCTCACGCATCACCGGCGCTCCTCTGCTGACGGCGAGGCTTTCGGGGGAAAAACAAGGGCCGCAACAAGCCAACGTTCTCAAAAACAAAAACAAAAAAATACACGGACTACGTTTATTCTTAAAAAAATAATCGGATGTGAACCAAAGATGGCCGAAAATTTTCGTTTTCATCGACCACAGAATTGAGTGATATTTTTGAAAATATCTTGTCGTCGATTTCTTGTTTGAATTGTTCTTCCTGGCAGTTACGGGTACGCGCCGCAATGACTCGGCAGGGGGGCGGGCCGCAGAGAGACGGCGACACACCGCGGAAGTAAGCATTATAGGCAGCTCTCGCTGTCGATGCACCGGCGGCGGCGCGCCGCGCCGTTTGAATCGACGCGCCGATTCCCGCCCAGACGGGTTCTATTCGCGTCGCTGCGAATAGTGGGCGCGCACGGGGCTCGCAGTCCACGACCCGCGGCACAAGCGACCCCGCCTCATAAACCCTCTCGCGGGCAGTAAGGCCCTAAACGGATCCCGGGAACACACGTCCGTCCGGGCAGCCCGGGCCGCGCGGTAACCCTGACCACAGAGCTGCGGCCGCCGGCCGCCGGCCACCGCCGCCTTCCGCACAACTTTTCATAAAACGACTCGCTCTCCTCCGCGGTGGCGGTGGACGGCGGCGTCGTCGGCGACCCCGCATCGTCGTCATCGTCCGCATCCACCTCCACGAGGACACACTACTGCATAACAACTTCGACCGCTTTCCCCCCGCTGCTGTCGCTTTTATCAACGCAAACACGAGTAACTCGTCGGAAGTCTCTCCTGCAAATAAGCGAACTGCGCGGTGTTGACCGCGAGCCTACCCGGCGGCGGCGGGCGCTCAGCACGGCTGAGCACGGCTGAGTAGGGCTCAGCCACGGCTCAGCAGCACTCAGCAAAGTCCGCCGCCGCCGCCGCTTCGCAGCTTCCTTCCTGCCTTCCTTCCCTATTCACCGTGACGCAATGCGCAGCGCGTTCGGGGTTTAATTAGCAAAGCACCAACGCGCCAATGGGCCTGCCGCGCCAACTGACAGTTACTGTCCTAGTCCGTCCCTCTGTTGGTCTGTCTGTTGGTCTGTCTGTACGCAGCCTTATTCCTTAGGAATATCTGTAAGGGTTAGCAGCAGCTGCTCGAGTGGTGGAGGAAGGAAGATCGAGGAATGGGATCGGGGACATATGTCGAATATACGGAGAGTGACAGAGAGAGAGAGAGAGAGAGAGAGAGAGAGAGAGAGAGCGGGCAGCCGAGCGGCACGCGCCCCATCGCTGTCAACGCTAAACAACAGAGCGGCGGCACGGCAGCGCGGCAAGCAAGGCGACTGTCAAATGGAGCAGAAATGTTGAGCAAGGCACGAAAGCCTCGGGGCGTGGCCCGGCGAGGCCCGGCGAGCGGCGGCGCGCTTTACGTGCGCTGCGTAACCTGGCGCGTGGCGCGTCGTGGCGCGTGGCGTGTCGCGTGGCGTGTCGCGCACGGCCCTGCGCCACACCGACACCGGCTCGGACGTGACACATTGTCGGATAGAGGGCAGAGCCAGCCGCGCGGGATAGATGGATAGATGGATAATAGAGGCAGGACGGGGGGGATAGATGGATGGGTTGCACTTCCTCCTAACTAGGTCGGACGCGGCGTGGTTTAGGAAGAATTGATAAACAGGGATTATACGGTAGGACTTTTCTCAGGCAGGTTCAGGATTTAAGGCCGTCCGTATAAATATAATTTTTTTTGCCCCGGAGTTGTGATGAAGCTGTTGAACCCTAACTCGCGGTAATCGCTCGCCTAAGTAAAGCACGTCCGTGCGTGCGGTTTCGGTCTGGAGTATTCTGGAGGCTGTGGAGGGCCTGGAGGCTCCACCACCGCCACCACCACTCTGCGGCTTCCAGCGGCGCACCGCTGCCGAAAACATCACTTTCAGCCGGAGCTGCGAGCGGGCCCGCGCCGCTGCAAACTGCTTGCTGCGGCGGCTGCGGTCATTGGCACGTGAACCGGAGCGGTGACGTTTTAAAAGGGCGAGTTCTGCGGCGCGGAGTTAGAATCTTATTCCTAGAGATTTTCGAAAAAAAAAATTCCCGAGTTTTTCGACAAGTTTAACAATCGGAAAATTTGTGAAATTTTCTAAAATGTCATAGGTTTTTTTCCCGAAAATTTAATCGACATTGTAGAGACTGGAAGTCCTACTTATTCCAATCCAGCCGAGGGACGGAGCGTGCGCCGCTTCCACGGTGCCGGCGGCGGCGCGGCCGCCCGCCTGGTGGGTGGGCAGCTCCAACGGCACCGGCGCCGGCTGGGCTGCCTACCCGACCGGCGTCGTCAACCCGTCACCATACGCGCTCTCCCCGCTTAAAGACGGTCCCCACCAGCAGCCAACTGCACAGCACTCACCATGGACACGAAGTAGAACTTGTCGAACTCGAGCTCCTGCTGCCGGATGGCGGGCAGGGTGCTGGCCATGGTGCCGTGCCTCTGCAGCGAGTCCTCGCCAGTGTGCGTCAGCCAGGAGAGCACCTGTGGGTGGGAGAGAGAGAGATGAGCGAGAGGGTGTGAGTGTGTGTGTGTGTGAGAGAGAGAGAGACGGGGGCCGCTCACCTGCGTGGTCTCCTCCCGCAGCGCCCGCAGCCTCGCCGCCTGCCGCAGCTGGCCGCGTCGCGACTCCCCGAGCTGCTCCAGGCGCAGGGCCGCGCGGTCCACCTCCGCGAACAGCCGCTCCGCCCGCTCCAGCGACAGCCTGGAGAACGCAACGAAAATTCCAGTTTCACAAAACAAAAATTTGGTTACGTAAAAAAAATATTTCATTTTATTTTCCAAGTAGGTTTGCAAAAATTTTTGCTTGAATTTTTTTTTTGAGGTACCTGACGTCGTCGCTGTGGGCGAGCTGCTGCTGCTGGAGCTGGCGCAGCTTGTCCAGGACGCGAGGGCCCTCCCTGCGCAGCCGCAGCAGCGCCGGCTGCGACAGCGCCCGGCACAGCGCGCTCTGGTCCGTGTGCAGGCTGTCGCCGCTCACCGACAGCGGCAGCGCCGGCGGCTCCGCCTCGTCCGGCTCGGGCACCAGCACCAGCTGCAACACAGGCGGGGTGGCCCCGTCGTTGGTCTAGGGGTGACGGTCGCGGCTCCGGGTGCGGGAGGTCGCGGGTTCGAATCCCACGGCCGGCCCGGCCACGGACGGCTAGGCCGCCGGGCGGGTAGGCAGCGGGCGCGGTCGCCTGGGCGGGGGAGTACGATGGGCTGCCTACCCCGCGCATGGCAGGCGCCGCGCGGGCGACAGCCGCCGCTCTCTCTCTCTCTCTCTCTCTCTCTCTCTCTCTCTCTCTCTCACCGTGCTGCCAGTGACGGCGCCGTTGCCCAGGGCGCCGGGCGTGAGCTGCGCCATGACGCCGCCCAGCCCCTTGCCGCAGCACTGGCACGCCTCGAGGAAGGGCTCCAGCTCCTGGTAGAAGGCCACCCAGGCGGCGTGCGCGTGGCGGAGGCCGCCGCCGCAGCTCTCGGGCAGCGCCGCGTCCGTCAGGAAGTTGCGCTGCGCCACGCTGTCTCCGAGGATGTGGTACTGTCGCACAGATTCGGAAACGGTTAAAAATATAAAAAAAAAGAAGCTCAAACAAAAAATGAGACTAAATTTAAGAATGGGTCTCAAAAAATAGACTCACAAAAAAATTAAAAAATGAATTTTTTAAAAAAAGCTAAAAACATCCAACAGTTTAACACGTTCAACTTGAAAATGACAAAGATGCAAATGAGGAGCTACTGACCTGCACGTCGCTGAGCGGCAGCACGCCGCGGCCGCGGCCGGTCCCCCGCCGGGGCGCCGGGGACCCTCTGGGGGACCCCCTGGCCGCCCTCTTCTGACACACCAGCACGCTGGACAGCTTCACGTCCGCCTGCGAGCACAACAATTCTCTTTCAGGGACGATTTTTTTTTAAAATAAAAACGTGCGGGGGTCGCCGTCGGTGGTGGTTTCGGTAAAGCGTCGCGGCGGCGGCGGCGGCGGCGGCGGCCGCACGTGGACGCACGTGGCCGGAAGCCGGGGCACGTGCCGTATGCTAAGGAGATAAGCGGGGCGCAGCGGCGCAGCAGCCCTGTGACGCACGTGAGGAATGCGTGGGGTCGACGACCCCCCGCGGCCCAGCCCGGCACAGAAATGGCGCGGGACGACGAAAAAGATGAATTATGCAGCTCGACTGCAGCGCCGCAGACGCCGCCGACGCAGACGCCTTGCGGCCGAAATCTGTGTAGTGGCATCTGCGAGTGTGTGTGTGTGTGTGTGTGTGTGTGTGTGTGTGTGTGTGTGTGTGTGTGCAGTATACTCACGGTGAGCAGGCAGAGCGCCTCGTCCAGGGTACGCAGGCGGTGCAGGCCCTCGTCGCAGTCCGGGAGCACGTCCACCAACGCCAGCAGCGTCACGCCGTCCATGCCGCCCCTGCAGCAGCCGAGCCAAGTCAGCAAAAAAAAAAAAAACTTTTTCAAATTGTTCTAATATTTTATTTTTTAATTTTTTTTTATTTGGTATTTCAACTGGAGGTTGACCTTTCAGGTGGCACCCGCACGCAACACCGGGAGTCAAAAGTTACGAGCCGTGAGGACACACGCGCACGCACGACGGCGGCGCCTCGTTAAGCGAGCGTTATCACCCGCGGCGTCGTGTGGTATTTGAACCCGCCGCTATCGTACCTGAGGACGGCCATGAGGTAGCACAGCGCCGCGGCCAGCTCCGTCGTGGACACCCTGGCGGCCTCCGTGACCTCCGCGTCGTACAGCACCAGCGGCCGGCCCGTCACGTCGTGGACACCTGCGGGTGGGAGCGAGACGTCAGACGGAGAGAAACAAAGCACGACCACAACCCTATATTTTATTTTTAGAAAAATAAAATGGCATTATATTTTATAGTGATGATACTTGATAAAAGAATTTGCGCGCACACATCCACGTTTGCCTTCCTACGTACACAACGACGAGAAAAAGCGGCTCGACTTTCTGATCCCCTGGCCGGACGGACGGGCGGACGTTCCCCCGGCCATTGAAAATAAAAGCATCGGGGCCGCGCCGCCGTGCGGTGCGGTGGCTTCCCGCGCGCATAACAATCTAGCCGGCTTTGGCGGACGATCCGACCATCCTGACGTGATCGGCCGCCGCCGACGTCCCCTTTCCCTCCCGTAGGACATATCAGTTTCACTTTCCGACGAGAGATGAGGCTGTCGAACCCTTTCATCTCAAAGGTCAAAATGCACAGGCCACGTTCTGCTTGTTGCACGACACAGCAGCAGCAGCAGCAACGGCGCGGCCCGGCCGGCCGGCCGCCGGCTCCAAGCGCTGTCCGGCCTTGTCGCCATATGCACGGCACTACCAGAAACACGCCGCGAGCTGCGGCGCGGCGCGGCGGCCGTGGGACACGAGTACTCTCTGCGGCCAGATGTTGGCCACGGTGAACGCGGAATCAAGCCGCGCTGCCATTTTAAAACAACAACAACCACGCGCGTCAATTTTCTTATTCTTATTTTTCCAAAACTAAAAAAAAAATATTAAAAAATAAAATATATAAATCAGAAGCTCAGCCATGACGACCTGACAAGCCATGAATCACGTGATCGACCGGCATGAACCGTCATAAATCCAGGAGCGCGAGAGAGACGGATCGGATCTCGTCGAATGCGCGCGCGCGAGAGAGAGAGACACACACACGGACACTACTTGCGCATCTCTTGCATCGGACACGGCAGCCAGCCAGCCATGGACAGCCGTGCCATGGGCAGCAGTGCCATGGGCGCAGAGGGGTCATGCATGACTCATGGCTGGGACTCGTATACTGACCTGGGAGCTGCACGCCGCCGGCCAGGAGGCGGTCCGAAAGCTCGGCGATGCTCTTAGGCGCGACCACGCTCCCTAAAAAAAAAAAACAGACAAAAAAACACGGAAAATGAAAAAAAAATCATACAAGCTTTTCATTACACTGTTCGATTATTTCATAAAACAGAAATAAAAAAATTGTTCGAAAAAAGCACATCAAGTTTTAATTTCTAAAATATCCTGAACTTCCCATACAAGGTGTTCCCTACGATTTTCAAGCTTCTCACAAAACATTAAGATATTTTTTTTTTAAACAATGAAAAACTGCAGTTACTTTTTTCCCTGAAAACCCCTTCCCCGGCGGCCCGACGTCTCCCATCACACGGCCTGAAAGGTCGCTGCCCCCGTCGACGCCTCTCCGACGCGCGCCGCGCCGCGCATCCAGGCGACCCCCCGCAAATTAATTAACCCGCGCCCGTGCGGCGCGCGTTTTGTTGCAGCCACTTTGGCCACCCTTCCGGGGGGATATAATCGATTCGTAAAACGGCGGCACGGGTCGGAAGAAGCGCGGCAAGAAAACAAAAGACTGTGGCTGACGTCCGCGCGGGGCTGACGCCTGGCTGACGCAGGGCTGACGCCTGGCTGACGCCCGCAGAGCTCCCGCCCTGTCAGGCGTGTCCAGGTGTGTCAGCGCTGCCACCCTGCCGCCGCTGCAGCCGCGGCACGCCGAGACTCCAATCGCAATCGCAATGGCAATCGGACGGCGGCGACAACGACGGCAATCAGGCGCTGTGACGGACGGAACACGCGCCGCGGACAGCGTCACGCGCGGCGTTCGGAAGTCCGCGCGCGCGGCCGCCGCCGTCTCTCTCCCTCCCGCGGGCACCGCCGCCCCCGAGCCGCCGGAGGGAGAGAGACGGCGACACTTTTTATGATCGCCCTCCTCCTCTCCTCGCCGATAAAGAGCACGCGGAGGACAACGCCTTGCTGACCGCCGCCGCCATGGCGAAAGGGATGGGATGGCGGAGGGAGGGAGGGAGGGAGGGAGGGAGGGAGGGAGGGAGGGAGGGAGGGAGGGAGGGAGGGAGGGAGGGAGGGATGAAAGTGAAATGTATTCCTGACCGGCCGTGTCGCAACAAGCGGTTACCGCCCATCACACTGCGGAGCGCCGACCCCGCGCCAATTACCGTCAAACGCGGCACTATTTATGAAAATCTACGGCGAAACTGCAGCGTGAACTACAGTCACTGTGGCTCCATAAACTACAGTTTCATTGCGGCTGCGCTGGGGGTACTGTGTCCGAAAACAGTAGTTTGCCCCAATTGTCTCGTCCTTTTTTTTTTCCTGCGGTGGAAATTTAGTTTTGTGTAGAAACTACGGTTTAAATGAAGTCTCTCGGTGTAGTTCAGCCCGCGGACCCTCGGACCGGCCGGACCCGTAGCGACATAGAGTTTATCGTGAATTTCCCGCAGCGCCCGCGCCGCCTTATTAAACAGGATTTATCCTACACGAGCTTAAAATGTCCACCGGCGCCAACTGTAACTATTCCAAGTGACGCCGGTGATGGTGGCGTCGGCGCAATGCCAACAGCGCCCGGGACAGTCCCACACCGCCACCGCAGCAGCACCAGCCGACGAATCATCAATGTTGTTGCTGTTGTTTTTGATGCCGACAAAAAGAAGAGTTGAATGAGGCGGGCTGAATGGGTGTGTGACTGTGTGTGTGTGTGTGTGTGTGTGTGCACCACCGTGTGGGTCAACGTCCATCCAGGCCGCTGCACGAGACGGTGCTGTTACATGTGTTTTATCAGTATGACGTTCCCCCATCACAACCCATACTCGCCCCTATGTACCTTATCATCTGTATTTGTGTGCCAGGTTATATTTTTACCGGTCGAAAATCTATATTGAAAAACGGATACGGCTTATGTCGTTTTTCGTACTTGACAAAATTCTTAGATATATGCCACCCGCACACACAGATTCCTAATCATTTTGAAAAAAAGGCCTATTAATTTTTTTTAAAAAAAATCTTGAGTGTTTTCTTTTTGTTGGTGTAACACGCTGAGCTAGGGGACCCCCTGTCGTGGAACGTTTCGTCAACGTCAATCCACAGTGGTCTTGTCACGATGCGCCCCATGCGGCGCGTGCCCCCTCCCCGCTTCTCTCTCTCTCTCTCTCTCTCTCTCTCTCTCTCTCTCTCTCTCTCTCTCTCTCCCTCCATTTTCCCGCCAACTTCCCAAGCGGCAGACAACCAATCATCCGTCCGTCTGTCTGTCTGTCTCCGCCCCCTCACCATCTCTCTCTCTCTCTCTTGCTCTTCCGTTTTCGTCACATTCTGTCGTCGTTCCTCGTCAACGGCCAACGAACAGCAGGCTCTCTCTCTCTATTTTCTGCCCTTGCACCCTCAGAGGTTGGTATTACTGCGGCCCGTGCTGTCGGGCCCCATCGTTACGTTGGCCACACTGCCTCCCCCCCCCCCCCTCCTCAACGACTCAGTGACTCATCGCCATACAGCACCAAGGGACCGTTCAATCGTCCACTCATCCATCGACTTTTTTTTTTTTTTGCTTTTGAGAGACCCGTATCGCCTGTCCTTGTCTACCACGCGGGGAAGGGCCAAGGCAGCAGCTAACAGAGAGAGAGAGAGAGAGAGAGAGAGAGAGAGAGGCATGCACATCCGCGGGGGCTCGACATCAATGAAGTCGTCGCGTCTTCGTGTTGTCTCACTCGCTCTCCCGGCGGCGGCCGGACCGGCCGGCCTCGCCCCGTCTCTCTCACTCCTGCAGATGACACCGGGGAGTGTCTGCGACGCGTGTGGCGCGGCGGCCTGGGCCCGGCCGCCCCCAGGGGGAGAAGGGAGAGGTGAGCAAACGAAACTGGATTGGTATTCAAAGCAGGACGGGGCTGCAGTGACAGGTCTGTTCCAACGTGTTTACAGAGATGACGTGGCCGCCTGAGCAAGAGAGAGAGAGAGAAATAGAGAGAGAGAAAAATAGAGACGAGAGACGAGAGAGAGAGAGAGAGAGAGGGCAGGATATAAAAGCATGCTTTTGGCATGCAGATGTGTGTTAAGTGAACATTTTTCAGACGGCGCAGGCAGGACCATTCCTCGCACACGACTTAACTCGTCCGGATCGAAGCGGAGCACCCGGTAATGAAATGCCTCTAATCAAACACACGTTCCGATTTTATTGGTCGCCCATTTATTGTTAAGTCGGCCATCTTTGCGTTAACGAGCGGCCTGAGGCAGCGCAGCAAGGTATACGAAACGAAACGATTTTTGATCGACGCTTTGCCGCACAAAACACTTAAAAAAAAAATAATAATAAAAAATTCTCGCTTAGTTGGGTGTTTGAACCCGGTCCCATATTTCCAGGGCGGGTCCGGTTTCCGGGACCGTGTTTCCCCGTGTCGTGTTCCGATGCCCGAAGTCACTCATTTTGACGCTATTAATGCAGGCCCATGGAGCAGCGGCGGCGGCGCAGCGCGGCGCTGCAGCGGCCCCGAACCGAAATATTAGTGAACGTTTCTTGTTCCCCCGACCTCTTCCCTTTTGCTGCCGCCCTCAGCACGACAGGTGGGTGTGTGGGCGCCCGATCTCATTTCGAGGGGCTTGTATGTATGAGCGAGAGAGAGAGAGAGAGAGAGAGAGAGAGAGAGAGAGAGAGAGAGAGGAGGCGATGCTCCCCGGAAACAAACCCACACAGCGGCGCTACATGTCGGGCGTGATGTGTGGGGAATAAAGAAGGGGGGGAAATGCCCGGAGCGAACCATCATGCACGCCCCGTAATCACGCCCAAATTAAAGTGGATTCCGGTGGGTTAGGGAAGGCGCCGCGCGGTCAAGCAGTGCCGGGGCAGAGAGAGAGAGAGAGAGAGAGAGAGAGAGAGAGAGAGAGAGAGAGAGAGAGAGAGAGAGAGAGAGAGAGAGAGAGAGAGAGGTGTTGTGGGAATGACAGTATCGCTGTAGCGAATCGTCTTTACTTCAAAAAAATTATAAGGTAGAATCTTTCCAATCAATTTATCAAATCTTTCCAATTCCATTTTTTTTGAATTTTTTTTCGTTGAGGTCCACACATATTAAATCACAATTTAGGCTACTAAAATTTTTGAAATTTCCAAATAATGTCTTCAACTTTGATTTTTGCAAAAAAAAAAAAACTTGGAATGTCGCATGTCGTGGGAATTTCACGACGGTGCAACGTGATCTGTCCGGATTTGTCACGCACACACACACACACACACACGCACCGCTATTCGCCTGCCGGCCTCTATGTGCGGTCCAGGCGGGCAGCAGCGCAGGTCGGGCCGAGCCCATCCCCGCCCACGTCGAGTCCCTCTGCCGGCCGGGAGGTCCCCTGGCGGGCGGGGTCCCTGGCGGGGCCCCTGACGGGTTCCCGGGGCCCGGGGGTCCCTATGTGGGGGTCACCATACGTCGGTGCGTGGTCACGGCTCATAAACACCTACAGCGCGCCGCGCCCCGCCCGCCGGCCCCGCCCACCCCGGTTCACGTTCGGCTCCCGCCACCGCACAGCTCTCCCGTGTTACTGCACACACGCACACGCACACACACACACGGCGCAGTCACCCATTCAGCTGCTGCCGTTGTTTTCGGGGCGGACGCCGCGGCCGCATCGGGCCGCACGGCGCGGCTTTAATCAACCGCTTCATTCCCTATGCACATCCACACTATCACTCAAGTGCCACACAACGCCCGCGCGGACGTCGCCGCGGCGCTCACAATATTTTTTTTTCTCGCGCGAGTATTAATTTTTTTTCCCCCGGCGGTATAAAGGCGTTATATTAAGGGGGGTGTTCCTCGGGCAGGTGTGTGGCGTCCGGCCGTGTGGGCGGCGGCAGAGGGCGCCAGGAGCGCAGGCGGCGGCCAGGCGGCGGCCAGGCGGCTCCAGCGTCGTCAACCTCCAGTGCGGCGCCACAGGCCACAGAGGAGTACGATTGGTCCGTAAATAAAAGGAGCGCGTAAAATTGATGCCTGTTCGTCGCAGCGGACGGTGTGTGTGTGTGTGTGTGTGTGAGTGCGCGCGTTAGCCGTACATGGAGACCGTCCTCGGAACTGTAACAACCCGACCGACACACACACACACACACACACACGCACTCGCATGCAGGGCAGGGTCAGTGCCCGGCGGCCATGTGGGCCGCGAGGTACCCCTCCTCTCTGTACACTGACAAGGGTCATAATAATCATCCCCCGATTTTCGGCAGTAACGACGGGGCCGTTTTAGAGGCCGTTTTAAGAACGTGCGGCCTCTTCTGATAAGAAACCGCGAAAAAAGTGAGTAAATGTGACCAAATCCTTATCCTTAATCGGAAAACGTCATGTGAGCCCCTTTTTTTTTTTTTTTTGGAATTCAGGGATGACGCCCGGCAGGTCTCAAATCTGGAGTCAGGAGTTCTGTCTGTACCCACCGGATCGCAGCAAGCTGGCGGCTGTCGGCGTGGAGGTGCAGACGGGGGCCGCGGGGCAGAGGCCGCCGCGGCCCGGGGTGGCCGGGGTGGCCGGGGTGGCCGGGGTGAGCGGCGCGGCGCCCGCACCGCCGCCATCCTCCTCGTCGCTGTCAATGTGGGGGATGGCGGCCAGCGGGTCCAGGGCACCGAGGGGCGAGGGCCCGGGGCTGGACAGCGGCATGCTGGGGCGGCATCCAGGACAGGCGGCACCCTGCAACACACACACACACATAATTAGATTCACCTTCATCGGCAGAAAATTTCTAGATTTTTTCCAATTTTTTCATAATTTTTTCATAAATTTCATAATTTTTTTCAGGAAGTTTAAACATTTTTTTTAAACAATTTTTTTAAAATTCCAACATTTTTGGTTTTGAAAATTTAGAAAGTTTCTGGAATGCATTCTTCCAATTTCCGTTCAGCAGCATAGCGTGTCTGTGGAGCCCTACGAAATTCCTGACCCCCCCCCCCCCCACACACATGTCCAGATTCACACACACACACAAACACACACGAAGGCTTCTCTATTTAATTACTAAGCCCGCCAGATTCAATCCTAGATGTTGTGTGCACCACCACCTGATTCACAAGCAGAAAACTAATTTCACGCGCGGCGTTTTGTGTATTGCTTTCCGGTTCGGAGGCTACTCTTGCCGCTTCTTTACACGTCGTAGTGGGCGGGCCCCGCCCTGTGAGCGTGTTTCGGTGGGCCGTGCGTGTGGCGGCGGTGGCGGCGGTGCGTGGCGGCAGCAGAGGACGCCGACGACGACGCCCCCCGCGGGAGATAACCGAGACAAGACTCAGAGTTAGAGCACGCCGTTCTGCGTATTACGACCCTGTGTACACTTCAAACACAAACAGCCGAGGGTCCTGTGTGCCAGCGAGGGGCGGCCGACAAAAATTATTGTCAAAAAAAAAATCAGGAGAGAGAGAGAAAGTAGTCGATGAAAAATGAGAATTACAGAGCTATGTCTACACATATAGAAACTTAGAGTTTGATCTTCACCTGCCACCACGCGTCCAAATTTTTTTCCGGTAAAATTTAAAAAAAAATTCCAATTTAGGGAACTTTTTTGATTTTTTAAAGTATTTTTTTTGCGATTTATTTGGCGAAATTTTACGAATTTTAACGGGACTGTCAACTATTTTCCAGTCTCTCTCTCTCTCTCTCTCTCTCTCTCTCTCTCTCTCTCTCTCTCTCTCTGCCCACCCCCAGGTGTGCGGTGCGGGTCCGCGTACGGTCCGTACCCACCAGGGCGCGCTGCGCACGGCACAGCACGGCGTCGTCCCATTGTATTGTCACGTGCACACACACACACACGCGCACGCACGCACACACACAGAGGCCCGCGGCACGTCCTCGTCGTCCTCGTCGCCGACGCCGTCCCCGCGGTGCACCATGGCGAGAAAACCCCCGAGAAAGTGGTGGTGGTGGTGGTGGTGGTGGTGGCATCATCTCTGTGTGCTAAATGAACCGCGACATTACCGTCTCCCGGCGCGCGGCACGGCACGGAGAGCGGGGCTTAATCAAGCGATTGTCCGGCAGGGGGATAACCATCTCCCGCCGTGCACCGGGCGCGCCGCCTTAACACCACCGGGCCACACCGCGCCACGCCGCGCCACGCCACGCAGCGTCACGATGGCGCATATGCAGCGCACGCGGCCGCACACTGCCATAAAAACACACATGCACACGCACACATTCCAAAAACCGCAAAAAAATAAATAAAAATCGGATGAGTATTGTAGAAATTTCAAGTTATAATTTTTTTCCTTTTTTTTACCACGACCTGTTGCGTTTCCGCGGTGAGTGGGTGGCAGCAGAGCAAGGGACCGTATGCGGACGAGTTTCTCCACAGGCGCTGGTGTATGTATGTGTGTGTGTGTGATCGGCATCGGACACACACACATACACACACGCACACACACTGAGGCGGCGTGGCCGAAAGGGCGGAAAGAAAAAGGAAGAAACGGTCGATAAATCCGAGTATTTGATTATTCGATCGGAACCGTCCCGTCCGTTCACTGCGGCCGGGTTGCGTCACGGATGCGCATGCGCGGCGCGGGGGGGCCGTCGGGGACGTGCGGGGGCCGTCGGGGACCCTCCCTCCCGGACCCGGACGGGACAGACTCCCGATCTCCGGATTGATTTCCTCAATCGCACGCTCCGCTGCTCTTTGGCATGAGGCGGGGGTCCCTTGCTCGGACGGGGAGGACGGCCCAGTCCTGCACGCCGCTGTTGGCTTCCGACCGCCACTACCGTCGGCCAGGGTACATAAAAAAAACTCTATCCAATATTTTGGTTCATTCATTATTTTTCTTTTCATTTTGCAGCAAAATAATTCATTATTCACGATATTCTTTTTTGTCCACCGACAGTGTCTGCGGGGACAGCAATATTGCAAGGCGGGTGCGCCAGCGGCGCCACGATCCCCATTCAATAACCGCGCGCGACTGTACATAACCTTCCACAATAACTTTGCAGCGGAACCTTGCCGACGGGGCGGACAGGAAACGGCAGCGCGCCGGAGTGACAATGTGACGCGCGAGTGCGACAGAGAGAGACGCGGGGGGGCGCCCCATTCGACTGCGGTGGTGCGAGAGAGAGAGAGAGACGGCGCGCGCCGCACTGCTATTCGCTCCCATTCATCCCCCGCTATCCTGCCATGCCCGCCGCCGCGGTCTCTGAAACCGTGCGGTGTGCGAAAACACGGGAGATTTATCGCCCCTCACACCGCCGCGGCAGTTCGCACAGACGCATACACACGCACACACACACACACGAACGTACTATACACACTATGGCCGATAGAGAATATATTAACAACCCACAGCTCGTTTCATCCACCCCTATACAGATGCAAAGGGGAGAAACCTTTTTGCCGACATCTTACAAAAAAAAATTGACTTCAATAAAACTCCAGTCTAAATTTGAATTATATTTTTCTTCAGGAAAGTGTAATTTCTAACGGCGTTATTTCCCTTAACGGCGCATCGCGCATCCCGCCCGGGGGGCATTATATTATGAACCAGTTTGACTTGTGAATACGCCATTGGAGGCGCCGGCCGGCCGCCGCTGGCTCGGCGCGCCACACAACAACATTGTGTGCCTGCCAATAGTGCCGGTGGCCGGCTGCCTGGCGTATTGGCAGTCCCCTGCGTGCCGCCGGGCTGTTTCTTACACAACGGCCTCGCTATCGGCAGCCGCAGATTTGTCAAGCCGATATGTGGGAGAGATACGAGGAGGGGCGGCTGCGTGGGGCTCCCTCATTATTCGCAGGTGAGTTTCGCGTCGCTTATTGGCAGCGCGCGCGGCGGCCGCCGTCGCTTGACAGCCCAATTTTATACACACCGCGGCTTGCGCGCGCGAAAATTCGAAAATACCGCGTGGTGTGCGCCGCCGTGCGCGAGCTGTTTGCGCTGCGTTTAACGGCGAGTCGGTGCGGAAGTCGGGCGGAGAACGGAGTGCAAACTGGTGAGGCGCGCTTATCTGCAGGTAGAGCTGCCGCGCGGCGCCCCCCAGATAGCCGGCACGCGGCTCTGCTGGTCTTTACGGCGCGGCGCCGCCGAGTCTGTCCGGGGCAGCTAGATCGCGGCGCGAATATAATTCGGCGCGGCAAACGAGCGGAAACGGCGGGACGCCGCTGTTATGGAGATCGCCGCCGCGGCCGGCGTCAAACCGCGCAAGAAGATCTGCGCGAGGATCTACGAAGTGCGGAGCCATTTCTGTATGAGAATAACGCGCAAGGCGCCACATGAGACCGTCATCTAAGGACGGGTTATAATTGAAAAAATTATAATAAAAAAATGAGATTTTTTTCTTGAAGACGGTCAATATGTCAGGAAAAAGTCAGCTCAAAAATGTTTTTCTTTTTTTTTTTTTTAAACGTTTTCGACTGATGAAAATTTTTCGAAATATTATGTTATGACGACGCGAAAAAGGGTGTATATCCGTCCGCCTATGTGTGGGTCGACTGCTGCCGTTCCGCGCCCCGCTTCGACTGTCTCTCGGGAGATGCACGGCCTGCCGCTGCGTGGCTGGTGGGCGCGGCGGCCGCATGGCCGGCCGCTATTTCGGTGCATCGAGCAAACGCATCTCGGAGAAGTGCGTTGCCGTGGTGGCGGCGCCTCGGCGTCTGATGCCGTCTGCTGCAGTCGGGAGCGATGCAGCAGAGCCAAAAGTGTTCGGAAAAGTGTCCGAAAAACTCGTTAAAAGTTATGATTTTTAGAAAAACAGTTTTTTTTTAATTTTTTTAAAATAATCTTATGAGGTGAGTGAGGTCGTATAGGCGTGAGGCCCATATAATTATGGCGAGACACCCGGAGGAGTGCACAAACACACACACACACACACACACACCGAGGCCCCTCGTGGGGCCCTCCCCGCCGCCCCCTCCCCCCATACCGTGCACCGCGTGGCTCGCGAGGGGCGTTGACCCACATCCTCTGCCATCAGTCACAGAAAACCTTCTGCGAGGCAGGCAGCTTGAAGCCTCCTTCCCGACGCCTCCACGCCCCCTGCGGCGGCGCCCACCGTAGGGCACGGGGCCCCGCAGGGCCCCACAGGGGGCAGCTGCGTGGATGCAGGCGACGCGGTCTCTGGACCCGCGAGCTGGGCGGGGCCCCCGGCGGGGCCCCCGGCGGGGCCTGGCCTACCACAGCGACCGGGAAGGGGACGCACCCGACGCACCTGACGCTAGGCGAGGACAGGTTGGCGGGCGGCCCTGTGGGTGTGGGGGCTTTGGGCTGCGTAGCCTCAACCACGCGAGTTAAAAAAAATAATTAAAAAATCAACAGAAGTTTCTACAGAAAATAATGTCATTTTGTGACGGTGTGCGCACGCGGTACGGGCAAAGCGAGCCTGGCATCGAACTATCTGCCGCAGCTCTCCGCTATACTACGGGGCCCGACGTTGTCAAATCAAGTTTACGAGATAAGCCGTCGCTGGGGGAATAAAATTACTCCCCAACTCACACCCCGCTGCCCGAGTCCGCGCGCTGCATTTCCTCAAACAGACGATCGGTCTCTGCTGATAGGACTCTCTCTATCTCTCTCTCACACACACAGAGTTCCCGTGCGCTGCATCTCAAATCAAAACGGGGGAAAAAAATGAATCGAAAATAAGTCGGAGACAAAAAGCCATTCCCTTTATTCCGACTGGCAGCTCCGCTGGCCCCGCAGCAGCGCACCACCGATTAGTGCGTGTAACTGTCGGCGGCATTTCTCACCGCCGCCTATATAACGGGGCACAAGTTCTGATGGGATAGCCGGGCACCGTGGCGGCCGCATGTCCTAGGGGGCGGTGGTGGTGGTGGCGTGTCGTTTGTAAGCAACAGAACGGGGCCTTGGACGCTAACGGGGGCGCCGGCCGTTACGTCCGAACCTCTCCGTGTTTTGGACTGTATTTGACTGTATATAACTGTATTTGTCTGTATTTGACTGTTTTGGCAGAGCACTGAGGCGCGCGAATTTCCCCTTTTGACGTGCGCGCGAGCGGCGGCGGCGGCGTTACCGCCAGAATTGCATCACCAGAGGCCGCCTCGAGTGCGACAAGGCGCGCACTCTATTGTGGCTCGGAAATGAAGCCTCACCCACAACTAAATGGGAGAAGAAAGGCGGCATGGCCCATTCGTTTGTCAACCGCGGCGCGCTGCGCGCGCATGCAATGTGTGCTTGTGGGTGGGTGTGCGAGTGTGTGTGTGTTTGCACGTACGAGAGTCCATGCTGATAAAATGTCCACGAGAAAGTTTAGTCAAATTTTTTAGAAAAATCCAGAATTTGAAAAAAAGGAAAGTGATTTTGGTTGGGTTCCATCACCATTTCGATTGGATACCAAAATTAATTTCACAAACTTGGATCTAAAATCCAATCAATTTTTTTTTTAACTTTGAGTTGGCTGCACCTAGGCGCAGTTACGTGGGCGCATCCGCGGGGCAGCGCTCCCTGCTCCGCTCTATGCACTCCCGGAACACGGCCGGCCGGGCGTATCGCTCACGACGCCACCACACATAATCCGCTGCCAATAGGCGGCACGACACGCGGGAGCGACGGAGACAGAGGAACAGAGTGCAGTCTCTCTCTCTCCCACTCCCTCCTTCCACAGCGCCCCCTTGAGCGTCGTCAAGGGAGCAACATTGTTACGGCAGGGCAGGCCCATAGCGCCGGGCGCGGGTGCCAAGCGGAACGGGTATCCGAGGTATCTCTGCGTTTGATTGGAAGGGAAGGGGGAAGGCGGCGTTGTGCAATAAAGACAAATTATTCTACTTTTTCACGTCCGGGCCTCACACCGTAACGATCTCTGAAACGGGAAATTCCTTGACAATTTGGAGTAATTATTTCTTGAACCCCATTCTCTCTCTGTTTTCTTAAAAAGAATGATTCTATTATGCAGTTTCAAACGCCGCCCAAAAATCTGCGAACCTGGAAGAGCTCAAAGCATAAAAGTATATGAAACACTTGCGAAATTTTCAAAAAAAAGCTCATGTTCTTAGGGTGTGATGCGGGGATTGTTTTTTTTTTCTTTTTTTTTGAAAAAAAAATGGGTAGAAGCTGAACATTTTAGGGCGGCTTGTCAGCGGAAATGAGCTCGCGATCCGGGGGGACTGGACAAGAAACATGAGACGAGATATCAGAGAGCTTTGCTGCGGGCACCGCGCCAGCCGGCCAGCCATCGTCGACCGGGACCCAAGGAGGCTCGCCCTGGACCCACCAGGACCAGGTCTGATCACATCACAGCACGAGCCAGATACACGACCATCCCGGACAAATCAAGCTGTCGCGCGGACTTTTGGTTGGCGCTGCCAGGACAGACCCTACCAGCATGCGAACCACACTGTTGAATTTTTTTTTATCTCTCTTGAAATTTCTGACAAACTGCATGTCAAAATTCCTACCACAAATACTTTGGCGTTAATTAAACGCATTGGAACGACAACATCAACAACGGGCTGTGATTCAAAAGTGACGAACGACGGGTCCCGCGCGCCTTCGCAGCCGGACTGGCATGGTGTTTAATAGATCTGGTTTTCAGCGCGTTAAAAAAGATATAACAAATAATACTGAAATTAGTGACCAGTTCAACAAACACGATAGAAGTGGTCTCAATAAAAAGGAATGCACCGATGGCTGCGATCCATCCAGGCTAGTGGACCAAGGCAGCCCTCCCGATAAAATGTCTGTTAAAAATCGTAGAGAAAATTTTTAACAAAAAAAAATACTTGAAAAAAAAAGAAATAAAGTCGGTCGCCTAGAGATAATACGGGGTCGCCGTGACCACCTCCGCACTGCGCCGCGCCCCTCCGGGGGCCCCGCGGGGGGTCTAATAGGTGTGAAGCGTCGTGCCGATCGTGAGGCGTGGCGGCGTAGCGGGGCCCCGCGCGGGGGCGGCAGCGGGCGGCGGCAGGTCCCGGTGCATTGTTCCAGTGGGGCCAATAGTGCCCCGCACTGCTATCGGCACTCGGGCATGACACTCTTTGCAGGACGCCGCCGCCGCCGCCGCCTGGAGGGTTGGCCGGCCCGCGGTGCCGCGGCGCACCCCGGCCTCCCTACCCTGTCAGGGGCCGTGGAAGCCCTGGAGGCCCTGGAGGCCCTGGAGGCCCTGGAGGCCCTGGAGGCCCTGGAGGCCCTCCTCCAGCACGACTACGACCACACCACCGACGGCGCGACAAGCCGGACGCGGCCACGACGGAACACGATCTTAAAAGCAAAAGCCGTGCGGCCGTGAACCAACGGTGCAGCGTCAAACCCGATGGCGGCCGGGCCATTAGTAGATACTGTCCGCGCGGGTGTGCGTGCGTGAGTGTGTGTGCGTGTGTGTGTGTGTGTGTGTGTGTGTGTGTGTGTTACGGTGCTTGTCGCAGCCCCAACGCGCTGCGCGTGTGTGAGAGCGCGCGAGTGCGGATGGGGTTAGAAACGGTAGTGGGAATAACAGGGAGAGAGAGCGACAGAGCGAGAGAGAGAGAGAGAGAGAGAGAGAGAGAGAGAGGAAGAGATGATGCGCGTCTTGGCATCGCGGGCATGACGCGGACGAGATGGACTCCCCGATACACGGCCGCCAAACGGCGTGTCACACCGCCTTATCAAAAATAACCAATAGACGCGCCGGAATGACTTCTCAGCGCGCGCCGCGCCCGCGGCTTTAGCGGGCCGTGGCACACTTCCCGCACGCGACCGCCACGCGCACGCACGCACGCACGCACGCATGGGGGCGGGGCAGGTACGGCCGCGGTCACACGAGGGCGCATAGGAACCTATGGAGCGCGCGCCCTATGGGCCGTCGACTGTGTCCAATAAGGGCCCGTTACCTTCTGGCCCATGACTGAAAAATACCAGGTCCCCACGTCACTATGTTGAAAATTTTAATCTCGTGATAATTATTTCAGTTTTTTTTAAAGACCTACAATTATGTTTTGATGTTTTTGGAAAATAATAGTATTCCAACCATTGTACATCAAAAAAAAATTCAAGAAAAAAAAAATGATTTTTTTTGTCTGATATGAACACCCGGCTGTGCACGTCTGCGTCCACGCTGCTCGCGCCCGCAGCTGCCGCAGCTGCCGCAGCTGCATTACGGTGGTGTAGCACAAAGCGACGACGGCGGCGAACCCGCGGCTTCTGGAACCGGCTGGCCGGGCAGCATTAGTGCAGCATAAGTGCAGCAGGCGCGGGTCAGGTGCCCCAGCGACGCCCCGCGACAGTGTCTGATGGTCCTCTGCCGGTGCCGGACGCGCCCTCCCCCCGCGGTGGGGCGTGGCGGCGCGGCGCGCGCGGCTAAACACGGCCAAATTGATATCCGTACGAGGAAATCTCATTAAACGACTCAACGCTGCAGAGAGAGAGAGAGAGAGGGGGGGGGGGGTCACACTTCCTAGGAATGACCAACGAGGAACGGAAAAAAATCCATTAGCGAATGCAGACGCGCACATCGGTAGTCAAAACAAGAATTTTTAAAAAAGGAAAAAGAAAATCGAAATCGTACATTTAGAAACATTAACCGTTTTTTTTCCTCTCTTCTCTCGGAGTGCTTTGCGCGGTGTGATTCGAGGAAGCAGAAGCGTGGC
Source organism: Megalurothrips usitatus (assembly GCA_026979955.1). Lineage (NCBI taxonomy): Eukaryota > Metazoa > Arthropoda > Insecta > Thysanoptera > Thripidae > Megalurothrips > Megalurothrips usitatus. The sequence goes on from CM049601.1 coordinate 10,813,410, forward strand.
GTTGGGCACCGCGGCGACACACGGAGCGTCAGCGCGGAGGGGAACAGGGTCGTGTTTGTCTGGGCCTCTCGCGTCGCACGGCCACGGCAGGTAGTTTTCGGGTAAATATTGGGGGGGTTTGCAGTAGCACGGCAGCGGTGTCGGGGGCCCACCGCGGCTGCTGTTGGAACCAATGGGGGCTGCGGGGGCTGCGGGCGGGTGGGACGCGGTGCCCCCGTCATATTTCCTCGTACACCCCCTCCCCTCCACCCCTCACGGACCCCTCGTGGACGCTAGTGTACATTGCACACGGGGACACACACACACACACACACACACACACACACGGACTTTCACTGATGTTGAGTAGTGAAAAGAGGGGCACAGGCACAGGGCCAGCAGCGCAGTGTATATACACGGGCCCCACGACGACGTTCTGGGCGCATCCTATACTGCCACCGGCCCTACTTAGAGGCGGCCAGAGTGCGGCCACGCTGCTGCAGAGGCCCCTATGCGACTATCAAGACAAGGCACACCGTCAAACAAACTGTGATGAAATTGACATTTACAAAAAAAATATTTAACATTGCACATTTATTTTTTTTCTCAAGGTACATGCTACACATACGGCCAGGATGCTGTCCTTTCCTTTTTTTATTCGCGAGTCCACCCCACCTCTTTTTTTTCTTCTTTTTTTTTGACCTGATCATAATAAAGAGTCTTGACGAGAGCGGCAGCGGCGGTCGAGTAGCGGGCCAACACGAGTGCGACAGAGAGGCGTGGCACTCTTGTCGCACCGCGCACAAACACACCCGCAATGTGCGACCGCCGCTCCGCGACCGCTGCGACCACTCCCCGCCGCCGCCACCGCCGCCTTGAACAGCACTCCAGCGTTGATATTTCCGACGGGCCGCCGCCGCCGCCGCCAAATGTGTGTCCCGGCGGTACTACAAGGCGGCGGCGTGTTGCACAACACAGGAGGAGCAGCTCCCGGCAGCGGCCCCCTCGCTCTCCTGGCCGCGCTATTGTTCATTCATTACTCGGCCCAGGGGATTCGGCCGCCAGCCAAGCCAGAGCCGGCAGGGAGAGAACAAGGGGGGGTCCCCATGCCAGTCCCCATGGGTCCCCATGGGTCCCATAGGAAGGCGCTGCAAGTAGCACGCGCGGCCAGCCCGGCACAAGCCGACATGAGAGGCCGTGTAATGCTAGTACACATCATGCCATTCTTATTCTTATTTTTTTTTGGTATTACGAAAACGTTCCTGTTCATGACTGGTGTCATTTTTTTTTCTAAAGATCCTCGATTGCATTATGTATTTTTAAAAACGTTTTTTTTTTTTTTACATTTTTGGCGTGCAGGAACCAAGTATCGCTTAGGTTCCTGCATTTCCCTTTCTTCCTTCTCTGTCTCTCTCTCCTCGCAGTGACGACTGCAGCACACTTCTTCTTCATAACCTCCCGCGTGATCGCTTGCTGCTGCAGCAGGGCTCCCCCCGAGGCCCGAAAAACGGAGTGGCGCGGAACGCTTTTTGGTTGGTATCACTGCAGCATCGCACGCAACACGGCAGCGCAGCCAACAGAACAACAATGCAGCCAGGAAAGAAAGTGTTCCACAGCAACATATCTCTCTTGTACCCTGCCTTTTCTTTCTTTCTTTTTTTTTCGGAAACGCACGCGCCGCCCGCGTCTTTCTTATCCGATCACCTGTCGCCCCCAGCTAGGTCCTCCAGCAAAGCTTTCTTTACGAGGCCACGGAGAGCTTTAACGCTGTCCCATTCAGCATGACGAATGTGTGAGTTTGTTTTCCCTTTTGGCGAAATGCCACGGATGTTGTTGTTATTATCATTTTATTATTGTTTTCGTGGCTGCGCAAATATTGTGCAAGGCGGCGGCAAGGTTGGCGGGACTGCGCGCGGGCAGCGCCCCCAGCGGCCGGCGGGGGAGACTCATGGGAATGCGCGCGCGCGCAGCGCGGGCAGAGCAGTGCCTCCTTCGTATACGGCTGTTGTCGTCTCTCTCGCACCCCACACGGCACTGTGCGTGCGACAGAGACGGCAGCAGCTTCGAAAGCACACTGTTCAGACAATGCGAGCGCATGGCAGCCTAGCGCCTTCATGGCACGGACGGCGGTGGATGCCGAAGAAACGCGTGCGTTATGTGTGTGCGTGTACTACGTGCGTGTGTGTGTGCGTGTGTGTGTGTGCGCGCTGTTGAGGTGAGGTACCCTTTTGCATCCGGTGCGGGGCCTGTGGCGCGCTGACTGTGAGCGGGTCAACAAGGATGTTAGGAGAGAGAGAGAGAGAGAGAGAGAGAGAGAGAGAGTGTGGGTGCCCGTGCGGTGCCTGGCCGCGGCCGGTGTGCGAGAGGAGACACCCTTCACCCGTGCAACGAGTGCTGTGGTGTGGTGCCTCTTGCCTTGGGATCAAACACTTTCACTAGCCAGACATTGGGTGCACAACAAATAAAATGGTCTGTGCGTGTGTGTGTGAGTGAGAGAGTTGTGCGTGCGTTGCGCGTGTCCGAGTGGGACGGACGCTCACTTTCATTGCTGGGATTATAGTGGCGTTGATCGTGACCCGGTGTTTCGCCCTGGGCTCAGCAGACGACGCTCCTCGCCGTTCGGCGGCGCAGAGGGATCCAAACACTCGACGCCAGCCACCGAAGGAACAGCCGCGAACATTTGTTTTTAGACGACATTGTTTTAAAATGTAATTTTTGTTTGCAACCAGAACATTTTTCACCTCCAGCAAAAATTTTAAAAAGTGAACGAAAACGGTGCTGCCTCTCGTACCACACACACGTATCTTTTTTTTCGGGGAGTAAGCCGCTGAAATATAAAATGGTTTAAAATTGGATCTCCTTCTCTCTGTGTCTACCCACCGCCTTGCTCTCTCTTTCTCTCCCCATCTCTAAATTGGCAATTATCAATTATCCCTCTCTCTTTTTTTTTTTGAAGAGTGATCCTAGTCCGCTACCGGCCGGTGGCTCCTCGTTCCTATAAGTGGCCCCGATTCCATCTCTCGGCCACAACAACAACAATGTATAGTTAATGTATTCCCACGGCCGGCCAGCAGAGCCGGGTGGGCCCAGGCTAAGGTGCAGCCCCACCGCGCATATTTCATCGGAATCACACGCGAGTCGCCCCGGTGGCGGCGGCAGCAGCAGCAGACGACGCCTCGGGTCTCTCCTAGCCGCCGCCGCCGCCGCCGCCGGAGGTCTCGGCCAACAACGAGGTGAGCGCGCAGCAGCAAAAGGTTTTACGACGAAGCGAGCAAACAATTGAATCGGTCATAGAGGGGGCAAAGTAGTCGTCGTCGACGGGTCGGGGCTCTGCGATGGATCTGATGTGAGAGGAGAGGCGGTGTGTGTGTGTGTGTGCTGGCCGTCTCTCTCGCACTGCAGCCGCGGGTCAAATGGGGCGGCGTCCCCCCGTCGCTCTCGCTCTGCGGTGAGGAGGAGGTGTCTGGAGCCATCGTGTGCTACGCGGATGCCCGTCAAGACCGGCCAGGGTTATGCATCATTACAGACTGTGTGTGTGTGTGTGCGTGCACACCAACGAGCAGTCTTCACTACGCCAAAATGGTAGCGTGCAAGAGCCAACCGCACCGCGACGCTGTGAAAACCATGACGTGTTAAATTATCGTATACCGGTGCGCAGCCAGGCGGCCCGCCGCCGCCGCCGCTGCTTTTAAAACACAATGAGTTTGCGATGCTGGCCTGTAACTACGGCAAGCTCTTTAAAATATACGACCGCGCAAAAAAAGAAAAAAAGGAAGCAGAGGGTGCATTCTACGTACTTCTTTTCCCCCTGTGCACTTCGAATCGCAGCGTAGCGTTTTTTCAAAATACCCAATATTTTTAAAAAATTATTAATTTTTAGAAGAGAGAGGGCGAGGTTTCCGATTTTTTTTTCCTTGCGGGAATGTTGTACGTTTGTCGCTTGCCACGAGCAGCAACCAATCATGACGCCGAAAAGAGTCGTACTCTCTCTCCGTCTCTCTCCCTCCCCTCTCTCCGCCGTGTGTGTGGGTGGTACGCCCGTTATATACGATTGCCTCTCGATATATCCCCGATACTCCCAGCGAGGGTGAGTCGCGTTACGCACGCGGCGACGCGCGACGCACCGCCTTTCACAACATGCGCGCCATGATTCTGCACAAAAGGAAGCAGGCTGCGTTGGATCACCGCGGCGGCACGAGGGGGCGGCGCCTGCGTCGCCGACACCGCGGCCACACACCGCTGAGAGAGAGAGAGAGAGAGAGAGAGAGAGAGAGAGAGAGAGAGAGAGAGAGAGAGAGAGAGCTTTCCAAGGGGATAACATGACGATGGTGATGATGATTTTCGCGACAAATAACTTCAATTATTTTTTTTAAAAAAACATGTAAATTTTGTGGAGTAAAATTTTTGACAGCTATTATAGACGATGCCTCTCTCTCTCTCTCTCTCTCTCTCTCTCTCTCTCTCTCTCTCTCTCTCTGACTAGGTACCCCCAGGCCTGAGCCGCCCCTCCGCAAGGGCCCGCGCCCTTCCCGTCCGCCAGTGAACCTTGACCTACGGCGCTTTACAGCTGGCCGCCGCTGGCCGCCGCTGGCCGCCGCTGGCCGCATCTCGCAGATATACGTCGATAAATCGTCGGCGGACGATGCGAGACGTGCAAGCACACGTGTAAATGTCATGATTTCGACGTCGTTTCGACGAGTATGTGAGGAGGAGGAGGAGGAGGAGGCGGGGGGACTCTCACAACAAAGCAATAGCAAAAATAATAACTTTTTAAAATTTTGTTTTTAAATTTTATTTTGGGCGTGTATAATTTCCTCCTTGTTGCCCTGTAATACTTTTTTTTCCTTATCCGCACGACACGCGCCGCGAGGCGTTTTTCCGCATACTGTGCCTGCATATACCTCCAGCTTTGGTTGGACACACTTTCCCTAGAGCTTGCACGCACGACCACGACGACGGTCTCCTGTCCGTGTGTGTGTGTGTGTGTGCGCGCGTGTGTGTGTGTGAGCGCACAACATTCATATTCACCTGCAAACGGGGCCCCTTTGCTGCCATACTGGGTGTGCGCGCGCGCGCGGGCGCTGCACATTCGAGGGACCGCTTACCTGTGAAACAAAAACAAGAATGATAATTAGCCAGACGTCCATGTAAGGGGCGGAGTCAGGGGGGGGGGGGGGGGGGGGCTGTGCTACACTACTCTGCAACTGCGAGGCACACACCCGGCAGGACCCTTGCCGACAGCCCCACTGCACCAGATATGACTTCTTAGCACACATGGCAGCGGCGGCCTCCCTCGTCCTGTGCCAGCCCTGTGTTGTGTGCCCCGCCCCGTGTGTGTGTGTGTGTGCGCAGGGCAGCAGCGCCCCCTACAGCGAGCACGTACCCACAAACGTACAGGGCGTATTTGTAATGCGTAATCGTGTACAAGCACCGCCGGAGAGGGGGGGCATTATGTGCGTAGCATGTCATAGCGCTAATTTAATATATTCCACACGCACGAAATACTTCACATTAAAAAAATATCGATATTTTAAAATAACAATAATGTACACATATTTTAGGGATTTTTAAAAATAATTTCTCCGCATATAAACAAATGATTTAAAAAAATTGATTCTCTATGTGGAGCGCCTGCGGCCGGCGGGGTAGGCCGGCCCGCACGACACGGGTGCCCACGCGCGCCGCCATTGCCTACCCGGCAGGCGCCCGCGGCCGGCCGTCTCAGCGAGGAAGGTGCGGATCGGGACGTACGGGCGACATACACTCGCCGGCGGCGGTCCCCATCCGGCCACGCGCGCGCGCACACACACACACATTTATCTCAATAAAGAAAAATAAAACTAGTAAAAGACCTCTCTGTCTGTCTCTCTCTCTCTCTGGATGTGCTGTAATGATGCAGAGAGACAAGCGGGAGGGCGCGCGTGGCGGCGGGGGGAATGACCCTGCGACCCTTGCGAGCAGGGAGGGGGGGCTGGGGGAGCCCCCCCCCCCCCCCCCCCCCCCCCCCCCCGCCGCTGCTCGGGCACCGCACAGGCCGATGCAGCGGGCCCGGCAAGCCGAGCGGGGCCGACGGGGCCGACGGGCCGGGCCGTGTTAAACGTTCCTAATATAGCAGCAGGTGGTTCTTTTGTTAGCTGAGACGGGCCGGGGCCGCCGACGGGGACCCCACCGGGGGCCGGCCGGGCCAGAGCGGACGGCGTCGCGGCCACCACCGCCTCCTCGGGGCAGCGCGGGGGTGTCCCGGACCGTTGGCCGGACCCCGCGGGCCCCGCACCGGGCAGAGACTCCCGCACCGCGGACACGCACTGCAGGGCCTCCGCCGGGGCCGCCGCGCCAGAGGGAAGGGTCCCCGACGACGACGAGTGGGCGAAGCCGGCGCGGTGCATTCCGAACGGCAGCCGGCCGACCGCCCGTCCCACCGCCCGGCAGGCAGACAGACCGTCATAATAATAGCGCCTCGGACGGAGAGCGAGAGAGACAGAAAGAGAGTATCAGGCGAAGAGACACTGAGGTGTGCGCGCACGCTAGAGAATTGCAATTTATATCTCTTCCGATTGCAAAAAAAAAAAAGTGTTTTTATATTTTAAAAATAAGTACGAATTTTTTTTTATTTCCAGGCTGGTGTTGACGTTTGATTTTAAATAAAAATTTTCTAAAATTTGTCCAAAGAAAATATTATGGGGATTTAAATTATTTTAATGTTCGATCGAGGCGAGGATCTGCCAAGAGCGTGCCGGCCTACCAGAGCGAGCGAGCGCCTCTCAGCTAAAAAGCAGCCTCGCGTGCGAACGGAAGGAGGGGCGAAGGGCGGGAGGGAGGGAGGAAGAGAGGGAGGGGGGACGGGAGGGGGGGGGGGGGGAGGAGGAGGGATCGCACACGACGCGCCCAGAAGAGTGAGGTTCATCGCTCGGCATCCGCACATAACTTACCGCGGCACGCGTCACGCACGCGTCACGCACGCGCACCGCACGCGAACACCACGCTGACCTTTCGGACAACGCCTCCTAGCGCCCTCTGCCGGTGGAAAGAAAAGTCAACGTCGCCGCCGTTGTGCGGGTGAGAACGGGAAGGTGCCGGGCTGGCCGTGCCCACGGGCCCCGCAGGCCCCGCAGGCCCCGCGACCAGCCTCCTGGGCCCCACCTTTCAGGTTCCGGAGCAGCGGGTGCGCCTCTGTGTGCGTGTGTGTGTGTGTGAGTGTGTGTGCACTCCATATGACGCTGAGCTGCACAGCCCGACCCGCGTCTCAGTCCTCGACTGCATGTGTGTGTGTGTGTGTGTGTGCGTGCATGTGAATGTTCTCGGAGGTTTCGCGCCTCTCCTTGCCCCACTCCTTCTTCTTGTGCCCAATAAGGGAGTGAGTGAGTGAGAGAGAGAGAGAGAGAGAGAGAGAGAGAGAGAGAGAAGAGAGAGGCAGTTTTAAAAATATCGGAAATCACCTGAAATATTGTGGCCTTTTTTTCCCCGAAAATTTCATCGAAAGGGAGAGAAACAGCGAACGATTAGTATAAAAAAATTGGAGGAAATTAGCGGTGAGATAAGTACACACACAACCACACCACCGCTGCCTGGAACGGGAATGCCGCGCCGAGCTGAGCGGCGGCAGAGCAGCTCTCTCTCTCTCTCTCTCTCTCTCTCTCTCTCTCTCTCGCATTGCCGTCGTCGGGGAGGTGCGATGCCGACACACCTCCCCCAGCTGCGGCGTGATGCACCGGACCGCCTTGCAGCTTGCAGCCGCCTTGCAGCCGCCTTGCAGCGGCCTGCAGCGGCCTGCAGTCCCATTTACACGGCGACAAGGACTGATCGGAACTGGGCTGACTGCCGCCGTGGGACTGCGCCGCCTGCACCGGCTGATGTTGTTTTACGGACGCCTTCGCTGCAAAGCAGCCTTTCGTCAATGTCATAAAGGAAGCGTTGCGCAAGCCGCGGCCTTGGGGGCCGAGAAGTACCGGCGAGTGCCGAGGCAGAGTACCGCGGAGTGCCGAAGAGTGCCGACTTCCACGGGCCACGAGCGCGTCTCTCCAGGGTATTCGGGTGGAGACCAGAACGGAAGTGAATAGGGTATTCCGAAAAGTGCAAAACGGAAGTGAATAGGGTACTCAGGCAAGTGCAAAACGGAAGTTATCTGGATTTTCGTGTGCTCTAATGTCAACTATTTTCTCAATTTTTTTTCTTGAAAATATTTTGATCGCAATTTTTTTTTCTGCGCTAACGACCCCTTGGGGAGGGATAGTTTTCAGCCGCGGCTCTCGGGCCATGCATCTTCGTAACGGGACGGGAACGGGTTCGCGGTGACGTGCGATGACTGACCGAGTCCAGCTGAGGACGACTCTCTCTCTCTTACTCCGACGGGGGCGCCCTGCTAGTGCGCGACAGAGACAGCAAGCGGTGTTCGGAACCAGCCCGCGCAGGCCGCCTGGAGTGACCGCGGCCGCTGCCAACGCAGCAGCGACCTTGGTGGAACAGCGGGGGTGTGCACACCGGGCCCCGACAGTTGTTGGCCGGCCTGGGGAGCGGAATGGCCGCTGGCAGGGCACGGCCCGCGCGGGGTGAAACCCGAGACAGGCAGCACCACCACCGGAGCCGCTGGAGCCGCGGGCTCCGGTCCAAGCCATCATGGCGGCAACGGGCGGGCGGCCACCATTACGATTCCAGTCCGATATGTCGGCCCCGTAAGTAGACTGTATAACACCGCGGGGATATCCAATTTGCAAGGCGGCCCGGCCCCGGGGAGTGTCGTGTTGCCGTCCGCGTCGTCTGCTCGGCCCGACGCAGCCGATGGTCCTTCAATTGTTTCGCGCGCGAAAATTTGAAATAAAAACGGCGGGAGCGGAGGGAGGGAAAGCAGCTGACGTTGCTGTCGCAACGACGGAGAGTACGAGGTTAGGACACGACAGTAACGCCCTTAGCACGCGCGTGTGGACGTGTTATGGTGCTCTCTCTCTCTCTCTCTCTCTCTCTCTCTCTCTCTCTCCCTGCACGCGCGTTTGCTGATTGGGCCGCCGGCCAAACCGCGCCAGCCAACCACGACCCGCGCCGCCAACGAAAGGACACCCCGAGACGCCCACACAGCAGGTCCTCGTTGTTGTTGTTGTTTGTTTGGAGTGTCGTTTTGTTTTATTCATTCATTACACCTCGTCAAAATTATTCTCTCCCGTTGTTGCACCCTGAAACAATAACCGCTCCCTAATTAATGTACGCGAGTGTTCTCCTTTCTTTCGGGCTGCAGCGGCGGCGGCACCCGCAGCGGGTTTGGCGCGATAATTTGAACGTTACTGCCACGCTCCTCTTGGGATTCTCACGTTTGACCGTCACGTTCGCGGCCGACAGGAGGAGAAGAAGAAATTACGGCGCCTTTTCGCACGAACGGGTTAATCCAGCTGCACCGCGCCCGCCACCTGCCGATGCCCCAGTTTGCGCGCGAAAACACGAAAAAAGGAAAGAGGAAACCGCGAATTATGAACCCCACTTTGTGGTATCAGTGAGACAGCGAGCGGAGGGCGAGAGAGAGAGACGGAGAGAGTGTGAGAGAGTAAGTGAGCAGGAAAAAAAGAGAGAGGGAGCAACACAATTTATCAAAGATTTTATTATTATTAATTTTTCCCCCCTGCGAAATACCTCACATTCCATTAGTACAACATTACTCTTGATGCCGAGGCAATAAAAAGACAATTGGTCATGTTGGCTGCGAGGCGCGGGGAAGCCGTGGGACTTCTGTCCGCCCGGCGGCAGCCCGCGGCTCTTTTTATATTTCCTGGTGACGGCCGCGCCCCGCGCTCCGCGATGATAACAGCTTTACTGGTGAGATAGTGAGTCTTACAAGCGCGCCAGCGCACACAGCGCGGGCTTCCTGCCGCATGCCGAGAGAGAGATAAAAGATGCGGGCAGCCGCGGGGGGGAGAGAGAGGGAGAGAGGATGCGCACAAGACGAATATGAATGGCCAGCAAGCGGCGGCGCTCGCGGCGCGTCGTCTGCTAATATTCCGCCCTTCCTTCCTGGGTGGACCGACTCATTTGACTGCGGCGGTGCGAGAGAGACGGGCGTCCCTCTTGCGCACCCACGCGTCATCTCTCTCGCACCCGCGGCAAATGTAAAGCGCATGGCGGACGCGTGCCGCCGCGCGCTCGCATGTGACTGAGAGAGACGGCGAATGCCGCGTCGCGCCGCACCGGCGCATTTGTCGTCCGCTGCGCGCGTCGTCTGCTGGGAGCGGCGTTGTTTGGAGCCTCGGCACCGCCTCCCGCCTCCTCCGGCCGACGGACAGCAACGCCACAAAACGTCAACGTTTATCTGACATCGAAGAACGGACGGTCCTCTCTTCTAGCGACAAAGGGGGAACGTCGTCGCTCTTGCGAAACGCTCATCCGCTCTCTCTCTCTCTCTCTTTCCCTCTATCTTGCCGTCTCTCTTTCTCTCTCTTCCTCTGTCGCGCGCTGTTAGTAAATACTATACCAACGTTTTCCCATATGACGTTGCCTAATTTGCTCCGCGGGGGGTCCCGTGCGGGGGCGGGGGCCACACCCGTCATACTTATTAACCCCATCGCTCCTCCCGATAGCCGTACATTAAAAATTCAAATCACGCTGCCCGCCAAAGAGGCTGGCAAAAATTCGCACCGTCTTTGTTGTTTTTTTTTTCAAGGGAGTTGTGGAAATTTCTACACAATTTTAGCCATTTTGGGGGGTTAAAGTGGTAAGACTCCTACACATTTTTCTATATTTTTTTTGCAATAAAAATTATTTTTAAAAATTCGTAATTTTTGAATGACACGGCTCGAGCCTCTCGTGCGGCTCGGACGCCTGCCGCTGCTGCACTGAGAGCAGAGGGCGCAGACCACGCGGGCAACCAATAAAAATCGCAGCCAATCAGGTGACATTCGGAAGTCGGCTTTGCAAGGCTCGTTAGTCGCCTCGTCGGCCACCAGAGGGGGCGTTGCACGGCGGCGCGGCATGACGCAGCGAGGCGGGCCGCTGCCGGCCGCGGCCACCCGCACTCGCGTTGTCGGCCGCGTGGCGGGCGCGTGCGCGGCGCGTGGGCGAAGGGCGTGCGCAAGGGCCGGCGGCCCGTGTGGCAGGCCGCGTGATCGCCGAACAATTAAAACCGAAAGTGGCCGCGCGGCGCGGTGTGCGAGAGTTCCCATTACCATATCGGCGATCGAATATAACTCCTTTCAGTGAAAGTGCATCCACAGTGCGTAAGCAATCACCACAATCAAGGGATCGGACACTAGTTATTCCGCCTCGGATTTCCTGATGTCATAACTCCTAAGGGACACACACACACACACACACACACACACAGAGCTGTTACCGCAGAGGGCCAGATCACTCATTACTTTCTCTTGTCATCGCAATGTCGCTCTGTACGCACTCACTTATTGCGCACGGGACCCTTCTCCTTCTTTTGCTTTTCGCCAGCAAACGCACCCAACAACCACCACAACACGTCTGTCAACATTCCCTCCCTCATTTTTCTTTTTTTGTGTGTGTGTGTGTGTGTGTGTGTGTGTGTGTTTTTCCCTGCGTTGAAAACCTTCTTCCTGCATAACATTTGCCCTGCAGCGGTTCGCCGTCGTCGCCGCTTTTTTGGCGAACCGCCCCGAAGGGGGAAGGGATGCATGACTAATAACAATCTCTGACACATATTTTCGGAGAAAAACTTTTTAATGAAGAGGTTCTGTCCGAGAAATACTCTTGTCAGTGTAGGCTGAGCCGAGGCGAGCCAGGGGACGCACGCGCGCGACGCGATTTAACGGCGCCGAACATAAAAGACGAGAGAGGGCCGGGCGAGAGACCAAGAGCGTCGTGGGTCCGAGAGCGTCGTGGGTCCAAGAGCGTCGTGGGTCCAAGAGCGTCGTGGGCCCAAGAGCGTCGTGGGTCCAAGAGCGTCGTGGGTCCAAGAGCGTCGTCGTGGGTCCAAGAGCGTCGTGGGTCCAAGAGACCAAGAGCGTGAGCCCAAGAGCCCGCCGAGAGCCTGTACGGAGCTTAAGAGTGACATGACAAAAAGCCCTGCCGAACGAGTGCGGACCGAGAGTTGTCCAAACAGAGGCCCCCCCGCGAGCGCACCGCCCACCATTAAGGCCCGCGCCACCGCCGCCGCCGAGAACCTGTCCGAAAGTGAGCAAAAAACTAAAGGAATAGCAGGCGGAGGCCCGACCTCTCCAAAAAGGTACAAGACAAGGGCCATTGCGCGAGGGCCCCGACTGCGCCGGCCGCCCGCCCGGGCCCCCGGACCACCGGACGAATGAATGAATGAATGAACTAACGAAAACGACTTCCACTTTCGGTGAGACGGTGAGGGAAGGGTACGGCCCCCTCCTCCCCTCCTCTCCCCAGGTGGAATGTGACTGCCGGCGCTGACAGCGCCACAGGTGAGAAAGAGAAACATCTCGCCTTCGGCCCCCAGTGTGGTCTCTACCGCCAAAAAGTGACCGCGGTGTGTAGACGGGATTTTGTAATTCTGGCCCTTCGTAACCATTTTCAATCGAATTTTTTTTTTGCAGTTGCAGTTATATACAGTCGCGATTATTTTTTTCCAATCGTTAAATTATTTTTACAACGATATTTTTTAATTAATTTTCAAGACATTTTAAAAGGTGCATTATCTCCGCTGTAATTCAATTTATTTAACGCGCCTTAAAAATATTTTCAGCTGAAGGGGCGGATCTTCCGGGGGGGAATTCGCTGATTAGGTAAGCGGTTAGAGCGGCCCCGGGCGGCGCGCGCATCACTCTTATGGCCGATCGGGTTTCAGCGCGGCGGCGGCGGCGGCGGCGCCCTCCTGTGGTGGTGGTAGCTGCACATTCTCTCTCTCTCTCTCTCTCTCTCTCTCTCTCTCTCTCTCTCTCTGGAGACGCTACCGTTCTCCAAAACGCAGCCGGAGAAAGCCCGGGTGGTGTCGAACGGAGCCCGATCCACTTTTGATGGGATGACCGCCCCGCCAGGGAGCGGCGGCCGCCGAAAAAGACTTCAAAGCGCAATCAAAATGTTTGCCGGCCGCGTTGATTTTATTGGGAGGTCTCGCGGGTCGGGTTCGCGGGCTCCGCGGGCCCCGCGGGGGGTCAGCGGGCGGCGTTGTAGCGCTCAGGAGGTCCTGCTAGAAGGATTAGGACCACAAGAGCGGCGGCGGCGGCGGTCCCACGCCAGAGATTGGGAGGTGCGAACGCGTCCCGGGCGCCTGAATAAATCAGCGGCGGGGGAAAGGAAGTCGGGCGGGGCGGTATGGGAGTTTACGGCGGTCACTGCACGGGGAAAAGTGCGTGTTTCCGCGCGCCGCAACGCGCGTTGCACAACAACATCCTCGATCCGAGTCGGTCCGCGGACCTTTTTCGATGCTGACCGAGCCAAAGTAGTATACTGCCGTACACACTCCACCCCGCCGCCTGATCCGACGGGCATAAACAGCTCCTGCGAACAAGTCCACGCGTTCACCACAACCGCCGCCAAGCAGTGCGACACCTCGACCGCAAACGCAATATCCTGCGATGACACTGCAGCAACAACAACACTCGCAACAAACGAGGTGCAGGCCCCCGCGCGCACGTTGTAAGATTTCAATTTATTTTACATTGTACAAGCACAATAGCGCACCTGTGCGCTGCTGCGGTGTACTTAAACAGGCTTGTAAATCATACGGACCTCCTCGTGAGGCGCCAGGCGCCGGGTACCCGTTCTACAAACTGACCTACTGGCGCGTCTAAAATACCCGTCCAAACAGCGGCCCCGGCTGATAAGGGAGATAGTATATTTCTTTGACTATCTCGGCCTTGCTGTCGTCCGTTGCGCCAGGCGTCTGCTGCTCCGCGAGGGCGGCCGCGCGCGCTGAGAAACTACACAGTCAACTGTAGTTTTTTTAATAGGAAAATGTAGTTCTGTTCGAGAAAAGGTGACAAACTACAACTACAGTATGGGCACTGCAGTTCTACGGCGACTCTGCACCTCTGTAGTTCCATAAACTGTAGCTCCGCTGAGCTGCAACGCAGAGAACTACAGTTTGTGCCAATCATCCGGTGATTTTTTTTTTCATCCACTGGGAACTTACAATTATGTACACAAACTACAGTGTCACTGTAGTTGGTGTAGTTCCCGCTGGGGATCCTTTCTCTCCCGCGGCGGCGCCCCGCATCAACAACCTTACTTCATTTGACCGCGGCCAGCAGCACGGCTCGGCTGTCGTGCCGCGGTCCGAACGCGTCGGCGGCCGCCGCCGTAAAAATCGTTGTTGAAACGATCGGCCGCGGTGAAATCATAAAAAGGGAAGAGCGAAGAGCGGCGGCGGCTCGCCGTGGGAGCCACGACAACACAAATGCCCAATTTATCTCGACTAATCCGGTGTGTGCTTACAATCCAAACATTTTGGCTCCGAATGGGTGAGCGCCGCCGCGGCCCTGCGGCGGCCCTGCCAACGCCCTGCCAACGCCCTGCCAACGCCCTGCCAACGCCCTGCCAACGCCCTACACACACCACCGGTCCGGTCCCATTACACACTGCCCTACCCATCCCAAGGCGACGCCGCCGCTGCCCCGTCTCTGTCGCACTCACTGTCCTCGGCCGGTGCAGGAGAGAGACGGCGAGAGGAGCTGCCGCCGCCGCTGGGCCTACGACACCACACCTCTCCCGGACCTGCCCTTTCCAATCCTGGCCGGTCAACCAATGCAAAGTCGCGGGATAACGTAAATCAAACCGGGGCGGCCAACACTGATCCGATGGCGTGTTTCAAATCGTCTAAAATTGATTTTCGAAATATGCTGGTGGCGGAGGACGGCTAGCGTCACGTGACCTCGTCGTCGCGGAGGTGCAGTAGCCTCGGGCGCGACATGGAGGCCCCCGCGGCCCCCGCGGCCCCCGCCAGGGTCCCCGACAAGGGTCCCCGCGAAGGGCCGTTCGGACCGAGACTCCCGCAGCGGCTCACGTGAACTTTCTTCCACGAGATTTCGCTTTTCAGACGAAACAAGTTGCCCTCCAGCTTCGACGCGGCGGCGTGTGAGGGAGAGAGAGAGACAGAGGCAAGTGCGTCGTTCTTCTCTCTCGCACTCGCTCGGCCCGCTCCGCCGCCGCAGGAGCTCCCACCTCCTCCGCCTTCTCCGAGTGTTATTGCACTGGCCGATGATACACCCTGTGTAATTGATTGGCTCGAAAAAAAGTAAAAGTCGTCTGCTTCGCGTTATATTCAGATTCGCTTTCGAGTAATAATAAAACCGCAAAATCGGCATTCCGGTCGCGCTACGCCACGTGCATATGCGTGTTCTCCGAGATAAAAAAAATAAAATGAATAAATAAAAAATCGTAATGTCTTCCCGAAGTTATCATTATGTGATTCGCTTTACCGCGTGTTGTGCCCGTATGTAAACACGGTCCGACACCGATTTCGGCGAGCATACGCGGACGGTGTGTGTGTGTGTGTGTGTGTGTGTGTGTGTACTTGCAGCCTTATCGTGTTTCTGCCCTCCGGACTTACATGCAACTTTTGACCACACACACACACACGCGCGCAGGTTGGTTATTCCTCCAGGCCCCGTCAAATGCGGCCGGCGGCGCGGCGGCGGCCTCAGCGGCTGATGACAGTGCTGTGCGAGGCGGGCACGTCTTGTTGTCTTCTTTTTGGAGCGAATTTCAAAAGCGATATGCTCATCCGGGCCCCGAGGGGGAGGCCTCTCTCTCTCTCACACACACACAGGCCGGATGAGCAGGGCGTAGCTCACGGGGCCCCCGCTGCTCTCATCGCACAGAGAAAGGGTTTCCGCTGTGCCGACTGGACAAACTACACACTTATTGGCATTGGTGTTCGCCAAACAAGACTCCCTCCTCCTCCTCCTCCTCCCCGGAGGCGGCGGCGGGCCGAGGCGCTCTGCCGTTGTTGGGCATTTTCTTCGCAAAGCTTGTGTGTGTGTGTGTGTGTGTGTGTGACAGTCCATACTCGCGCCGCGGGACGTGTGTGTGTGTGTGTGGGGCGCCGCTAGTTGTAGAGTTTCACTTTCTACGCCGCGTTCCGAATTGCGGTGCCGTGCCCCCCAAATGGCCGGGCCAAGGACGTTCATCCTTCCTTTGCTGCCGTCATCCATCGGGGAGTGATCCTCACAGGAAAGGGAATAATAAAAAAAAAAAAAATAAATAAATGTCGACGTGTTTTTCCACTGATTTATCTACCGTCGTACATTCTGTTACCCAAAAATTATTTCGCAGTAAGACAAAAGTTTTAAAAAAATCCCACTTGAGGCTTTGTTACTGTTCACGACGGCGTGTCATTTTTTTAGCGAACGCGCCTCGAAAATGCCGTCACGTTTGAAAACGCTGCATCGTTTGCGGCGACCGCCTGGCCGGCCGCGGGAAGGCACCGAGGCCTGCAAGAAGGCATGCGGGAGACCTGGCGGCCAGGGGCAAGGGCGACCGGTGCTGGAGGTGGTGCTGCACCGCGTAATGCTGCGAGGCAAAACTGCCACCGGGAGCACCTTTTGTGTCCCACTCTACTGCCTTCTTTTTCCGCGAAGCGAAATGTGTGTGCGAGAGGGAGAGAATACATCCACAGGGAGTTAGAGAGAGAGAGGCGACTGTAGGAAAACAACTCAGCAACGTCTCCATTTTCGTTCATTTGTAGTAGCTCCGTATGTTGAGTGTGTGTGTGTGCGCGCTCGCGTAGGTCGTGCATGCGTGTGGACATCTGTGTGTGTGTGTGTGTGTGTGTGCACGGTGTAAATGCACGCCGTGCCCCCCTCTGCGGCGCGCGTACTATTCGCAGACCAGCAGAGCGTTCGAGGAAGCCGGCCGCGGGAGAGTGAAAATAAAGCACACAAGCGCAGGCTGCAGTTCGAAGAGGAGGAGGGTCTCGGGCCGGGGTGGGTATGGGCAGGCAGAAAATGCAGGCGGCCGCGCACAAACCCGACGAAAAGCAGGCGAGAGAATGGCAAACTGCGGCGGGATTCCGGAAAGCGCACATATTCTCTGCAAATACAGCGGCAGCAGACGACGCACAGCAGACGACGTTGGCAAGTGAGGCGCTGTCATTACGCCTCCCCCCCCCCCCCACCCGCGTCGTCGTCCCCTTACACCTCTTTTAATGCATTTTGGTGACATTTTATTGGGGGGTGAAAGTTTTTCCCCTCCGAGGGGGGAAAGTAGGTGGCGACACAATGATGACACCGAGGCGCGCGGCCGGTCATGTTAAACGAAAGGGAAAATGTGTGTGTGTGCGCGCGCGCGCCCCCTCGTTGTAAAGCATTTCGTGTGTGTGCGAGAGAGAGAGGTGAGATGGTTTACAGCCCCCCCTCCTCATCCTCGGCCTCCCGCGGCCTCGAGTCGCATCGCCGCCGCACCACCAAGTTCAAGGTGGCGTCTCTACAAACTGGGCGAGGGCCGACGGGGCTGGCCGTGCCGACGCAGCGGCGGTGCCGCATGGTGCGTGGTACCCTAGCGTCATAAACTCGCGACAGGGAGAGAGAGAGAGAGAGAGAGAGAGAGACGCTCGGCACACGAGTGACTAACGATGCACCTTCAACGCTTGAGGGAAAAATAAAGAAAAATAAAAACACAAAAATCATACATGTAAATTGACAAAAAAAAAATTGTATGCATGTTGTGTCTCTCCTGTCATTTTCTTCTGACCTCCTCGAAGTCAGAAACTCGACTGAGCTCCCAGTCGCCGTTTCACCGATTATTGGCAGTCGTGTGTCGCATCCTTTGAGCAGCAGCCGACTTCATTTCCAAGGCGAACACGACGAGCAGGCAGGGACGCTGCGGCGACCGCCGGGCCGCACAGCTGACCGAGTTAGTTAGTAATATCTCGTGAATGGCACGTCCCCAGTCATAACACAACACCGAGCCCTTCCGCTAATGGCAGGTCCATAACAAACTCCGCAAGGTTTACGGTCGCCGTCGACGACAACGAAAAGGAAAAAAAAAAGAATAAAATAAATTATGACAACAAAATAATGCATTATTTATTCCGCGTTCCTTCCGTCTCGGCGGCGGCACCTTGCGAGCCGAAAAAGGGTTCGGAATCAGGTATCAAACACTCGACTCGTATTCCCTAAAATATAATCCCGGGCGGCGCTCGTTCGGAAAAGGCGGCGCAGGGCGGGCAGAGCGAGCGGACCTCGACATAAAGATGTTCCCGGGGACGTTTTATGGGCAAACATCGGGAGAAACGCGCGGCCCTCGTTCGGGACCTCCTCCGGGACCTCCGCCGGGACATCCTCCAGGACCTTCTTCAGGACATCCTCTAGGACATCCTCTAGGACATCCTTCAGGACCTCCTCCAGGACGTCTTCCAGGACCTCCTCCAGGACCTGCTCCTCTAGGACATCCTCTAGGACATCCTTCAGGACCTCCTCCAGGACCTCCTCCAGGACCTCCTCCAGGACCTCCTCCAGGACCTCCTCCAGGACCTCCTCCGGGTGACCTCCTCCGGGACCTCCTTTGGGATCCGGAGTATCTTCCTCGAGGATCCTCGGGGCCCTCCGACTCTAAAATAAGGCATCGCCCCATTATCCTCCCGACGGCCGCCGCACCGCCGCCGACGCCTGACCTTTTCATCGCGGTGAGTTTGTGACCGGGTCGGCAGAATCAATCAAAAGAACGAGGAAAACAGAGGGACTGAGCGGGGCCCTGATGGACGGCGGTCGTGTCCCGTGGACACCGCCCTGGCCTGACCGCTAGGAGGGGCCGGCCGGCCTCGGATCTGTCACTGCCAGAGGGAGGAGGATGCAAACAGCGCCTGCGAACGAAAGTGAAATCATCCTCACACGCCACACGCCGACCGGGACCTGCAGGGATTCCGCAGCACCGAAAACGTGACCTCCAAAGCGTTACACATTACAGGAAAATAAAAAAAAAGAATGAAAAGTGCCGTCGCGCGCTGGTCGGTCGATGACCTTAGTCCTGCTCCCGCTGCGTTGTATATGCATCGGGAATAATGCGAGAGACACAGAGAGAGAGAAAGAGAGAGAGAGAAAGCCCGTGTCCTGCTGCCACGACCCTGTGCCTTCTCTTTCTCTCTCTCTCTCTCTCTCTCTGACCACTACTGACGGGGCACGGAATTCGGGCACTATCTCACGGGGGCGGTGCGGCCGGACGTGGCCGCGTGGCCTCACATCGCATTCTCTCTCCGTCTGTCTGGGGATCAGGTGCGCGCCGCGCGGTGAGTGCGAGGCAGACAGACATACGACCCTGCCCGGGCACGTCCAGTTTAATTTGCGCCGAAATCATCGTCATTTCCCCCCTGCCGCGGCGCGATGTGGTGCAGCGGACCTCTCTCTCTCTCTCTCTCTCTCTCTCTCTCTCTCTCTCTCTCTCTCTCTCTCTCTCTCTCTCTCTCTCTCTCTCTCTCCTAACCTTTCTCTCCCTCCCTCCTTGAGTTCGCCCGGCCGGCTCACGACCTCACGCGCACAACAACGACGACGGAGACGTAGGAGAAAAATGGCTCTATCAGAAAAAGAAAATGCCCTTTTAATCCGGCCGGAGCGCGCGCGGCACGACGGCCAGATCCGGGCCTGATCAGCTGATCCTCGGGCGTGCCACGTGCCGTGGGGGCACAGAGAGTCCCCCCACCCACCACCCCGTCACAAAGAAACGCTTTACAGCCCGCCGTCGTATAACCTGTGCCGTACCGGCAGCGCGGCGGGCGTGGCGTCTGCTTGTCGTCTGCTTGTCGTCTGCTTGTCGTCTGCTTGTCGTCTGCTTGTCGTCTGCTTGTCGTCTGCTTGTCGTCTGCTTGTCGTCTGCTTGTCGTCTGCTCGTCGTCCGCTTTGGCTTTTGCGCGGCAAAAGAGAGTTTTGCCGTCGCGCGAGGGTCGCTCGTTTGTCGTTTGTTTTCGCCATTACTGCCCCGTTCGACCCTCCCGGTTACGACAAGTGCGGCCTCTTTTACGGCGTACGGAGGAAAAGAGAGAGAGAGAGATGCACACTTGTTGGGCAGAGCCACGCCGCCGGAAAAACAGAAGAGAACGCGAAAAAATCGTTCCCTTTTTTTCCCCGCTGACTTTGCGCGTGTGCTAATGTGCGAATTACGTGCGTGTGCGTCGTTTGCGTGCGTGTGTGTTGCACGATGAGGAGAGGGGGGGGGGGGGGGTAAATCGCGGCGGCGGCAAACGGGCTCTGTACACTTTTCGCCCGGCTCGTTGTCGCGCCGCCGCCGTGGATTGCACAGCACTTACGGTGGTCGTGTGCTGCCCGGGAGCACGGCGGGGCCGCCCCCCCCCCCCTGCAGGGCCCCCGCCTGCACTTAGGGGAGGCCCCCGGGCCCCCGGGGGGCGCGCGCAGCATCCGTCATCACCGTGCGGGTCTCGCAATAATGGACCAAATCCGTATTAAATAGAAAGCGAAGCGGCGGCGGCGGCGGCGGCGGCGAGCAGGCGCGCTGGGAAAGTGAGAAGTCAGCTGCCGCCGCTGCCGCCGCTGCCGCCGCTGGTCGCGCCCCGCGCCATGCTGCGCGGAGTTGGGGGGTTCCGACCGCAGCCGCGCACCACAGCGGCCGCCTATGGCACGGGCCCGGACGATATACCACGGCAAAAACTTAGTCAGGGCAAAAGAAATAGAAAAAAGTATCATTCGGAATAATTTTTTTTTTCAAATAAAAATTCTTAACTACGTTCTTTAATTTCTCCTCCTCCTCCTCCTCCTCCTCCTCCTCCTCCTCCTCCTCCTCCTCCTCCTCCTCCTCCACGCCTCCGCGGGCGTTCTCGTCCGGATTGACCCTCACCTCTCCTCCCTCTCCTCCCCCTCCGGCCGCCAAAAGTTCCGTTCCGACTCGCCTCTTGCCTGCGGGCTGTAAAAAGAAGAGGGACGCTTTCCTGGTACTGCACCCATATAATAACGAAACGCCGCCTTTGCTTTGCGTTTTACACACACACACACATTAAGGCACGCGCCTAATTCGTACGTAACGCCAGGTAAGCAGACGGGCGCGCGCGTGTGTGTGAGTGTGAGTGAGTCAGTGTGAGTGAGTGAGTGAGTGAGTGAGTGAGTGAGTGAGTGAGTGAGTGAGTGAGTGAGTGAGTCAGAGCCGTCAGGAGGTCCGTGTACCACTGCTCGTTCTGGCAGGAGAGCTGAACGCGGCGCGGCGTGTCATGCCATCCCGCAGGGCGGCCACGTCGCAGGGTTGCCTACCCTTAGGTACGCAGGCGCTCGGGACCGGAGCAAGACAATGCCCGTCACATCGCTCGTCTCTCAATCACTTTTCACAAAAAGAAAATGAAAAAGAAACGTATATATATAAACTGGAGCTCGCGTGTTTGACCGCAATTTGTCCTCATATCTCATCCTCTCGGTAATTTCTCCATAAATAATGTTTTTATATAAAAAAAATCATCTTTGCTGGAAGCATTTGCCATTTCCGTGCGACCCGCTGGACAGGCAACACAGCAGGCATCACACACACACACACACACAAAAAAAAAAAAAGTCGGAATTCAAAATTATTCCGCATTGATCGATTTCTCCCCGGATTGCCGAGAACAAGATAAATAAATAAAGAAAAAGGAAGAAAGCGAATTGGTGGCGGCAACACGCCAATTTTTGGAGAGCGGAGAGCTGGTCGAGAGCTTGCGTGTCCTCTCTGAGGGGGGGGGGGGGGGTATTCGAACCCACGTAACCCCCCCCCCCCCCCCCCCCCCGATCAACTCACACACACACACACACACACACACACACTGAGATCCCGGACCGGAGACAGGTGCGGCCAGGTGCCGGTCAGTGCCGTAACCTTCAATTCCGAGGAAGAGTGTACTGTTCGAATCAAAGGGTGTATGCGGGTTCTTCTTTCGAGCAACTCCCCCCTCTCTCTCCTGCCTCCTCAACCTCTCTGCGCTCCCTGTTGTTGTTTTTTTGGCCCACAGTGCCCTGATCTCTCTCTCTCTCTCTCTCTCTCTCTCTCTCTCTCTCTCCTCTTCCTCGCTCTCACTCACTTTCGGCTTTCGTTGGATTATGCACGCGCCCTGCATTTTTCCGCCAAAGGGCTCCCGCCGCCGCCATCGCCATCCATTTTTTTCCTTTTTCCTTTTTTTTTTGAAAGGGGACAACGAGGACACAGATGACGGGGTCGAGGGGGGAAAAAGGGAAAGGATATAGGACAAGCACAAGAGGGAGAGCGAGAGAGAGAGAGAGAGAGAGAGGGCAAAGGGAAGAAAAATAAGAAGGAATATAATAAAAAGAGATCGAGGCCCGCAGGAGCGGCGACAAGTGTTTCCGCTCGGTTACCGCAGAGAGCACACACACACCCGCACACACACACACACACACATACACACACACTGCCGGTTCCGCCACTTCGCAGACGTTTTCCTTGTTTATCGCCCTTTTCCGCCGCGGCGGCGGCGCCGGGAGTTGAACCCGCGGAACTTTAAGCTCGTCCGCCTCTCCTTCGGGCAGGCGGGCCCGTCCGACAGCAGCGCTGCACGGAGAGAGAAACTGACAGATGCGTGACGGTGCGCGGGGGCGGGAGAGAGACGGAGAGAGAGCACAGAGACCACCACGTGACCACCAACGGGGGTGCTTTGATGACGGACAAGGAGGAAAACGATAAAAAGAAATTAACAGGCGAACAAACATCACCTTCGCCAGTATTTGAACCCGTGAGCATGGTGTGCAGCGCTTGCGAAGCAAAACGGGGCCCGCTGCTCGGCTGGCCGGCGCTGCGGAGCGGCGAGGCAAGACAAGCCGAGCGTAGTGAAGTAGGTCCTCTACTCCTTCACGCTTCAAAGTCCCGACCGCAAAGCCGACCGCAGGCCGGGTGGGACGGTGTGGGAGAAGCGGACCGGCCGAGCCCCGCTGCTAGGGGAGACAGTCGGAGGAGACAGTCGACTGCCGTGCGGAGACAGTCGTCTGGGGAGTGACAGTCGGAGGAGACAGTGGAGACAGTAGTCGGTGGTATGCGAGACAGTCGTCTGGGGAGAGACAGTCGGGGGAGACAGTCCGGGGTGACAGTCGTCTGGGGAGAGACAGTCGGAGGAGACAGTCGGAGAGACACTCACGTCCCTGCGTCCGGCCGGGCAGCGCTGGCCGACGCCCGGGGGCGTCTGTGCTAGAGGGCCCGGCACGCCGCCGCGTAGCCCGAGGGGACCGGCCCGCCCCGTGCGCATGCGTCGTGTTCGGCAAGTGAGAGTCCGACGGCGGCCTGCGCTGCACGTGTGTGTGTGTGTGTGTGTGTGTGTGTGTGTGTGGTCAAGACACGTCAAAGCAGAAGGCGCCGCAAACCCCACTTGAGTTCCCTTTTGGCAAGCGAGTCATTTTTCAAGTGGACCGCGCGCGGGGGCCGCGGGGCTGGGCGGATCGTGCGCCCCACCAGGAGGCCCCCGCGGCCCCCGCGGCCCCCGCGGCCCCCGCCGCCCGCCATACCACACCACGACCGCAAGGGGGAGACTCGGCGGCCGACCCGCCGGCCCGCGAGTCAAGTAGTAGTGAGAGAATACTCTCCCTTTCGCGAGACACTCGCTCACACACATACACACTGACACACACACACACACGCGCGCGGGCGCGAGCGGGCGCTAATCACAAAAGAAAGGCTGCGAATGTTGTTGTTGTTGTTGTTGGGCGGACGTCTGGCACCGTGCCGCTGCACCGGCAGGGGGGGTCAGCCAGGCAGTGCGAGAGAGACGCCGCCGCATTTGACTGCGGCAGTGGGAGAGAGATGCTGCAGAGGACCGAGGGGGTGTCCAGCCGGGCGTCTCTCTCTCTCTCTCTCTCTCGCACTGCCGTAGTAAAATGGGTGCTCCCTTCTCTCTCGCACACGCCGCTACTCGGGGTCAGCTCGCTACCGCACCCCGCGCCGCCGCCGCCGTGCAGTAAAACACAGGATGCGGGTGCGAGAGAGACGACCACGGCCGGCGGCGCCGCGGCATCTCCCATGCACTAACCGCAGTCAAATGCCGCTCTGGCTCTCTCTCTCTGTCGCACTCACGGCGCGCACCGGCAACAAGACAACGCCGACGTGTCACACGCGCTCCCTAACGGCGGCAGCTGCGGCAGGTGCCAAATTCACGCGCGGAGATGCGGCGGCGGCGGCCCGCAGCGGCGGCACCTGCGCAGCTGCCGCAGCGAAAGCCTCGCGCGCCTCTCCACGCGTGACACCGCGTGTCACGGCGTGCCGCACGCGTGTCAGCCGACGTGTGTGTGTGTGTGTGTGTGTGTGTGTGTGTAGCTAGACGACACCCAGGAGGACACGACAGCCGATCCCTCCCGGCCAAAAGTGACACTCGAAACCAAATGAGCTCCTCTCCCTCTCGCTCCCACACAAGACCAATCACTTTCACTCGGGAATGTTACCGGCACCACGAGCCATGTGCTTGTGTGTGTGTGTGTGAGCGTGCGTGTGTGTGTGTGTGTGTGCGTTCGGCTTGCGCCGTCGTGCGTAATCGAGAACGTAAGCCTTAAGGAAGAAAAATGGCCTTCCGAAACGGCGCCAGTTGACGCAAGGAAAACGTTACCGACTGCCAATAATAATGACGAGGCCTCTCTCTCTCTCTCTCTCTCTCTCTCTCTCTCTCTCTCTCTCTCTCTCTCCTCTCTCTCTGTCCCACTCATTATGTCCACCCACGGTCGGAGACCGCTCGCACGCGTCGTTAGAAAGCGAGGCCAATGTTGTACGCTTCGTTTGACAAATCGAGACCGTCTTGCCCGGCAGCGGCGGCGGCGGCGGCGGCGGCGCACGTTTTCTGCTCCGAATCGGCCGCCGCCGCCGCCTCGTCAGTCGACGGCAGCACGTCGCGAAATTACACACACGAGCCAATATAACGCCAAAGAAACCCCCGCAAGCAGCGGAATAAAACGACGCGGGCCGCGCGCGCGCGCGCGCGTGTGTGTGTGTGTGTGTGTGTGTGTGTGTGTTTGTGAGTTTCCGCAAAATGTATTGGCCCCCCCAGCGAACGATCCTTAAGTATGTATGGACTTTCGATCGTAAAATTATAAGGACCCTTTGATGAGTCTTATACTCAGGGAGGAAAGGACGATTATAATGAGTGAGAGAGAGAGAGATAGAGAGAAGGATTGGGTTCGAGTACCAGTCGGCGTCCGTGTGCCCCGGCACCTACTGACCGCTCCGCGCGCCCCCTGGTGGCGGCACAGAGCGGCGCACGGCCGGCCGGCGCCGGTACTCGAACCCGCGCCGCCGCTACCGTTAGCGTGTTGCATCACCGTGGCGGGCACATTGTGCGCGTCTGACGGAGATGACGGTCATTACTGTAATGAGAACGGCGTGTGAGAGGAGGACAGACAGCCTGCTTCGGCGGCGGCTGCCTTCGGGCGCCTTCGGATCGTCTTCCTCTTCGGGTTCGGGCCGCCGCCGCCGCCGCCGCTGATGCCCGCGGCATGCCGATGGGACCTAACGGGTCGTGATGACCCGTGCGAGCCAATCAGCTGTCGTGTGAGGAGGAGCAAGGCCTCAACGCCGCCCGCCGGTGGACAAGGAGTGCGTGAGTGTGAATAACGCCTTGGGTTGTGGCCGCCGTGCGGGGTAGGCCGCCGCGGGACGGCCGTGCCCGGCGGGCCTGCCTACCCTGCAAGGCGGCTCCCCCTCCGGGCTCTGACACTGCTGTAAAACATGTCACGTGACAAATATTTCCTCGCCAAAATAATTCGTCACTATACAATTAACTCAAAATCATTCCAAATTTTTTGAGCAACATTTTTAAACGATTTTTTTTTGGTAAAGCAACGAGGAGGTTTTCGCGACGGTGTAGGCCCTAGTTACAAGGATTACAGATGGCGCTAATTCTGTTGGCTGTCCCCCGGTCTAAAGCCGCGGCCGGTGGCGTTAGCGGTGACATGCAAACTAAAGCTCATGAGGGAAAGTTAAGAGGATCAGAGGGCGTAGAGGCGTCCGTCTCAATTCGTCTTATTTCAATGTGCATTTCTAAGCGACAGCGCGGCGAGGCGGCGCCGCAGCGGACCCCGTCCGTCCGTCCCTCGCACGTGTGACGTGCGCACAAACCACGCCGCGCGGCCTGTGATAACGCCATTTCTCCAAAGCGATTAAAATCAATTCCCGTCCCGCGTCGTTGGGTGGGACGATACACGGGCGTTCGTCAGCGTCAAGGCTCGTTTGTCCGTCATCCCGCAAAAAAAATTAATTCGTCTTTAAAAAAAAACTTTAAAAAAAATAGAAGTATTTTTGGGACAGATATTGCACTTTGATGAGCCCGCAAAAGTTTTTTAATGGAAAGAGAAAATAACATTTTAAAACAAAAATGGCTGGTTGACAAAAAAATATTTTGTCAAGACAACTCTTCGTTTTTTTTCTATTTTTTTTTTGTTTAATTTTTTTTAGCTTTGTAAACTGAACGAGCAGCTGACCAGCTGGGCCGCGCCGCTGCCGTGTTGCAGAGAGGACACGACGCGCCCACCACAACGATGTTCCCTCAAAACTGGAGCAGCGCTGCAGCAGCAGCAGCAGCTGCGGCAGCGGCAGGACTCGAGGGCCTTTTTGGGAGCGCACTTGGGCGTGTTGGCTGGCCGGTGCTCCGCCTGCTCTGCTGGCCGGCCGCTGGCCTCCTGGCCGTAGGTTGCGACAAAGGAGGGTGTGAGCATCGGCCCGCATCAGCATACTGCAGCAGGGCCCGCCGGTGACGTCAGCGTGGCGCCCATCCCAAGCAGCCGGCCGAGTTGCGAAGCGCCGCCGCCGCCACCGCAGAGGGCGACCCCAGCCGGGGCCCAGCCGGGGCCGCGCCCCCGCAGAGCTCGCCGGCTAATCAGATCCCCCCCGGGGCCCGTACTAGATCATCATCAAAAAATGTGTGATGGTCGCTCGATGATTTTCGAAGACGACGGCCTACTTTGTGAAGATAATACTGTGTTTAGCACGGTGTCAAATTTTCAAAAAAAAAAAAAAAAACACCTCCATAGCCGATGAGAATTTTTTTCTTACATATTAAGATTTTTTTCGGTAAAATTTTCATACTCCGCTGCAGCCTTGTGACTGGTTGGGAACAACGACGCCGTCGTGGCCGCGCGCCGCACCGCGAGCACCGAGGGGAAAAAAAATAATGAGATGCAACCCATCCATCGCTGCGCCCTCCGCTGATGAGGTCTGCGATCTGCGACGTGCAAATTGACCGCAAGAGGACGCCGGGCCGCGATGGCCGGCTCGTAATCCCGACCTCGCGGCTCCCGATTGCGATACGGCTGCCTCATCCTAGGTCCTCACGGTCCTCAAAAAAATAAAAAAAAAATAAAAAAATGTTTTTTTTTTGTCTGCTACGAGGCGACAGTGGAGGGGAGGGCGCGGGCTGCACCAGCTGATGACACCGAGTTGCATCACGGCGCGACCACTCGGCGCGCCCTCCATGCAGTTCCGCGGTGCGGCGCGCGGGAGGGGAGGCCG
This sequence comes from Megalurothrips usitatus, assembly GCA_026979955.1. Lineage (NCBI taxonomy): Eukaryota > Metazoa > Arthropoda > Insecta > Thysanoptera > Thripidae > Megalurothrips > Megalurothrips usitatus. The sequence goes on from CM049601.1 coordinate 10,840,692, forward strand.
GAACGGAAGTGGATGAGGCGGACAGGAGAGGTGCACGCGGTGCAGCGGTGCAGAGGTGCAGCGGTGCAGCGGTGCAGAGGTGCAGCGGTGCAGAGGTGCAGAGGTGCAGAGGTGCAGAGGTGCAGAAGTTAAGCTCACTCATTTTAATTTTCAAAAGTGTAATTTTTAAAAAAATATTTCAAAGTAGTTGGTGTGGAAATTTTGCAAGAACGAAATCCCGAAACGCCCAAAAATTAATTCCCTTGCAGTGAATCTTCGGGCAGTTATTCGCCACGGGCAGCAGCGATCCGTCCCTGCGCGGCCTGCTGCCCCGTCGCAGGGCCCCCGCCCAGTCTAGTTTCCATAAACAAGCACACCAACGCGGTAATTGGCGTCGTAAAAATACATAAAAAAGGACAGGTTCGCACGTAGGCCGCTACATTGTATATACTTGGCATGAAGGAAAGCTTTTTGCCGGCTCGACTACTCACCTCCAGATGGTTGCGACAGGCACACTGGGAACGGCGCCCACTCTGGAAAACACAAAAGAAAGGCCGTTAGTCTCAAACGAGGATATCGCCCCGCAGGCCGCAGGCTCCGGTGTGCATGCGTGTGTGCACTTTAGAGGGAAGAAAACTACTAATTCACCATTGGTTCAGATTTTTTTTTCAGATTATGGAAGAAAAAAAAATTGTTTGTATCTGCCCTATGATACAAAATTCAGTTTTTTTTTCTCGCTGTGAATATTTACATAAACATTCTTAATATATACATTTCTATTCTAACCAATAAAAATTTTACATTAAATCACAGTTGGGAACCCGAACCGAAAGGCTAAGGCCACCATGTCCCATCGCGCGGTGACTTCAACGCACGGCGAGACAACAGAGCTGTCGTCACGTCCCAGTGACGGTTAATTTTTTCCAATTTTTTTTTCTCCCCAAATTACTCTCGCACCGAATTTTTTTAACTTAACCTGCGATCGCCGCCGCCGCGTCTCCGGCCGTTCTCAGCCCCAACTACCTCCGCGAACACGTTCCGATTAATCGAATGCTAACAAATCGCCCCCTCCCATTACGGGCACTCTGCGTTGCGGGGCCTGGAAGAGCAGGGCGTCTGGCGGCGGCCCCCGGCGGCCCTGGCGGCGCGGGTGCTGCCTGCCTAGGGACACGTAGGAGCCGAGGATTACGCCAGCAGGTTAGCGGACCGACGGGTTTCCGGACTCATTTACGCCCCTCGTATCGCGGCGCGGGGCCCCGCCGGACTGAAGCACAACTTCGGCGGGGGAAGCTCCGCGGCCGTGTTGATGTGTACACCAACCTCCTCCCCCCCGCGCGAAGCACCGATCCGCTTTGATAATTTAGCGGACCGGACAGAGCGGAGCAGAGCGCGCGAGCGGGGAGGCAGAGGAGAACGGGAGAGGAAGAGGAAGAAGAAGAGAAGAAGAGCGAATCGGGTATCGATTTGTTGTATCGCTCGCGGCACACCTCTGCGGGAAGGGGGGCCCCGTCCGCCGGGCTCGGCGCGCTGCCCGGGACTCTGCACGGACGGAGCCCCACCTCCCCCTCCTCCTCCCTCCCGGGCACTGAACCGAACCAAGGACCACCCAGACAGTTGAAGGGTTCATTATGTTTTCACGACACTGCATGACGCTGGGCGCTCGGCACTGCTGGCGGTGCTGCTGCTCTTGTCACAGAGTGTCCGCGCAGCGCCAGCGGAAACAGAAGCGCAACCGCCTTGTGTGCGGGCTCGGTAAAGGAGGAAAAGTCGAGGTAAATATGTTTACAAGTTTTTAAAAATTGCATTTTTTTATTTTTTAAGTTTTTTTTTCGAATGCGCTTCAACTAGTTTCGATATTTTTCTGTTGCTGGGTTTGTAACATTTTCAGTCGGCAAGTGATAATTTTACAATATTTTTTTTTGAACCGTTTGTATTTTGAAAGTGGAGCATCGTCCTCCTGAGAGATTTTCCGACACAAAACCTCCTCTCTCTCCTCCCCTCCTCCTCCTCCTGAATTCCGGAGAAACTGACCCCGCTGGAGGACACGAACGACGACAAAAGCGCCTTTATTGAAATCATCATGAAATAATCATGAGAAACGGGGAGAGAGAGAGAGAGAGAGAGAGAGAGAGAGAGAGAGAGAGAGAGGACTACTCTGACTCATACTGGCCATTATACAAATTACGTACAATCTCAACAGCTCGTCGGTCGAAAACACTGAGAGAGAGAGAGAGAGAGAGAGAGAGAGAGAGAGAGAGAGGAGAGGCGACTGTCGCCGCGCCCAAAACTCCGTTGCCCTTTGTGCACCGCGTGTGCCTTAATGAATGGAGGAAGGAGTGCAGCACTCACCGCCTTGTGCGTCGCAGCGGGCCGCGGCCGCCGCAGCGGCAGCAGCGCAAGCTCGTGAGTCGATCCCCGCCTCATAACCTTATAATAATCCGGCCTCGTGCGTTGTGTTGGAGAGAGACAGTTGTCGTTCTGTCTCTGTCTCTGTGCGGGGATGCCGTTTCGCCTTTCCCACGGCGGCGTTTGGACTCCGCACGGCCACCGCGGCGCACGGCCAATCGTCATAGGCCATTCGCTTTTATCGTTACACTGCCGCCCTGTCTGGCTGCACTTAACGTTCTGGCCACGGGAGGAATATTTTGCGTCGCGAATTTTTGTTACAACTTTTGAAATTAAAAGAAATAATCTTTGTTTCACTTTCGGTCCCTTAGTGGCCAACTCGAATTTCCCCATCACGATATATTTTCTTTGCATCCTCTCTTTCGATTGGTGGCGTGAATTTTATTATTTTCCTCGATATTCCTCCTTTTTTCGTAAAATCCGTGACGGACGTGTAATTGTGGGCGAGTGTGACCACCCGGCGCCGTGCCTCAAGGGCGTGTTCGTGTTGCTCCCGATCCCAACGGTGTACACAACTCCCCGCGGCACACGCTTCCGAGGGCGTAACGGCGGCCGCTGCGGACCACTGCCCCCTCCAGGCTACGTCCGAGCCCTCTCTCTCTCTCTCTCTGTCTATATATGTCGTTTGCGTCCGAGACAGAGAGAGAGACAGCACACTCTCGCACGCGAGCGAGTTAGGAAGAGTAACAGAGACAGAGAGGAGCGAGAGAGAAGGGACGCGGGCGTGTGTGCATACGTGCAGAGCTGCTCAAGCGTCTCCCTTCCAAATGTCAAATCAAATCCGCTCGCATAATGTTGTTGTGGGGTTAAATGGGAGGGGGGAGGGCAGAGGAAAGGAGGGGTGGGGGGGGAGGGGGTTATGGGGGGATAAATCATCACCGCATTGCAGAGGGACGCGACTCTAGTAGAGGGGAGAGGAGGGCACTCACTATCCCCTCACACACACACACACACACACACACACAAGGTGTGGTCCGGGCCGCCCGCGCCGCGTGTGCCTGGCTTCTTTGCTGTCGATCAGTGCCAATAATGCCGCCACCAGCAGATAACAACACTCTGGGAAAACACGTTTGAAACTCGTATTCGCGCCACGAATATGCCATAAAAGTAGAGGGGAAAAAATCCTTCGTGAACTCGCACAACCACACCAGTGACGGTCTGGCTGCGTGCGAGAGAGACGCCGCATTTGACTGCGGTAGTGCAAGAGGGACGTCCCGCGGCCGGGCGTCTCTCTCTCTCTCTTGCACTGCCGCAGTCAAATGGGGCGTATCTCTCTCGCACGCGCGCGCTCGCTCTGACGCACGGCCGGGCCGGCAGGGTGGCACGACAATATCACGGCAGTGAAGCTCAGTGCGTTAGCGGCGGCGGGGCGGCGCGGTCGTGCCGCCATCTATTCGCATTTGCATATTCTTAACGCCCCGCGCCACAAGCCGTCCATCCGGCCGACCGCTCCGGCGGCCGTCTGCCAGCAAGCCGAGCGGAGCCCCGGCGTGTGGGACCGCCCCGGAGTAAGGTTTTCAAAGAAACGTTCGAAAAAATAAAACAGAATATTTCAGAAAAGATCCAGAATTTTTCAGAAAAAAACAACCCGGAATTTTTCAGAAAAAAACAGAATTTTTCAGAAAAAAAATCATTGTTTTTCAGAGTTTCAGAGTTTTTCAACCCCATAAAATCAAAAAGTTTCGGAAACATTGTGGATATTTTTCCTCGAAAATTTCTCGGGGCTAGAAGCTCTGTGCCCCGGAGCCCCCCCGCACGCCGCACCGTACGGCGGGGCGTGGCGTGATACCAGCTTAGTTCAGCACAAATTGCATCCGAGCAAACACCGTAACAGCGGCAGCGCCTCGCCGCTGTCGTGACGTTATGGGGGGGCAGGAGGGAAGTAGTAGTGTGGTGGTAGTGCTCCACCTCACACACACACAGCGCCTACAAACACGTCACGGGCTTCAGGGGTTCAAATACCGCCCGCGGCGAGAACATTCCGCACACACACAATCACCCCAGGCTAAAAAAAAAACAAAAAAAAAAACGTTAAAACTTTTAAAAAAATTGCAGCCGAGGTTAAAACAAACAGTTTGGCCGCTGTTGGCGGTGGTCGGAGCTGCCCTGCTGTAGGGGAGCAAGGCGTAGCCAGCAATCAGTCCCCCGAGTGGTTATGGGAGTGGGAGAGAGACGGAGAAAGAGAGGGAGAGGCAGACTCTGCGCGCACAAACTACTCGCACGCATCACAAGGCGCGCGAGATAAAATATATGTGGCGGAACCAGAAATTATACCCGGGATCTCACGACTGACAGTTTCCAAGCCGATGGGGCTTTTTGTCTAGACACGAGGAGGGAAGAGAGAGAGAGAGGGGGGGGGGGGGAGAGAGAGAGAGAGAGAGAGAGAGAGAGAGAGAGGCACGTGATAAAACAAACAGGCATCTGTCGATGAGCCTGCGATACGGCGCCGCGCCGGTGAAAAAGGGCCAATTACAAGCATTAAGACCCTCTCTCGCAACTCATTAAAGGGTATCCCGAAATACGAGATGAAGACGCGGAGGCGCATTCGTACACACACACACACACACACACACACACATACAGACACAGGGCGGAGGTGGGGGAGGCGATCACTCAAGGCTGTCCGAGTGTGCATGCTGTGATTATGGGGGGAAGGGGCGCGCTGAACCAGTCGCGCCATGAACCGTATGCCATGTTGAGCCCAGGATGGTGCGGCGGCGGCTGTGCCCCGAGCACCTCCCCGTGGGGGCCCCCGGGACGCTGATGACGGCACAGCCATGCGGTCATCTCTGCCGGGGGGCAGTGGCTGAGTGCGACAGAGATGGGACGCCGCATTTGACTAGTGCAAGAGGGATGCCCGACTGGGGGAGATACAGCCGGCCAGACGTCTCTCTCACACTGCCTTAGTCGAATGGGACGTTTTGTCTCTCTCTCGCACTCGCCCAGACCGCTGCCACTGCTGGCGAATGGGTAGAGAGACACCGAGTCTCTCTACGGTAGAGTGCGATCCGATGGTGGTTCCCGTCATGTTTGGCTGCTTCCTGCGCGGTCTCGGCGTGTGATGCCTCTCCGGTCCCTTTCTCTCCAGCCTCTCTAGTGCAGCCTCTCTAGTGCAGCCCCGGCGCAGCCACCTCTCTGAGTGCATACGACAGTCGGGCTGCTCCGGTTAATTACAGGTTAGCGTGGCGTGCGGGCTGCCAGCTCGGGCGTCCGGCGGCGCAGGGCCGCTGCGGCTGGCAGCTCGGTCTGCGCATACGAGCAGACAGAAATGCCCATCTCTCTAATCACACACAAGAGAGCGGCTAAATTGCGCGCGGCCGGCGCCAATGAGGCGTTAATTGCCTCGGATCCGCGGACTAAAACTGCGCATTTTCCCATTAGGCGTGAAGTGCGAGTGGCACGCGGCCTACATGTGATGACAGGGAGGAAATCTGCAGCCGCAGCAGTCGGCGGACCATTACACACGACGTGAAGGCTTGTGCACAAAATTAAAACTGCAATTTAGAACAATATCATTATTCGCCCATCGAGTAATGACGATGATCCTTACTCTTTCCCGGTCCGTTAAAAAAAAAATCGAGGGCGTTTGAACCCTGGAGAGCAATTCGGTTATGTTTCCGTTCTGAGACTACCCTCCGGAATTCCCTATATTCGCAGCCGTCACTTTTCTTCCCTGCGTGGACAGCGTAAAGGAGCCTCGAAGGCGGTTCCGTTTGACACCGCGCCGCCGCGCCCGCCGCTGCCCGGGCGGACTGGCCGCGGAGCCGGCCGGGGCGGACCCGTAGATGTACTGCGCGGACGGACCCGTAGAGGCACCGCACGGACCCGTAGAGGCACCGCACGGACCCGTAGACGTACTGCGCGGGCTGCGGGCGGCGCATCCCTGCACCGCACCGCGACGTGCCGAGCCATCCGCGAGCTAATTGGTTTCAGCAACAACAAAACCTTCGGAAACTCAGTCACGTCTGGCGGGCGGCACCGCGCCACACCCGCGGACGGCACAATACTGTGGCAGAGTAATCAGTCCGTTTCCGCCGCTCGCCGGCCGCGCAGCATCCCATGCATCCTATCACAAACGGAACGCGGTCCGTCCGCTCTGACTCTATGCGCGTTCTCTTTGAGCCCGAGACTCTGGGGGACGACAAACTGCGTGCCGCGACTCCAGTGGGACTCCAGCAGGACTCCAGGACTGATTCCAGCGAGCAGCGAGCTTCCAGTAGGAATTATGCAGATAGGGCGGCGGGGGGTCGGCGCTGAGGGTCGTTAGTGCCTCGCGCGCGCCGCGCACAGAATTATGGGAAGAAAGTCTCTCGATGCTGTAACGAGTATCGATACCGCCACCGAGATATTCCCTCAAAACGTTTCCTCGTCGTCGGCGCAGCGGGCGGCGGTGAGTTGCTGCTCCACAAAATATGAAAAAGAAAATTGCTGCTAGTTTCTGTGTGGGGACCGGAGAAAATAGGGTGTTCCGGAGAAAGATCAAGTAGAGAATTATGGAGGTCGAAACGGAACAATATGAAAATCGGATGCGGGAAAAGACACGGACTAAAATTTAGCAAGCTTTACTTTGCATGACTTAAGATAACTTTTAAAATAATAATTATAATCACCGTTAATTTTTTTTAATTAAATTTTTTCCCCGTGTGATTTATTCAGGTGCCTGAAGCACTAACCGAACGAACCGACGAAAAGTTGCATCATTTCGCGGCGCGATATGCGGCCGCGCCGACATCCCCCGCACATACGTTAACTGGACGGACCCTCCTTCCGCGTGTAGATCCGTATCCCATCGCCGTCGATTCGCCGGTCACGTTCACATTTAATCAATTTCCCCCGCGTGGATAGCGGCGCAGCCGCGGCCGGCAGAGGGGCCTGCCCAGCCCGGCACCGCGTTCACCCGACGTATCTCTTCACATCCTCCTCCTCCTCCTCCTCCACAGCGGTGTCCGGGCGGTCGGTAATGGTCAGAGTCGAACGGCGCAGCGGCAGCTGCAAGCGGCTACTAGAATGCGCCCAGCAGCAGACGACGCGACGCGTGCCGGCGTGCCGCGCGCGGGGGAGAGAGAGAGAGAGAGAGAGAGAGAGAGAGAGAGAGAGAGGCGGCGGCAGACGCAGCCCAGGCCACCGACGCCTGTTATTTCCCTAAAAAACAAACCGAGCCGAGAGAGAGAGAGAGAGGGGGGGGGGATCCCCTTTCCGTATGGTAAAGCTGGCGCGGCGCGCACCGTTAGCGCCCTGAGAAATAACACACGACCAGGCGGGCGCATCCACTCCGGAGGACACCAACACCGACGGGGGAACAGAAACAGATCCCCCGCATGGGATCCGGATCCGTTCTCGAAACACGCCGAGAACGGAAGCGTGAGTGACGACCATTGGGTCGGAGGACTAGAGAAGAAAAAAAATACTGGATCCTACACTGGTCATTTTTCTTAAAAATTTATAAGGATCCTACATGCATTTAACAAAAAAAAAAACATTTTTTGGCCGCGTATGGAAGGTGAAAATAAATTATGAGACCGTTTATTTTTGTAAACTGCATTTAAAAAAAACTGAACGAAAAAAAAAGTTAAAATGAAGACGTTCCCGTTTGTAGTAAGTCCTCCCGGCTCAGTTACACGCCGTCGCCGACGAAGACTAGACAAGGCTCGTCAACGCCGCAGTGTGGCAAAAAAAAAAAAAAACCAAGCGGGGTGGAAAACAAGGTTTTACGCGGCTGCCTTAACGGCACATTCTGCATGCTGCTTGAGCGCCGAAGACGATGGCCAATCATTATGCAGGGACGAGGCTAGACTAATTTCTGCCCAGCGCCGACCCGCCACAAAATAAACATTGTATAGTATAGGGAGGGAGGGGGGGGCGTCCGTAAGGAACGTCTGGCTGTGAGACACGCCGATCAACTGGTGCCAGGGGTGTCCAGCGTCTCAGATACATGAAATTGTAATTTTGGGTTCTGTCGATTTTGCCAGGAAAAAGATTCAAAAAACGCATGCAAAAAAAAAAACACCAGAGCACATTTTTAGCTCTTTTTCATTTTTTTTTCTCCAACAGTGTCATGTTGTGGAATTTTTCGGGAACTAGAAACGCTATGGCGCGCGCGGCGTTTCTTTGCGTACTGCAACAAGGCCGGGCGGCACCGCGCGCGGCAGAGAGAGAGAGAAGACAGAGATAGCGATCACAGCGGCGGTCACGGGGGTCATGGGCAGCAACAGCAGCGGCGGCGGCGGCGTCGAGTCTTCTCCCGTTTCACTTAGAGCACCACACTAGATCGGGGCGCCGCCCGCTTTTTACTTCCCTCATGTCTATAATTTTAAACTTTCCTGCTCCCCGTATTTCCCACGCGTGCGCCCCTCCGTCCCTGCGGCAGCAGCAGCAGCAGCAGCGTCGTCCTACGGCGTGCGCGTGCGTGTGTGTGTGTGCGTGCGTGTGTGTGCACGTGTGTGCCGCGCCGCTCACTCAAAAATGCCCCGCGCCCGCGCTGCATGCACGTATGGGTGCGGCCCCCGCGCGGCGCGGCGCGGCTCGAGGTGAATGGCCCTCAGCGGGCCCCCGCGGCCCCCCAGCCGGCCCCCCAGCGGCCCCCGCGGCCCTCGCACTGACCACTGTCCAGGCCCTCTGTGTGTGAGCGGCCGCCGCGGCCGAGCCCGGTCTCCTCTCACTAATATAAATCAGTTCCGTGCAACGGGAACTGAGTGCGCCTCGGAGACCCTAGGAGAGGAGAGCCTTGTCTGACACTGAAAAGGACAGAGGACGAGCAGGACGAGGCGCGACGGCGGCGACCCTCAGATAGGTCAGAGAGAGAGAGAGAGAGAGAGAGAGAGAGAGAGAGAGAGAGAGAGAGAGAGCAACGGGAACCAAAAGCTGCTGACCAACGTCGTCCCGGGCAGGCACAGCCCTTTTAAACGTCTTGTTCAATACCACAGACCGTGTCGTATGAGAAGGGCCGTTAATGAGCATGATAACGCATGCCCTCTCTCTCTCTCTCTCCTCTCTCTCTCTCTCTCGTTCTCTCTCTGTCTCTCTGTATCGCCCGGTTTGGGCAGCGCCGCCGCTACCGCATCGGACACGAACGATACAAGATACGTCGGTATAGCCTATCATTACCACAATGCAACGGCGGCGGCGGCGGCAGCAGCGGCGGCGGCGGAGGCCCCGCGAAGCTGCCGCCACACGCGGGAGGAGAGGATCGGCCGCTCCCCTCCCTCCTCCCCTCCCTCCTCCCCTCCCGCGGCACGGTTCGCCGCGCCCGCCGCCGCCCGGGTCGCCGTGATTTAGTACCCGGGGGTCACCCGTCCGAACGCCAATCTGAATCTTTGGGGGCGCGATGCGGTGCGGTGCGTCGACGTCGCGGTCGTGTTTACGATTGCGTTTTGACAGCGTCTTGACGGCGGCCTCCGCTGCTCCCGGGCGGGCGATAGCGGGTCCCTGACCCGCGGGGGTGCTGCCGCTGTGTGATGTGCGGGCCGCTGCTCGGGGGCGGAGCGGAGCGGAGCGGCGCGGCGCGGCCAGGCCGCTGTGACGGGGAAACCGCGGGAAAGTGACTCGAGAGGAAAATTCTTCTATAAAACAAATATATTTTGTCAGTTTTTTTGTCTAGGTTGAATTTTTTCCAAACATTGTTATTTCCCCGCGCTGTTGTGTAAAAGTTTAAGATTTCAGAGGTTTGGCGCGTCCGGATCGTAAAAGAACGCTGCGCTCTTGTTTTTTTTTTTTTCGCCCTGTGACGCGCGGCACCGCGGTGCTGCCGTGACGTAAGCGCGTGGCTCCTCTGTGAGCGGCGGCGGCCCGCGGCGGCCGGCATCCTTCGGTGAACTAACTGTGCGCTCAGCCGCACACCGGACCGGACTGCTGGCTGCGCCGCCGTGCTGAGCGGCCGCTCTGTGCTGAGCGCCGCCGTGCTGAGCGGCGCGCTGTGCTCAGCCGCCGCCGTGCAGCCTGCAGCCGTGCAGCCGCGCAGCCGCGCCGCAGGTCGTCAGACCGTGGCTGCAAGTTCAATGCCACGTGTGCGTGTGTGTGTGTGTGCGTGTGTGTGTGTTAGTGCATCGTGCGTGTTGCCCCATACGCTCTGCGTGCTGTTGTGTGGGACGTTAGCATACACGCGCGTGTGTGTGCGTGTGTGTGTGTGTGTGTGTGTGTGTGTGTGTGTGTGTGTGCGAGTCGCCCCGCGGTCCTCACAGTTCCGGACCCCCACCATGCAGTTGCCGTCGCGGCCCGCCCAGATTGAGAAAGTGCGAGGCGGTCAGAGAGTACACTCACACACACACACACTCACACACACACAGAGGTTCTCTTGTACACAGCGAGCAATTACATGCCTCGTTTAGGATTTCGCGCAGACCAGTACTACCGGCAGTTTAAATTACGTATCCGCCTCCTGCGATTCGCACACACAGCCCCCGCCGCTTCATATATCTATATACCCTGGGTGCATGATCCGCGAGACCTGGATTTTTTTTTACGAAGACTCTCTCTCTCTCTCTCTCTCTCTCTCTCTCTCTCTCTCTCTCTCTCTCTCTCTCTCTCTCTCTCTCTCTCTCTCCTCTCTAAGGAAATCATTAAAGGAAATTTTTATATTTTGTGTACAACTCTGTAAGTGCATCTCCTCTTCCTTCCGCCTGCTCCTCAGGGGGCGGCAGCGGCGGCGGCGGCGGCGGCGGCGGCGGCGGCGGCGGCGGCGGCGGCGGCGGCGGCGGCGGCACCAAAAAGGGCTCCGCGCCGCGGCGGCAACGGCAGCCGGGGGGCGGGCGGCACGCCGTGGCCGAGGCCCTCAAAGGCATGACAGCACTTGGCACACACACACACACACACACACACACACACAGTACTCGCTCTGTACTGGCGCGGCAACATGCGCGCACACAGAGAGCGGAGTGTAAACCCGACGGCCGGCCGGCCGGTCGGGGGTGCCGTAAAGCCCATCCGGGCGGACGCCTCGACGACTGCAGCCGCGCCGCCGCCGCCGCCGCCGCCGCCGCCGCCGCCGCCGCCGCCGCCGCCGCCGCCGCCGCCACCGCACAGCTGGCAGGCCCCCCTGGAACAAGTGCGCCCGGTCCCCTCCGCGGCGTGTGTGGACTCTCATTAAAAGTAATTACAATTGTAATAATTACGACGAGAAGGGAAAATTTACACGAGGGGAAAATTACAATAGAAAAAAAATTCTGAAGAAGAAAAATTAAAAAAAATGTGATGCCAAAAAAAAAAAGAACACGGGAAAAAGGGGTTGTGGTCGGCAAACGTTAAGGCGAAAAGGTTGTCGCAGAGTGCTGTGGACTCGTCGTAGGGGCTCGGTAGCGCAGTGGACTAAGCGGGCGTGCCAACGACCGCAAGGGTCTAGGGTTCGATCCTCGTCGGGGCCGCCCGCTTCTTCTCCGTTCCCCTGACCGAAACTGACCACTGTGATCACCGTCGGGGCGGTGAGCGGTCCCCCGGGAGGCTCGCCGTCGTCGGGGAGGGTGGCCGTCGTGGGGAGGGTGGCCGTCGTGGGAGGGTGGCCGTCGGGGAGGGTGGCCGTCGTGGGAGGGTGGCCGTCGGGGAGGGTGGCCGTCGATCTGCCGGCGTGCTAGGGAGAGGACGTTCCCGCCGCCCGGAGAGAGGATCAAACCAGAAAGGGAAAACGTCCGGCTCTCTGCTCCCTTTGCATATCGTTGTGTGTCGATCTGGGGCCGTAAGGACCACAAAAGGACCCCCGCCGCTGCGTGGCCGCGGCGCGCCGGCTTCCGGCTGGCGGCGGCGGCGGCACGGAAGTGAGCCCCGGTGCAAAGAAGCTGGAGCGGCTACCGTGCGGTCCCCGGTGCAGCGGGCGGCCTGCGTGCACTACGCCTTAGCATTAGCATATCTTGAAAATGCGCCAACGGGAACCACCGCCAGCGCCGCCGCCGCTGCCGCCCCGCCGCGCGGTGCCGCCGGACGCTCGACCGCGGGCGACTGCAGTGTCGCAGAACACCCCTGTCTCATTATTATTATTTTTTTTTTATTTTTTTTTTTTGGGGGGAAGGGGGAGAATAACTTTGCGTACAATGATAATATTTCAATCCGATGCGTCGACTTTCGATCGCACCTAATTTTGCGGTTCTGAGTCAATTTAATTTCTGATTTTTTATTTATTTTTTGTCCTAACGGGGAGAGTGTGGGAGGAATGCCGCAGCTCCTCGAGATTTGTTCTCCTCCGGCCGCGGTTTGGATCTCTGACACACTTCCATACACGCCTTGCTCCTCCTCGGCCCGGTTCACGGCCAGACAAAAGTGGAGCAGGCACCTTGAGGATACAAGGCGGGGGGGACAACCTGATGATGCGCACTTTTCTCACACGGACCCCCCATCACCTGCCCGCCGCGTCCGACCGCTCGCCCGTCGATCTGTCTGTGTGTCTCCGACTATGAATAGCAGAGCTGCGGCGGCGTATACGCAACCGCGCGGCGGCGGCGGCGGCGGCGCAGCGCTCTAGAGGGCCGCGTCCGAGACGACGCCGTGCACCCCCCGCCCCCCGCCCCCCGCCCCCCGCCCCCCGCCCCCTTCCAGAGCGCACAGGTGACAGAGCGGGCAGGCGGCTGCCTCGGACGCCGCCCCGGCAGTGGGAGGGGTTGAGGGGGCGTTGCACCGCAAACAGACGCGTCCATCACAACACTCCAAGCAGCGTGTGCAGAAACACAGCCAACAAAACCGACCAGCATATGCACCCCCAGCGCACAAACTGTATTTTTTTCCATGGTCATTATTTTTCTATTCCGTGGTCATTTTCTTCGTGGTCATTTTTTTTCCATGGCCATTTTTTCCCATGATCATTTTTTTCCATTGATCATTTTTCCCATTGATCATTTTTCACCATGGTCATTTTTTTCTGGTGATCATTTCTTCCATGGCCATATTTTTTCCTGACTATTTTTTTTTCCTGCGAAAACTTTTCCCGGCCTACTCGTTTTTTTTCTGGTGGGCGGTGGCCGTCACGTACTCTTTCCCGGTGGCGCGGCGCCGCTCGCGATGCGGCAGCATGTAATGACATTAGGCGGGCCCCGCCCGAGCGCAGTCATCTCATCGATGCTCATTCCGCCCGGCTAGACGCGTGTCACTGTGAGGTGACACGCGTCCCCCCCAGGAGACCCTTTACGAAACCGGCCGAGAGGGTTGCCCCACGACGGGCCTCCGCCCCGCCGCTGTCAGAGCGGCTCCCGCAAAGCGGATATTCAGCGTCTCAGGACACCACACAATGGCACTGCACTACATGCCGTCCACCTCAGCCTGATAATCTACTACCACAATATCACTGTCAGAAATGAACTAGGATTTTTGTTTTGCTTTAAAAATTTCCCACCTAATAGAGGAATTTTTTTTTTTTTGAAGAACACCAAACTACTTAGGACTTTGTAAAGATCGACTTTCACCCTAAACTCATTGCGTACACCTGCCAATCCCTGACGTTGAGAACGAGTCGCGGTGTCCTTCGACGCGGCGCGTTACAAACCGGAGGGAGCAGGGTGACTCACCGAGACCGAACGGGCGTGGCGTTCTATCTAGAGCGACGGCGGCGGCGCATAGCGAGAAGGATAGAGATAGAGATGTGTGAGAGAGGGAGAGGGAGCGCCCAAAGCAGTGAACGATGTGACGATGCCCACGCGGTATCCCTTACATCACTTCAAAGAGACGACAGCGCGGCGCGGCGGCGGCGGCGGTGCGTGAGGTAATAGCACTTTTGAAAACTTACTCTGGACGCCCGATCGGCCGATGGGCATACACGCCTCCCATCACGGATTCCCCATGGCCTGTCAGTGTAATAACATACTAATCACACCTCTCACCCGCGGGAGAGGGGAAAAAATAAAAATAAAAATTTGGGGGAGGATTTTTTGGTTTTCTCGTCTCGTGATTTACTGCATGACTGCGTTTCTTCACCTCACAATAATTTGATTCCGCTTAAGATGGCATTGAGAGAGAGAGAGAATTAAAATGTACGTAAGTTACAAAGTGAGGTACATAATCGACCTCCCTTTAATTTGCAATTCCAACGATTGTTTTCTGCTACCGCGCTGCCATTTACATGACCCGGCCGCGCCCCGCGCACATCGTTGGAACGATATGCCACGGCGTTGTTCGCCGCCACGGCCTCGGTCTCCTTATGTCATTTGCTGGCCGCCAGACAACGGGGCGGCGCCAAGGACGGGATAACAATAATGGTGCGAGAGTGAGTGATTGAACTGAAATAACGGAGCGCCACCGCGCGCCGGCGCATGAGTCGGCGTGTCGCTATGAAGAGCGAGCGAGACGGACGAAGCCGCTGTTCAAACTTCGCGCGCCGCCGCCGGCTCGAAACTCGGACACGATTAGCCCATAATCGGGCATGCAAATTTGGGGGAAAGTTAAATACGTTTTTAATTTTGTGATACGTCGTGAATAATATATCGATTAAAAAAGAGTTTCAAAAAATAAACAAAAATCGAATACCACCCATGAGACGACAAGCATCGTCCATATGCGTGACGACTGGCTCTCGAGGAATATAAAGGTCTCAATTTCCACCATGGCATGACATAAAACAAACAGCAACAACAACAAAAAAAAACAGCGTGGAGACCCAATAATTATTATTCCGAGATGGACGTCTTCACGTCCCAGGAGGACTCCTCGGGAGGGCCCGTCTGCCGCGGCTGCGATCAGGTGCCGGCACACTCGTGGCCGCACATAAAACTGTGAACGCCTCCTGCCTTATCTACTGCAAGTAGAGCGGCCCACTCACATGGGCTCCTTAACGCACCGGATCACTTGGCGCGTTACGATTTCGTAACGTTAAAAAAAAATAATAACTCTTTTAAAAAAAAAACGACACGGAAAAAAAAGTTGTGCGTGCCTAGAGAAAACGGATCGGCCCGTTTATTTAATGCTCGTACAATTACGCAGCGAGCGGTGCGAGCCGCAGGGGGCCGCCGCCACCGCTGTATACGGGCTCCGAAGGGCTGCGGAGATGGAGATTAAGATGTGCGTCCTGCAGGACATGAATACCCGCCGACATCCACCGCGACCCACGCGCGCCGCAGCGCAGCACACGCGGAGGAGATATATAGAGCGATCATAGAGAGAGAGAGAGAGAGGGGGGGGGGGGGCAGCCGACCTAGTCCTGGTTACAGAGAGGCGCAGCGGAGGCCCCGGGGGTAAGATTTGAGGGCCGTCCCCCTACGCAGCGATCGGCCATGGTGGCGGTCTCAGAGAGATGCGGCACGTCGCACAAGTGCGAGAGAGATACCCGCAGTGGTCTTGCCGAGTCTCTCTCTCGCACTCGCGGCCCGGTGTGCGATAAGCACGGGCTACCGCCGTGTGGGTAGGCAGTCCCGCCGGTCACGGGTGCCGGAGGGTTGCCTACCGGCCGGGCTGCGCCCGCCGCGCGCACCGGCGGCCGGAGAGGTGGCCGGGCAGAGGGGAGAGAAGACGGGGCCGTGTGTTGCACTCGGCAGAAATGGGGCGTCTCTTGTGAGAGGGTCGGCGGCGGCGCGGGGCCTCTGTGTGTGTGTGTGTGTCGCGGTGGGAGGCGTTGCGGCGCGCGGGGGCTCCCCCGGCGGGGCCCCGGCGGGGTCCCCCTCCTTGCAGAGCGTTGGAGCGAGGTTAACAATATGCAATCAGATCGGCTCCAGAATGGCCCGGCGTCGCGGCGGGGCGTGGCGCGGCGTGGCGCGGCGTGGCGGGGAAGAGCGTGGGCCCGGGGCAGCACGACGGCCCGAGACAGGCCGCGCCGGCCCGCGCGCCAATGCAGCTCATTTGATGCACGCCGAGTTGCAACAGCGACGCGCACCGTTCATTTTCGTCCTCTGACAGGGTCGCCGGGTCTCTCTCTCTCTCTCTCTCTCTCTCTCTCTCTCTCTCTCTCTCTCTCTCTCTCTCTCTTTACGAAAATACTCTCTCCAAAATAATAATACTTGCTCAGAAATACACCCTTTCAAAATTACCCTCTAAAATTACTCCCTAAAAACTGCTCTCTAAATATTACTCTCTGAAAGAATACTCTTTAAAAATTAATCTCTCGAAAAATTCCTCTCTCTAATACTGATCTCTCAAAAAAAAATCTAAAAAAAAATCCTCTTCAAAAAAATACTGCCTCTCAAGCATTCTCTCTCCCTCCCCCTGTTATTTTCTTGTCGTGCGTGTGTGTTTGTGTGTCTTTCCCGTGTATATATTCCGGCCGAGTCGTGTAAGACGAGGAGCGAAAGGTGCTCGGGCGAGGCGAGGCGCGCTACCTCTACCTAGGCGTTCCGCTGCCGACAGCGAATTCGTCGAAATAGAACGACACACACACACACACACAGGTGTCCAGCTCGAGCTGCCGCCGCTTCAGCTGCTTCAGCTGCTTCAGCTGCATCAGCTGCCTCGGCGCCCGTCGGCCGCCACGACGCCAGCCGTGGCCGGGCTCCGGCTGCAGCGACATGCTGCTGACGCGAGCGGAGCGGCGGCCTGGGCAGGGAGGGGCCGTTCGCCACAGATAAACATGCCGGGTGAAATGCGAACGGATGCCCCTCGACGTGCAACAAATCTAACCCACTGCTAGAGCGCCGCCGCCGCCGCCGCTGCCAGAGCAGCAGTGGCAGCAGCAGACGACGTTTGCCTGCTGCTGCCAGTGTAACTGACGTGGCCGCCGTGTCTCTCCGCGGCATATTCCAGCCGGCTCGGGAACGGGGACGGAGCAGCAGCAGCGGCTACGAGGTGTGAACAGTGTCGCACAACTAGACCGACAATAACTGCGCGTGTTCAGCCACAAAAAAAAAGGATCAGAAAATAAAAAATCAGCATATAAAAAAATCTGAATATTTGAAAAAATCATATTTTTTTTTAAAGCTGAATTTTTATTACACGCCAACTTCTTTGCGAGTCATTTTCTGAGACCACCGCCGCGCCGTACTAAGCAGTGTGGCAACACCCTCGGGAACAGCTGCACACAGACATGCCACAGCAAAGGCGTCGGAGGGGCGGAGAGGGCAGGGGGGGGGGGGGCGCCAGATCAGCGTTTCGTGTTCCGCTGTCGCGGGCGGCGGCCGCGGACTCGGCACGGCCGCTCAACGTACAACAAGAGGGTCGAAAGGACCTCAATACGACCGGCCGACAGCTCACGCGATTCCAACTCGAAAACTTCGCAGGTCCTGGCCGGGATGTTCCACGGCTGACGCGGGCTGACGCCGCCGCCGCCGGCCGCCCCGGGCTGCGTGCCCGGCGCTCCTATACCCGTCCTGCTCGCACGCGTGCTGCGTGCCGGGGCGTGCGAGAGAGACGGGCTGCTCGGCGCTTCCGAGGCCCTTGAATGTGCCCTGCAGCGACTACTAGGCTCTGGCCGGCTCTGCTCGCCGCTGCCTGGCCGCATCTGCCCCGGGTTCGACTCCCGGTTACGTCCTTCCTCGCAAGGAGCAGCACCGCGCTCGCCGACGCCGCCGCCGCCGCTGCAGCTCCGCGGCCACGTCCGGAAAGCGCGCGCCACGCAGCGGCCGTCTCTCTCTCTCTCACGAGCAGGGGCCCGCACAGAGCGACAAGGACGGAGCGATCGCGTAATCGGAACGTCGTTGTCGGGAGGAGGAGGCAGAGGAGGCGGCCTGGCGGCGGCGCCCGGTGGCGGACACCACGCGGCCCGTTCTCACGGGACTCCGGGAGGGGAGGGGAGGGGAGGGGAGGGGAGGGGAGGGGAGGGGAGGGGAGGGGAGGGGAGGAAGGGATACAAATTGATGTCGCGTACCAACGGGTACCAACCACCACCACCACCACCACCACCACACGCGCGCACGCACTCATACCAACAGTAGTAGTGCTGTCACGATAGGGCCCGCGGGCACGGTTAAGGGTGCGCACACACACACACACACACACACACACACACACACACACAGGACGGCCGATTTCGTCCCGTCCCGTTGCGGCTGGCGGTGCACAGCAGTCCGCTCCGCCCAGATCAAGGCCTCCCATATATATATATATATATATATATATATATATATATATATATACATTATACTATTGTCGCGGATAACAAGTGGAGCGTCTCGCCGCTTCAGCCGGTACGAACCGTTTATGCATCGTGTGTCCAGAAAACTCGCACGGCGTTCCCATCGTCCTAAAGGGCGATCTGCGCGCACCACTTTCGAAATCCATTCATCTCTCTCTCTCTCTCTCTCTCTCTCTCTCTCTCTCTCTCTCTCTCTCAATCACTTAGCAGGGCCCGGCCCTGCTTGCTTCCGGCCGGACTGACTGCCCCAGCGACGCTGCCGCCAGTCCCCCCCCCCCCCCCCCCCCCCCCCCCGACTATGCACCGCCTCCAGGCGCCCCGGGGCGGCGACGCACTTCCCCGAAAAAAAAAACCTTTCGCCCCGCTTTCCTCAACGCCATCGCCCAAATAATTAATCAATATTACAGTGCCAAAAAATGAACACACATGCGTAAAATCCTTCTGGATCTGAAAGAGTTTCCTGCTCCATTACTTTCTTCTTGTGAATTGGTCATTTGACTTTTTAGAACTTTTTTGAAAAGTTTGAGTTGCCGCGCAGATCCGCTTCACCGCCGAGGAAAAATATTTGGGCGAGTGGCTGAGCGAAAGGCGGAGGGGGAGGTGTTGGAAATCACGCGTGGAAATGTCAACATGTCTCTCTCTCTCTCTCCTTCCCTTTGACGCGTCGTCGACACCCAGCCGTCTCTATCTCTCTCTCTCTCTCTCTCTCTCTCTCGATTCTGTCCCACACAGAGATAAATGTTCTCCGGCCCGTTTGATGTGGAGCGCCTGCTAGGCAGGTCGCGCTTAGGAGTGAGAGAGAGAAGCGGGAAAGGGGCGAGGGAGAGGGAAGATATGGGAGTCGGGGAGGAGGAGGAGGAGGGGGGGGGGAGGGCAGCAGGAGGCGTTGCCTTGACCACGCCGCTTGAAAGGAAACCAATTGGCACTCGCCGCGCAATCGCAGGGCATTACAGCAGAGCAAGCAGGGCGGGAGGGGTCACCGCCCCCCTCCCCCTTTTTTTATTATTTAATATTTCAGTAATATTTCTTTTCGCGGGGCTGTGATATGATTTACATTCCGGGCGGGTCGGTTCCGTTAATTGAAAAGCGATGCCTTGCTGCTAATCGCCTCCTAGCACAAGCGATGCGCCATTCCGGCGCCAGAGAAGGCGGTAGTGCGAGGGGGGGGGGGGGAGGAAGAGGAGGGGAGGGGGGGGGGGGCAGCAAAAAGGAGGCTGTGCCGCTAGACATAAACTGCCGGCTATTGTCCATGGCGTGTCACGTGGCTGTGCTGCTGCTCATGGTCATGGTGCCATGCAGAAAATGAGGGGAAAGACTACCCTAGTAGGACTACCTCCAGAGGTAAGGACTCCCACCAGATGTTGAGGTAGGACCACATCCTGATGTCCAGGTACAGAACTCTCTCTCTCTCTCTCTCTCTCTCTCTCCTCTAGATATGACGAGGCTTTCAATGAAAAATAAAAACGGGAGGGACACAAATGGCTGGTGACGAAGCACGCGGCGCTAAACAGGTTCCCACTCGGCGGCGCGCCGCGGACTTTCTCGGCCCCGAAAGGTCATTGCGGTGCCACACCAATTGAAACGGGGGAGTGTGCATCATTTCAATGTAATGATAAAAAAAAAAGAACCAGAAAATACTGCGACACCTTGACCTACGCAACGCTATGAAAGAGCTACGTTTCATAGCCTGAGCGACCAAATGCGACCATCCCGGCCAGAAAATAGTGGGTTTAAGAAAAATCGAAGCTGTTTTGTTGTAGTTTTTTTTTTAATGCTGCTGCAGGCGTGCAAGAAAATGGTCAATAAAAAAAATTAATTTGACCGGTTCGGCTGCTTGCGAGCCCGCAGTCGTGATCTGCCAATGCCGAATTGTTGTGATTTAGGTCCCAATTATAATTTTTTTTTGTGCGTTCCCCGTTCCCTTTGGGCCGTGCGGTGCGGCCTTCGGCGGGCCGGGCGCGCGGCGCGGCCCTTTGCAGCCCTGCCAACCCGATATGCGGGCCGCGCCGCGGACCAATCAGCGGGCCCCAGTCGAATGTGTGGCCCGGGCCGGCCCCGCCGGGCACACGCTTCGGGAATGCACCCAGCACCGCGCGCCCGGCCGCGGGCCGATCCAGAAAGGAAATGGAATGAGAAGGAAAGGCGCAGCGCGCGTTACCAACACTTTCTTTTTTGCTGGGCATTTATTGGCCACTATATCAGACCAGATTACCGATGCAACGCGGGCCGCCGCCGCCGCCGCCGCCGTCCTAACCTCACCGAAACTAACCCGCAGGCCCGACCTGACCTAAAAGTGGACGGCGGCGTCCGCGCGGCCACGTCACCGCCGTCGCCGGTCAGTTTCTCATATTCGTTCCCCGCGAGGACGGCGGGCAGCGCGGCCATCGATCTATCGAAGGGCGGCCGGGGCCGGCGAGGGCCGACAGAGCGCGTGGCGGGCGGCGGCGGTGCGGCGGCTGCGGCAGCTGCGGCAGCTGCGGCAGCTGCGGCAGGTGTGCGAGTGATCTGGTCTGCGGAGCGGCCAGCTGGCCGCGCTGCGGTGGTGGTGCTACTGCGGGCTGTAAATACAGCGGGGCAGCGCCTCTCTGCTTTCGCCTCACTGACCCACCCCAATGCCAAGGCGGCGGCGGCGGCGGCGGTGTGTTGTGAGTGGGAGAGAAAGGAGGATGTCGTTCGGGGCACAAAAACACACGGATAGACAGAGAGAGAGACGCGTTGCGCGACTGTACGTCGTCTGCACGGTGTACGGCCAGACGCCGCCGTCGACGCGAAGGGGGCGCGATTTGCGTGTGTGCGCCGCGCAGAGGGCGCCACCGTCTGCGTTCGCCCCCCCGCGCGCGCAGCCCGGAAAATATCGCAAAAACCTTTTTGGAAACATAACGTTGTCGTCTGAACTACGACTGGGTGTGCACTGCGGGACTGGGGACTGCGGCGATTGGTCCGCCGGGGCGTGCCTCCGCGGGCGTGCAGTGGATGTGCGGGCCGCCCACTCCCCCCCCCCCCCCCCCATCAAAACAGTCCAACCCCTGCACCACCTTTTATCCCCCCCCCCCTCTCCTCCACTCCCCAATCGGAGCCGGATATCCTCTCTGCCTGGCAGGGACGTCGCGGGATGGGCAAAGGGGGGAGAGGGAGAGAGCGCGCGCGAGTCATGGGGGCTCCGTCCCTCTCGCTCGCTCCTCCTGGCTGCCCCCATCGTCACGTCCCGCCGACAGCTGCAGGCAGCCGGCTGCAGTGTGGCATCACAACGCCACAAGGAAGGCTGGCCGCTGAAATTATAAGAGCGGACCAAAACCCGTGCCGGCGAAACGCTTTCATTTGCTGAGCCACAAACGAATTTTTTATACTTTCGAGTCCCGGAATTTTCAGAGAAAATCCGGAGAAAAAAAAATCCTGAATTTATAAAAGGATCATAATAAATCTCAAAAAAAATCCGAGATCATAAAAAAGCGAAATTTTCGGAAAATTTCTGAAATTTTCAGGACTAGTAACCCTATACACGTTTGGATATAGGTCTGCAGAATCGATATGTAATGTTTCACTTTGGCGTACTTCGATAGGCCCTCTTTGTATGGTTTCGCGCCACGCCGGCGGGCCCCGGGCTTGTCGTCGTGAGGGGCCCCAGGTGCAAGGCCCCGCACGCCCCCTGCAGCACAGGTGTGCCGGGAGCCCCGCCGGGGGCCCCGCCGGGGGCGCGCCAAGAGGATTACACTCGAGTTGGATGACCTCCACGACGCCGCCGACTCCACAGCGTCATCGCCTTTGATTATAAATGGGCCAACAATGTTTCTTTCCAGTTCCGGCAGGATCGACTGCGTTCACGGATCGGTTCCGAAAAAAGTTAATAATAACCAACAAAACCGAATTGAATGGACAAGAACAAATGAAAAACGGGACCGTCCATCCATCCCCTGTGGAGATAACGTTATTACAGAAATAATGCCCCCTCGTCAAAGACCCCTTGTGTGTGTGTGTGTGTGTACATTAATCACCTATCAGTTAGGTGGGGCCAGGTGAGGCGAGCCGAAGGGTCGGACCAGGCGCCGCTATCGGGGGGAGAGAGAGGGGGAGGGGGAGTGAGTGAGAGGGAGAAGGGTGTGGTCAGGACGGGGCACGGGGTAAGACAGTGACAGAACACACACACACACACACACACTCGGCGCGTGATAAAGGGATACGAGACGAGCGCCGGCAGCGGCGGCAGCGGCGGGAAATAAAACCATGAGCGGCTCATGGAACCCTCCACCGCCATCCTCATTGTGCCGGCCGGGCTGCCTCCGAGAGAGAGAGAGAGAGAGAGAGAGAGAGAGAGAGAAAGAAAGAATGAGACGGACTGTCGTGTTCCCTGGACGCGGCGCGAAGTGCAGCAGGGCGGACAAGACCATGCAGCCAGGCACTGCCTCGCGAGCTGCGGCGGCGGCGGTAGCGGCGGCGGTAGCGGCGGCGGTAGCGGCGGCGGTAGCGGCGGCGGTACCTGTTCTACAGGGCTCTTGAATAATGTGAGGTATTATACCGTACCGTGCATGGGCCGGGGCTGGACTCCGCCGGCGTTATATCCTCCGGGTCGGCGTTGACGGGCTGGTGCTGTTGCCGCTGCTGGCCGCCCCCGACGTCGCCGTCGCCGTCGCGGCGCCGAAGCGGCCGCCTATCCGGGCGGAAGGCGCTCACGGTGTCACCCAGCATTCAGCGCTCGCGGCACGGCGGCGCGCGGGGACCCGTCGTGTGTGAGTGTGTGTGTGTGTGTGTGTGTGAGGCGCCGTATCGACGGGGCACGCCAGAGGACCACCTGGAGGGTGAGTGTATCCAGTGACTGCGGCGGCGGCGGCGGAGGAGGAGGTGGTGAGGACGCCGGCAACAGATGCGCCGGCCGTGCTCACTGTAGGAGAGTCCTTGGGGCTCCCCGACGGCCCGGTGGTCTTGTCCGGCGATGCGGTATGCACGACACTGCACCGCGCACGGCTCCTGGAGCCGGCGGCCGGCTGCTTCACTGTCCTGTCCGCTGCTCCTGCACGGATGTCCTGCACGGATGTCCTGCACGGATGTCCTGCACGGATGTCCTGCACGGTGTCCTGCACGGTGTGCACACACGGGCGCGAACGCAGCAGGGGTGATCCACACGCCAGAGGGCAGTAGGGTAACACGGGGGAGAGAGAGAGAGGAAAAATGAATGAATGAATGAATGAGCGAAATGAATGAATGGATCGGCTAATGAGTGGAGAGGAGGAGGGGACGGACGGGTTAAGGTGTCCGGCGTGGGGGCCACCGCCGGTACCAACGCGCACAGGGAGTCGTCGTACCTATCTCTCACACGGCAACACACGCACGACTGACACGCACGCGGACACGCGAGAACACGCGGCGCCACGGCACGCGGCACGCGGCGGAGGACGCGGCGGCACGGGACGCGGTGCGGCACGGCCAGGCTCAGGCTGAGCACTGAGTCCCCCCGGCCGGCTCGGCGGCTCGGTTGAGCGGCGCGGCGCGCTGAGCTCAGCCCGCCGTCTGGCCGCGGCGGCGGCGGCGGTGGCGGCGGCGGCCCCTGCCCCTGCTGGCGCGGCCGCGTGCGCGTCGGGGCTTCCCTCTCTCTCTTTCTCTCTCTTTCCTCTCTCGCTCTCTCGCCCGGGCGGGGCCCGGCGCGGCGTCTCGGACGCGGACGCCGCAGGCACACAGCGGCTTGGAGCAGCAGGCAGGCGTACGCGACGTACGGGCCGAAGGAGGGAAGGGTGGCGGCGGCGGCGGCGGGCGGACGGAAGACAGGCGGACGGACGGACAGGCGGGCGGGAGGGCAGTGCGCTCACATGGCGGGGCCCGGGCCGGGCCTCTCGGCGGCGGCCGGCCGGCGGGTGGGCCAAAGCCAGACGGGGAGAGCGGGGGCAGAGCAAGGCAGAGCAAGGCAGAGCGGCCACCGAGACTTAGGAGGTCGCCGCGAACGTCCTGGGCACCGCCAGGACGCCGCCGACGGCCGCTGCTACGGGAACCGTATTGTGCGTCGGTGTGACGGCGGCGGCGGGAGCGGGCCGTTCGCATAGGGTAGCAATAGGGGTCCCGGTCCGAGGACGACGCCCCGACAGAGACGAAACGTGGAATAACTCTCTAACGCGCGTGGGAAGTGAGGGGCCGATAGAGAGGCAGTTGGCGGGGAGGTGTCGTGAACAGGAAGTACCTCGTCGACGTTGTCCTGCTCCTGCGGGAGGCCCACCCCGCCGCCACAGCACGCCGAACAGAGTGCGGGGACGGTCCGCGGCCGACTGGTTCGGAGCATCGCGTATCGCTCCGTCTCACTCACTCACCCACCCCCGACGGCACGCCCCGTGAGTGCGAGAGAGACGCCTCCGTCGTGGCCGACGGCTCGCCCCTGACGGTGACGCGGCGGGAGGCGCAGGGGGCGTGGCGCCTCGCAGCCCTTTTCCTCCCAATCGTGTCGCGCTGTTAAGCCCTTTTCGATGTTATCGCCTGATGGGGACGGCGCCTGAGCGTCGGAGACTTGTCCCTCTGGGCGGCGCCGGGCAGCGCGGGCGTGAGGTGAGGTTATGGAATACCTGTAACCCGAGGGGGGGGGGGGGGGGCCGGGCGGGGGCCGGCCTACCGGGTACCCAACCCTCCGGCCGGCCGGGTGTTTTACATATAAATAATACAGCACCGCAACCGCCCCCTGTGTTTCTCGGAGGCGACGACGCGGCCTGTAATCGTCCCTCACAAAACATCCTCCTCCCGAACTTCCCGGAACACTCTCGGTTCCGAATCGGTGCTGCATCTCCCCGCGGGGCTGCTTATTCGCAGTGCACCGTGCCGCCCTCGCCGACGCAGCCGACGCTGCTGTTCGGGGTCGCCGCCGACATCCTGTTTCCAGTGCACGCAGCCGCAGCCGCCGCCGCCGTCACTGCTGCTGCTCCTTGATGTTTGAATCGTTATTTGCAGCCACACTTGGCACGCCCAGTGTCAGGGCTGCGTGCGAATAACCGCTGCGCAGGGGGCGGACGGCAGCAGACGACGCGCGCACAGCACACCCCCCGGACGCGTCCCGCGCGCCCCGCCTTGCACCCGCCATTTGGGTGTCATCAGGTCGCGAGTTAATTGCAGCGGCGGAGCGGCGCGGCGCATAAGCATGTCGCGGCGAGGTCGGGGCGAGGCTGCGGCGCTGCGGGGCCTAACCTAACCTCACCCGAGCGGCGCGTGCGGCACGGAAGCGGACAGCCGCGCGTCACCCTCTCATCCCCGCCTCTCTCTCTCTCTCTCTCTCTCTCTGTCGCACCCCAGTTGCGGCCGGGCTGCGGCCAGACAAGGACAGCAGCAGACTCCCTGCATAAAGGACACCGCACAATGCCAAGATCGCATGCAGTCCGCACGATACTGCAAAAACCAAAGCAGGAAATTCAATATGACAATATGACAAAATCTCGTCGATTTTCGTAGTTGTTTGAATTTACTTTTCAGGGTCAGAGTCCGTACGTATTCTTCAGACGGGGTTCGCGGAACAAAGCGATGATAAACGTTTTTTTTTTTTTTGCAAGTTGGGCCTCAGTACGCGGAGGTTTGCGGGTCATCGGCGGGTCAGTTGGCCGCGCGCACGCCTTGCAGTACAGCAGCAGACTCCATTGTCTCCCGTTTTGGGCAGCAAGGAGGATAAAGTTTTGTTCCGCTGCGTTTCAAATCAGCGTCTGGTTGCCGCCGCCTGCTGCAAGGCGGCGTCCGGACGGACCGTCAGTTGTTGGAATGTGATTTAATTTATGAATAAGGTGCCGCCGCCGCCGCTCCGCTCCGCCCCCGGCCCGGCTACTCGGCGGCTGCGTCCGGAAGACAGCGCCGCGAAAGGCGTCATACGAACGCAGCCGCCGACAGCTCAGCTCCGGCCGGGGCCCGCCGCTGCCACACCCACTGCTGGCAACCCCGCAGCGCCGCTGCTTGGCAGAGGAAGGTGAGCGAGTGGCACCGTGGCAACCCCCCGCCAGAGGTGGTGCGAGAGAGACGGCGGGCCGCCCCATTTGACCAAGCGCAAGCGAGAGGGATGCTTGGCCCGGCATCCCCGCTGTTATGCGGGCATCTTTCTTGCACTAACGGCGCAGTCAAATGCAGAGCGCGCGTCCCCCTGTCTCTTTCGCACTCACGGCAGAGGCTAATCTGCCTCGGCTGCCGCCTCAGCTGCGCCCAGCTGCCGACGGCGCGTCGTCGCCTGAGTTAAGGGAACAACGTTTTGCATGAGAAATTCAGCGCGCCGTTTCTGCCGTGCGTGTTGCGGGCCGGCCCCGCCGCACCGCCATTACGGACGGGCCCTACTGAGTGCGCGCGCAGCTAGTGCCTCGAAGTCGATCCGTCGTCCCAGCCATCCGTTGTTGCAAACCATAATCAGTGGGAGATGAGAAAGCGTACCTCCCCCCCCCCCCCTCCTCTCCCTGGACTCGCTCACGATCAACACCAGGCTGCAGTGATACATGCACCGCGGCGCTGTTGGTGCCGCGCGCCGCCGCACACTTTCCATATTGTAGTAAGGATTACCCGGCGACGCCGAGGAGGGAAGCGGGCCACAAAATGAAATGCGGAACGGCGGGAGATTTCAAACCGTATCGACAATGGTCAAGCCGTAGTTGCGCCACTTCCGGTTACAAAATTGGATTGGGAAAACTCCCGCGGTGCGGCCGTGCAGTGATTGGCGACAACAGCCCTCCCCGTGCGTGCAGGTCACTCCACTCCTTTCTCTTCTGCTTCATGGGGTGCTCCTCTGAAAACTCCTCTAAACATTTATCATCGCTCCCCCTTTTGCGCCGGGTAGCCTGCAGTGATTTCAGGACGAAGCAAACCCCGCGCCGGTCAGTACGGCGGGACGGCGCGGCCGCCGGAGGCGCGCTGCTGCTGGCCTACTGCTGTATCGCCTACCCCATTCGTGACCTCCGCGTTCGGAGAGCGCCGGCTGGCCGCGAGCGAGAGGGCAGCACGGGCAGCCGCGCGGGGCCGCCGCCGTGGGTGCGAGAGAGACGGCGATGCGGTCACTCCTCCAGTCGTGCCGCCTGCCCCCGGGACTGCCGCCGCTGCCGCCGCTGGACGTGTGGACGGCGATGGACCCGATCACCTTCCACTTCCTCGTCGAACCCTTCCAGCCCAGGACCCTGAAGGCCCCTGCGCAGGCCGGCGTCCCATCTGGCCGCTGAGCCCATCTCGGCCCGGAGCGGCCCGCCGCGGGCTCGCCGTACACACACTGATCGATCCCCGTGATTCGATTCGTCTCAACAGGTGCTGCAGGGGTGTCCTGCAGCTCCGTTGTCCCAGAAACGACGGCCAGGCCGACATGAGAGTGAGAGGGAGACGCGCGCGGGACGCCGCGTTTGACTGCGGCAGTGCAAGAGGGATGCCAGCCGCACCGGGGAAGCCGCGGGCGTCTATCTCTCTCTCGCACCGCCGTAGCCAAATGGGGCGTCTCTCTCGCACCGCTGTAGTCAAATGGAGCGCGTCGCCGAAGGCGCCCGTCCCGAGAAACCGGATGACTCCCTCTTATCGGAGGAGTACCCGCCGGTACCCGACTGACATTCCGCGTAATGTATCGGTTTCGTACCTGATTTCTTGATCCGTCCCGCGCTCACGTTCTCCTCCCGGCACCGCGATAAATACGTCTTCCGCATCAGGAAATTGATCTCCGCCAATAATTCACTTTGGTGCCTTTTTTTGTTTTTCCATATTTTTATTATTATTATTGTTATTTTTTTGGACGCCGATTCCGGTAGCGACATATGCTGCAGGTACGTGACTCCCGGGGCCCAGCCGCGGGCTGCGGCTGCTGCGGGGTCCAGCAATAAAATGCAGACGATAAGGGAGGCGTTCGCAGCATCTCTCTCCCTCTCTCTCTCGCCTTAAAGACTTGCGCGATGTGTGCGAGAGAGCGAGACGGCGACACATCCTCCGGACGCACCCCCGCCCGCGTCAGGTAGAACACAAAGGGAAACAATCACAACGATATGTTTCGGCTGTTATGTGTGTTCGCTTTAACGAACAGTTCCGGTGGGGGGCTGCTGTGGCCGCGGGAGCCGCAACACCTACGCGACCAAGAGCTCCCAGGATCAAGGTCCTGATGGGAACATGACGCTGCCGGGGAAACCGGTTGCGCTCACTCATACACATCGATAACCCATAAAGATAAATAAAGACAGAACTAGACCAGAACATAACCCCCCGCCGCGGACCTGCTGCCACAGGTGGGATATAAAAAGTAAACAAAAATCTTCAGAGGCGTGTGCGTGACGTTACGCAAATTCATCGGGCCACATAACCAGCCGCCTCGCAGGTTCCAAAGGGCTTATTGCAAATTATCGAAAACGAGAGGGGGGACTCAGGTGCCGTTGGGACTGTGAAATTAGCTTTTAAATTGGGTCTTATGTAATTTAATAGACGGGCATCGATCACATTGTTCGTTCTTTCTCTACTAATTTTTTTTTCTTTCATTTTTACTGTCGAACCCGCGGAATGTCGAGGCAAAGGAACTACAGTAAATGCATTGTACTTTGCATGCGACATTGCAGCCCGCATTCGCCGCCGCCTCTCTCTCTCTCTCTCTCTAAATTGCCACCTTTTGGAAAGTGACGATATCAATTTAAAAGGGAGCGAGAGAGAGAGAGAGAGGGGGGGGGGGGTGCGCGCATTCTTCTCCCTTCGATGCCGATGCCTGCAGCAAGCAGACGACACACGGCTTACAAAGTATGTACTGCCGGGCGCCGTAAGAGGCCGAGTTTGTCCCTTTTTCGGTGCACCTTGTAAATCGCTGTGAGGACACGATAACTTTAGGGCGAAAGTCCATTATTGCGACATCGGTGGGTAAAATGCGCCGGCAGCAGCAGCAGCAGCAGTGGCAGCAGTGGCTTGTCAGGGGAGCCGCAGCCTGCATCCCATGGTTACCAACCGCGCGCGCATGCGCGCTTTCGCCCGAAAACAAATTCAGCCTTCTTTAAAACAAGACGAAGCAGCAACAACAACAGTTGCGAGAATAACACCTCCGGACCAGAAGAGGGAGAAACGGATCGGGAGTGTTTTGTTTCGCACTCCGCGCAACAGAATACACACACACACACACGGACTTTACACGTTAATTGTGGTTCCTGGAACAACGAGGAGGAGAGCAGGGAAAAATCGGGTCCTTTTGAAGAGGTACATGGAGAAAGGTGAGTGTGTATGTGTGGAAGCGAGAAGGAGAGGTGGCGGCGGCGGTAGAACAAAGCGAGCTCCACTCTCTCAATCTATACGACTGCGTGACGCCTGCCGTGTTTTGTGGGACATGCGATTGTGCAGTAGCAAAGAACCTTAACATTCTGTTTGGGCGTGTGTGCGTGAGTGCGCGACAGAGAGAGACATAGGTGCAATACATCCGTCTCCTTCCCGGCGGCGGCTTTGCCAGATCGTGTCACGCGCTAGGCGAGGACGCTCCTCAGTGGTCCTTGCTCTCCCAGACATGAGCGGTCTCTGCTCTGACACGGCCGGAGTGAGGTTTCTTCTTGTTTTATGGCGGCCTTAGTGGGACTCTGTATAAATAAATGTGGCTCGCGGCATTAGAGCGGGGGGCCCTGAGGTGTAAAGCCTCTCGGAAGGTCCTGTACGCCTTCGCTGAGCTGACGCCGCTCACCCCATCGCGCCCAGGAGTAGGCTAGGTCCGGAAAGAAACACTTGTCATGCTAATGGTAGAAGAGCCACCTGCTCTATGGGGATCCCTACCCCAAAAAAGAGGCGAGCCCCACTCGGACAATAAAAGTCGAGACAAGAGGGGCCGACGCGGTGCCGCATGGGTTGCCGCCCCCGGGAAATTCACGTTCTATGGAGAAAGGGTCCCCGAAGGATCCCGGAGGGTCCCGAAGGATCCCGAAGGATTCCCAAAGGGCACCGATCGGCCGAGGACCCCCGACCCCCCGGGGCGACTGTTGATCCCTGCAGGGGCCCTTGACTGGACCTCACAGGGCGCATTTAAATGGCCACACTTTAATTCATTTTCTCTCCAATTTTACTGTTGTAGTTTCTGGAATATCAGGAAAAAGTCGTGCACGGCGACGTTTTCGATGGCTTGCTGGTGTAATTAAATCCACAACATCGCGGCGCGACAGACGGCGCTCGGTGCCCGGCTCCGCTCTGCCATTGCCGCCGCCCACAGCGGACGGGATAATGCGACCTCAAGCCGATTACCGTAAAGAAGCGGCAGGGAGGATGTGACCGGGAGATTTCTCATGTAATCCCACATAAGAAAATGAAGCGCACTCCGGTTGTGGGTACGTGAGGCGCGTATGGGAGGCGCGGCGGCCCACGCCTCGTATGAGAAATCTATCACTACCGTAGGCCGGGGCGCGCGCTCTTAGCCTGTGCAAACACCATCCATCAAGCGGCAGAAAGGCTTGCAGGCCAAAGTCAGTCGCCTTCTTTCTCTCTCTCTCGCACACGTACGGGTTTCTCTATGAGAGTGAGGGAGACGACGGGGAGCGAGGGGAGCAAAGGGGATCCAAGAAGGGTCAGCCCACAGGGGGAGGGGACCTTCCCATTCGATTCAATAATTGCCGAAACTTTCGCCCTGATGGCTTTCTACTTTGCGGTTAGGGTCGCCGCCGCGACCCTTCTGATTTGTTTGTTTAGACACGATATTGTTATGGCCCCCGGAGCATGTGTGTGTGTGCATGTGTGTGTGCACGCACGCGCCCGCGTACGTATGGTGCACCATTGTACAACCAAGAATCAAATAAAAGTCAATTTCATAGATTCGTGTCAAATAATTCTTGGGGTTCTAAATTCATTTTTGTGCTTTGACAAATATTTTTTTTCCTTTCAAAATATCTTTCACGGCATGTTACGGGTCTCTTACATTTTCAATTCCCTATCCCCTTCTTGGTGTGACTGATACAACAACGACTGGTTGCTGACGCGCGGGGTCAGCCGGGGTCAGCCAGGGTCAGCTGGCGGTAGGCGTGGTATTTACATGCACCGAAATATGACACACACACACACACACACACCGGAGGATGCACGCGCAGCACGGCATGGAGAGCCGACTGCATCCCAATGAGCGGCGGCGGGACACCCGGGGAGCTGGGCAAGCTGGACAAGCTGGACTCCAGGCGCTCCAGGCCGGCCGCCCCCGTGCAGCACAGCACCGTGTTCGCAACACCACTCCACTCATACTTTTGGTTTGAATTTTTTTTTAATGAATGTAGAGCGGCGAAATAAAACAGCGTCCTAGCAGCGGAGGAAAAACGAATTAACTCAACGTGGCATTTTTTTCTGGTTTTTGAAAAATAAAATAACCAAAATTTATTTTTTTTCCTCAAATCTTTGAATTTTTTTCTAATTTCTTGGACACTGCAAGGCAGTATAGAGATGAGCAGCCGTCACGCCCTCCTCGCTCCAGTTAGTGTCCACGCGACTTCCAGCAGCAGCGCTGGACTCCAGAGGCGCGCGCGGTGACGACGGCCACATGGAAAGTGACTCGGTCTCTTCACTTCCTCCCTCCCTTTTCTCCAGCAGCGCCGCCGGGCCGTGACGGGGCCTGGAATGGGCCGTGATGGACTTCCCTGACAGCGGTGCGCTGGAGGGCTGGAGCCGCTGGAGCCGCTGGAGCCTCCAGCGCGCGGGGACACTATGAGAGGACGAGCTCATTCCGTCCGCCGCCGGGCAAAACAAACGGATTATGGATGGTGGGGTGTCACCGTGTTGCGTCACTATACAGTTCAAAACTAGTGTCCTCTGGGCTGTTCTGGTGCTAACAGTGCGGAAAAAATATAGTTTGTCCAGCTGGTCGTTCATGTTTGCGGGCATAAAATTATTAAAAGATTCTCGATGCGAGGGGGATCGATGCAAATTTCGGAGGTCGTCGGCCTCATGTGTGGCGGAACTGCGATGCGGGTGGCGGTTGGTGCTCATTGCCCCTCCCCTCCTCCTCCTCCTCCTCCTCCTCCTCCTCCTCCTCCCCCCCCCCCCCCCCCCCCACCACCACCCCTTCGGTTAATGAAGAGCGGCGGGGCGCGGCAGGACTTCCAATAATAATGAAATTGGTCACACCACTTGAACATGGAGGGGTGTAGTGGTTCATCAAGCCCATCATCAGCGGCGGCAGTCTCGCGTCTCTGTCGCTCTGCAAGGGCGGACCCGGCCGCCTCCCCTCCCTCCTTGTTTGCCCTCCGACCCCCGCCGGCCGCCACCCCGCAGCCGTTCCCACACACTGGCGAGCACCCGCGGCTCGCACCTCCACGGAAGACGACCCGCCGCTGCAGCCGGACCTTGTGTTCCCAAATAATATTTATCCTGGACGCGCCGTGTGTGTGTGCGTGTGTGTGTGTGTGTGTGTGCGAGGGGAGTTTGTTCGGCACGGAGAATCTCCCCGGGACGACTCGAGTGTACTACACGATAGGGTGGTGATATTGTGCCCATTTTGCGAAACTGTTTACTCGACCTTCTTCTACAGGCTACAACATTCGAACGTGGAGGCGCATCAGCAGAGTGGGCCGCGGTTCGAATACCGGACCGACGTACGGTTTTTCTCCTGCAGCCCCTTCTCTTTCTCTCTCTCTCTCTCTCTCTCTCTCTCTCTCTCTCTCCCCTGTCTTCTCGTCTCCACCACCCCCAAATTAGACGCCGGGTTCGATACTCAGCCGATGATAAAAACGGAAGGAAAACGGAGAAGCGTAAGGGGTGCTGCTGCTGCTGTATGTGTGGGGGAGCCACGGTGCACACGGGAGGTCCTGGCGGGGCGGGCGGCGTGCGTGCGAGAGAGACGGGAAGAGAGGTGGGAGCGAGGCGGCGGCGTGCGTGCGAGAGAGACGGCACGAGAGGGGGGAGCCGGCGGCGCGCGCGTGGCACCCAGGATAACGATTTGACATGCGGGGATCATCTTCGGCTGTGAGAGCGAGAGAGACGCGCGGTCTGTGGAGGGTTGGGGAGCGGCCCACCTACGGAGGGGGAGGGAGACAGAGAGACGCGTGTTTGCGCTGCCGTCGGAGCGCATCACAGTCGCTGCTGCTGCTGGCCGTTCTCATTAACCAAACCATTCTGACGAATTTCACGGCCTGTCGTCGATATATCGAAAGCGTATGTGGTGGGAACCCCCTCGCGCGGCGGTGGCGCTCGTCGAGACATCGAACAGAACGACGGGGCGTGCAGCGTGTTTAACGAGACGGTGCGCGTGGCGGCGCGTGGCGGCGCGTGGGAGGCGCGTGCCGCGTATGAGAAACTGCTCTCGCCCAACCAGGTTTTCGTTTTCGGTATTCGCCTCGCACGAAAATAGCCGTCCGGCTCGCCGCTTTGCTTCCGCCGGCTCCGTCACGACGGACATGCCGGGCGCCGCGTGGCGTGAGTCACCTGAGCCCCCTCTCTCCGTCCTTGTCGCTCTCACTGCCGGGCCCGGCCGGGCCGGGTGCGCGCCGGTTGCGGGTGCGACAGAGAAGACACCACGGCGGCATGCATATACACTCCATTAATCACGACGGGCGATAGGCCGAGAACAAATGCCGCGGGGGGAGTGTCGAAGAAGAGGGAGTGAGAGGGAGCGAGAGAGGGAGAGAGAGAGGGGGAGAGGTGCGGAAGAGGTGACGGAAGAGAAAAAGATAAGCGGGCAGAGTAAATGAATGGGGAGAGAGAGACGGATATAGGATAGAGAGAGAGGGGGCAAATGAGAGGGACGCAGAAACCACACGAAAATCGTTCGCGCAGACGTGCTGCCTTGCTGCGGCCGCCCCCCAGATGTGCCTCGTGCTGGCTCTGCCTAGCTCCGCCTGGCTCTGCCTGGCTCTGCGCCTGCCTCTGCCTCTCCGTCGGCGCCACCGGCCCGGCCCCACGACGGCGTCCGTGTCGCGCCGCGGCCCCGCTGCTGCAGCGCCCCTCCTCGATCCGTCATCGGCCACGGGGGTCGTCGACGGGGGCCTCAGCCTTGTCGGACGGGCCCACGCACACGGCGCACTGCGGCACTGGCGGCGCCGCGGGTGGCGGCGGCGGCGGCGAAGGGGTTCGTCCGGGGGCCCCCGCCGCCCCCCGCCGCCCCCCCCGCCGCCCCCTCCCGGCCGGCGGGGGCCCCCGGACCGTCCGCCACACAGACCACACGACACAAGAAGGCAATTACTGGCTACAAACATAAAACGGAATTATACAGTCACAGAGAGTCCTTTTCGGAGAGGGGGGCGGCGCAGACGCGCGCGGAGGACAGAGAGAGAGAGAGAGAGAGAGACAGAGAGAGAGAGAGAGACGCCACGGTGCACGCAGTGGACTGCTGGGCACACTGCCCCGCTCTGAGGGCAGCTCCCCGCGCACGTCCCGGAGGCCCTGATCCAGATGCGGACGCGCGCCCGCCGACACTGCTGCTGCTGCTGCTGCTGCTGCGGTGCCGAGTGGCCGATTATCGATGCAAATCGCGGAGGTGCACAAGGTGGCCGCCGAGCCGGTGTGCTGCACCAGGATGCCCCCCGAGCGGCCGTCCGAACCGTACCGAGCCGAGCCCACGGGGAGGGGCATTGAACCTCTCTCTCTCTCCTTACCTCTCTCTCTCTCTTCCCTCCGTCCCTCTCCCTCTCGCTTCCCGACCTCCTCGGCCGGCCTCGGCCAAGGTGAAGGTCCTCCCGGCCCCCTCGGGGGGCCCCCGCAACAACGACTGCGGCTCCCATCCTCCTTCTTTTATCTTTTCTTTCAGCACGGACGGGGGTGGGTCCGTGGAGCATTATGCAAGAAATATGGCTCCTCTCTCTCTCTCTCTCTCTCTCTCTCTCTCTCTCTCTGGATGCCGCCCCGCGAACACGATTGGCGGCGTCCTGTGATTGAATACCGCCCCGCCGTGGGATACGTGCCCCCCCCCCCCTGTGGTCCGGAAGCACAGCTTTTGGGGACACCCGGTTGTCGCGTCACCACGACGCCGCCGACCCCCCGCGGTAGTCGCCCATTCATCCGCTCGGCCGGACGTGTTGGCCTAGGTCGTGTTTCGCAACCCCCCCCCCCCCCCCTTCCCTCTCCCCGGAGCGGAGCGAATGCACATTCTGATCGATCCGTACGGAGAAAACACACGTCTCCATCTCTCTCTTTCTCCTCTCTCGCTCGCTCGCTCACCGCGAACGTGCCGGTTTGATCGCCCCAGCCCCATCTCATCAAAGGCCCCTGAGTGGAACTCGCTGGACGAAGAAGTGGACGAGACGGGACGGCCGATGGGTTTCCTCATCTGATGACGATCTCTTGGGGCACACCAGCACCGGCCAGCCGCCGCCGCCGTGGCCGCCCGCCCATGGCTCGGCCGTAGCCCATGAGTGAGCTGTGCCGAGCCACGCGACGCTCCCCTGCCCCATCCCCACTCTCTCTCTCTCTCTCTCTGTCTCTCTCTCTCGCGCTCTCTCTGCCTTACTTCGCCCTCTGGCCTGCGTCCCAACCCTCGCATACATACTGCCGCACTCGCCATCTCTCTCTTACTCCCCCCCCCCCTCTCTCTCTCTCTCTCCTTACCCTTAACGGCCGCCGTAGTACTAAACCGAGACCAATCCTTCCTCTCGAGATTCCGTCGCCTCGTAAAGGTTGACAAAATCCAGTTTCCTGCCCGCGCCTCAGGTCGCTGGCGCCTGTGCCGCCCGATAAGTGCCTCTTTTCCTCTGGAGTCCTGGAGTTCCGGCGCGCGTTGCTCGCGGTGTGAGAGCCCCGTGGGTGTGAGGCGCGAGGCCCCCGCTGGCGTAACGCAGGCCCGCGTCACGGAGTGGTATCAGCCCCGGTTACGTCGACGAGCCTACCTGTTTCACGGCGTCCTTCTCCAGGTGGCCGACGGCCGCCCTCCTGGGGTTGACGGGGACGGCGGGTCGCTTCGCGGGGGCCACCCTGTTGGGCAGCGTCGCCAGCGGCGTGCGCGGCCTCACCTTGTCGGCGAGGCCGCCGGGCGTCCGGGGGGCCACCCTGGTGCTGCCGACGGTGCTGACGAAGGGTCGGGGGGCCGCCGCTCGGGGGGCCCTGGCCGGGGTGGCGGGCCGTGTCGGGGCCGGGCATCGGAGGGGCGTCTTCGGCGGCGTCCTCTTCCCGTCCGGGGTCTTGGAGGACCGGGGCACGCGCAGGGGACTCACTGGCTTTGCCCTGAGGACCCTCCGGGGGCTCGTCGTCCTGGACCTGAGGACCCGGTGTGGGCTGGCCGTCCTGGGCCGGAGGACCCGGATCGGGCTGGCCGTCCGCGCCGAGCTCCGGGTGACCCTCGCCGCTGGCTCGGCCTGCTTAGGGCCGGCCGCCGTGCCGGACGCACGTCGCGTCGCCGGCGCGGCCCTCGGCGGCGGCGTCGGTCGCGAACCGGGGCTCGACGGCGTCCTCCTTGAACCGGCGGGGGTGCTGCGGGCCTCGTCCACGGGCTGCTGCAGCGCCTGGTCCGCGGCGTCGTCGACGTCCCGGACGCGGACGGGCTCCTCGCCGTCGGCGTGGTCAGCCTATCCGCGCTGGCCGCCCTCGTCCTCGGACTCGTCCTGAGGTTGGGCCGGCGGCGGCCCCCCGGCTCGCTGATCCTCTTCGCCGACGACGGCGACGTGCTGGCCGCCACGGGCACACACGGCGGCCTCGACACGCCGCCGTCCTCGCAGTCCGGGCAGCAGACGGCGTCCTGGTACCGGCTGGACGCTGACGGCGAGGCCGGGGGAGGTGCGGGCGGCGCTGGGGTCAGGTTCGGCGCCAGGATGGGCGGGTCGCCGATGTCATCGTCCTCTGCGTCCAGCGAGTCCACGTACCACGCGGAGCCCCCCAGCGAGCCGTGCTCTATCTGTAACAGGCCGGCAGTGCACGCGTGAGGCACGGAGAGGCAGCGAGGCCCGCCCCGCCGCAGCTGGCCGCCCGGCCGCCTCCTGGCCGCGTTGGGTGGCTGCGACGCTGCGACGCTGCGGCGCTGCGGCCCGCTAACGGTCCCCCCAACAATAACAGCGCACAATGACAACTAGTTATCTGCACGGAGAGTAATTGAGCTAAATTTCCCATCAGCATATGCAAGAAGGCCTTTTGTAGAAGGAGAGGAAAGGATGGCAGCGGGCACGGTGGAATAATTCAGGGTCGCCTGCGCAGCCGTAAACCTCTCTTAGACGTTGTGTGCGTGTGTGTGTGTGTGTGTCTGCTCGTGCCAAGCGCCGTGTGGCAGCGCCGGGCCCAGCCCAGCCCATGCCCGGGCCGCGCCCGCCACCTCGCAGGACCCTGCAGGACTCGATCCGCGGGACCCACAGGACCTCATAACTCCGTAAGGTCAGGGTGTGCGTTTCCGGCCGGGTCCATACCGGGCCCCACCGGGCCCCAGCGGGCCCCAGCGGGGTCCCACGGCGGCGGGGCAGGGGCCCGGCCGCGGCGATAGCGCGCGCATGTCGTTCACAAATCAAGCGACGACGGCATAGTCCCGGCAGAATCAGCAACCTTTTCACCCCTTTCAAAAAAAAATCTAAAACTTTTTTCCTGATTTTTTTTCTTTCAAAATTTTTTTTTTGGAAAATATTTTGTAACAAAGAAAAAAAGATCCATTACAACGGCGATCGAAATTTAATTTCAAAATGTCGACATATTTTTTTGGAGTAACTTTAGCACAAAAACTTGCCGAGCACCGTATGGGAATCGTGCCCCCCCCCCCCCCCCAAAGGGCTCGTGAGCTAAAGCCTTACTGACGAGCCGAAGGGCCAGAAGGACGGCGGCGGCGGCGCGGCGGACGCCGATTCGCGGTCGCTGTAAATCAACGCGAGCCGCTGACACACTGCCCTTTTCAGCCGCAGCCATGGCGTCCGAAAAGCGACAACACACACATACACACACGTGGGAGAGCGCGTCCGAAGCGGCTAGTCGGAAACACGAGTCTCTCTTCAAATCGTTACTGCACGCGTCTCACTCGCACACACAGCGCGCGCGCGTGCGGCGGCGGCCGTATGATTTATCCCCCGCTCGTTAACATCGGCCAAAAGCCGTGACAAGAGTGGGATTTCCCTGTAAAAGGGATGGATAGAGGAGGGCCGGGCCGGCGGGCCGCGGCGCACATTCCGTCCCGGGTGCGGCGCAGCGCCGCCTCCTCCAGGCCGGCTCTCACGGGCCGCTCCACCTCTGCCACCTCAACACGGCGGCGGCTGCACCCGGCCCGGCCCCGCAGCCCCCGCAGCCCCCGGCGGGCAGCTGGCAGCTCCCCACGCCCGGGTGCCGGTTGGGTTGCCGGCCTGCCGGGCGGTCGGGCGACACGGAGGCACCGGCGGCGGCGGCGGCGGCGGCGGCGGCGCGGCGCGGAACTCAAATCGCGGAACGCACGCTTTGTACTCGGAGAGTCACTCACTTAAACCGACTAAAAAAAGGTTGTTAAAAAGAGGTTGTCAAAAATTTTTCGAAAATTTTCAAGTTTAAAAAAATCCCAAAATTTTTAAAATTAATTTTTTTCAAGAAAAAATCTTCTGTGACATCTTTTCTAATTTTTGGCAAGAAAATCACACGTCGTTATTCCAAAAGTTTGCATTTGTAATACAATTTTTTTTTAAATAAAATTTTTCGGGAGCTCGTCCTCCCAACGGATGGGGGGGACGTTTACCCGGCATTACGACGATGCCCTGCGATAATCAGAATAACGATTACCGACCGGCCTTACAGGCTGTACACGCGCGTTACAAGGTGTTACGAAAGACCGCACAACAACAACAACAACAGATGCTCGTGTGCCGTCTCACTCGCACTCTTACACGGGGTGCCGCGCGCGAGTGACAAGGATAGCGAGCATGCACTCGGTTCACCCAGGCCGACCGCGCGGGGCTCCAATCACCATAATTACATTAGAAAGTGATTCCAGTGTGTTTTAATTGATCGTGGCGAGCGGGCCGCGCCGCCGCCGCCGCCGCCGCCGCAGTTCCTCCGACGTCCGTCTTCCTCGTTTCCTCGTCCAGTTCCCTCCGTCCGCGTCCATCGCCCCGGCGGCCGCCGCCGCCGCCCAGCCACACGGTATTTGCAGCGCGCAAACAACTGTCGCAAAATTCTTTCGGAAAGTTCCAAACAAAATGATAGGAAAATTTACAGCACGAACTGCTTGTGACTTTTCCGAAAAAAAAAATAACTTAGGAGCGCAAGAGAGACGCCACAGCGGTGCAATAGTCAAATGGGGATTCCCAGCCTCTCTCTCTCTCTCTCTCTCTCTCTCTCTCTCTCTCTCTCTCTCTCACCCAGCCAGACCGCCACTATGCAGGGAATGGAGGTCGACAGTCAGAATTGTGAAGGGACGCGCGGGACCCATAACGCTCCAAGCTTCCGTTTTCTGACACTGGAATTCCCTATTACTCGCCACTATAACACACGACACGGCGTTTTCGCCGTATATTTCTTTCGCGTCCACTTCCACTCAGAATGCCGTGGCGGCGCTTTCCACAAGGCGCCATTATACGAACGCCTCTTCGTTTTTCTCTCCTTTTCTACACGAAACTTTAAAAAAAAACTCCTTCCCTCCGGTCGTTTGTCAAAACGCGCGTGGAACTCATCCTCCTTACCCGAGAGCGCCGCCACGGGTTACGTAAGGGGGCGCGTAGGTGCGGCGGGTGGGCGAGCCCTGCGGGGCTCTCCTTCTCAAATCGATAATTGTTGGGCCACTACACGCCTCATTAAACAATCCAACACATTTCACGCTTGTCATAAGGGCCCGGCTCGGCCCTGCCGGGCCACGCCGCCGCCGCATCCGGGAGTACCCGCTGTGAGCATCGTATAAAGCTTTTCGGAACTGGAGTAGGATGGTGATGGGATATTACGTGCCGTGTTTGCGTTTATTTTTACCAAAAAGTTTACGAAAATGCTCAAACTGACT
The DNA here is from genome assembly GCA_026979955.1 of Megalurothrips usitatus. Lineage (NCBI taxonomy): Eukaryota > Metazoa > Arthropoda > Insecta > Thysanoptera > Thripidae > Megalurothrips > Megalurothrips usitatus. Next base: position 10,880,777 of record CM049601.1, read on the forward strand.
CCTCCTCTGTCACCCATGCCGATTTTTTTTTTATAAAATCCGGAACACAAAAAAAAATCCCGCTATTAACTGGCACCAAGGGATTGCCTCACCAAATTCCCCTCTTTAAAAAAAAAAGAAAAATTCAATGGAGTCCGTTTGCTGTGACATTCTGGAACTAGAAAATATCGGTTTCTGGCGGTGTACTTCAGACAGCGCGCCGCTGGCGCCGCGGCCGCCGCTGCCGCCCACACCGCCGCGCCCTCTGCCGGCCGTATCTTCTCTTTTCAATGCCTTTTGCCGCGCTTTTCCCACCGGACCGGACCGGCGACGGACGTTCTGCTCTAACGACGCGCCGCCGGCCGGGCAGAGACATTTCTCTCGCCGATGAAAAGCGCGGCGCCTCCTCCGAACTACAGTGTGAGGGAGTTCGTGTGGTGTAGCCTAGAGCAACAACTGTAGCTCCGGGCTACTGCAAAGCGTTGCCAACCTACCACCGTAACCTCCGCGGAGTCCTGCGCGGGAGTGAGAGAGAGACGGAACGCCGCGGTATATTTGAGCGCGTCGGTGCAAGAGGGATGCATGCATGACCGCGGGGATGATGCGCCGTCTCTCTCGCACTGCCGCAGTCGCGGCGTCCCGGTCCTCTCTCTCTCTCTCTCGCACTCACCAGTGGTGACACACTTACGCCGTTGGTCCGGGACAGCTTGTGGAGCACCCTGTAGCACTTGTTGCGCAGACTCCGCCACACGGTGTCCGCCATGGCGGCAGGGTCACGTGACGTGGCCGACGGACGTCGTCGTCGTCGCCGTCATGCTGGTCGTCGTCCTCCCGGAGGGCCGCCGCCGGGCGGCGAGGACGCCGACGACGAAGTCATGTCTCTCACTCGCGAGGCCTCGGAGCAGTCCGCCAAGCTGCTGCCGCTGCTGTCCCCTCTGCAGGTCGCGCCGCTGCAGGGAGTGCCATCGCTCTCGCACGAGCCCCCGGCGCCGACTGACTGGCCGTGGGCCCCCGCACCTCACACACACACACACACACACACACACACACACACACACACACACACCCTCTGGCCCGGCAAGTTCTCAGTGTGCGAAGCAGAAGCGTGGCCAGCACAGTCTTTTGTCTAGACGCTCCTGGTGTTTCCCGCGCACGCAGGCAGCAGCACCCCGAAGGAGCAGGTCGGCCGCTTGTGGCAGCACGGGGTCCTCCGCACGCGTCTCTCGTTCTCTCTCGCTCCCGCAGCAGATATATAGGGGACCAGAAGCTGCGGGCGGCGAATTTTAAGAAGACTTTGAAAATATACCGAAGAAAAAAATTTAAAACGAATTTTTTTTTCAAAATGTTTTAAAAATATTCTTCAAGAAAAAAAATCATAAAAATGTTCACTTGCGCCTGTGCAAACGCACTCTCGTTCCTATTCCAGACCTTCCAGACCTTCCAGATTCCAGACCTGCCAGACCTGACGAGTCGGCCCCCAGGCCGGGCCGGGTGCACTCTCTGGAGGAGGCTCGGAGGCTCCGTTTCGACGCCGCCATTTCCTATGATGCATATGAAGGAGTTTCCCGCCCGCGCCGCTGCCGCTCGGACCGGCTCAGGGTGGCCAGGAAGGAGCAGAGGGGGTGGGGGGGGGAGGGGGTCTGCGTTGCGCAGGGAATGTTTACATTGTTCCACCGCCCCCCTGCCACTCGAGGTGCAGGAGCCACATCCTATTTTCCCGCGGCCTCGCGCTTCAGTTTTTCGCCGCTCTTCCCTCTTTTCATCGCGGGTATAAGAAGGGGGGAAGCCGCCGACGAAATATGCGGTCGTGGGCCGGGCGGCGCTCACCAGGCGGTGTGACGGCATGTTGACAGGACAGAGGGGCCGCTGGGCTCCGCCGGGCAGCGCGCGCAGCCACTGTTTCCCAGCCGCCGCGGTAGGGGGCGTTACATGTGCGCGCCATAGTGCTGTAGGCCCACTTGCTATTCACTGGGAAAAAGTCATTATATCCTCGATCAAGTGTGTGCGATAAAAAGATGCCGAGCGGGTTTTTTTTTTCGGAAAATTTTTTGTCTAATAAACACTAACTCACCAATTTTTTTTAATTCGAAAATGTATTTTTTTTTTAAATTCCACTTCGTTTTTGAATTTTCCACATTTTAAAAGGGTGGTCTGCGAATCAAAACTGCTAAAAGTCCCGCTGTAGCCCGTTGTCGGCACCGTTTCCTGCGGCGTCGGTCCGGCGGCCGCCTGGCAGGCTGGCAGCCCAGCCGGCACTCGGGTCTGGGGGGCTGCCCGTCGGCGCCCCCCGACGGCCTCCCGCCTGCCGGGCAGCAACGGACGCGCCGCGGTTTCGAGTACTTTCAGACTCTAAATCGTCCTCAGTGTTGCAGCGGGGAGGAGGCGTCGCCGTGCTGGTCTCTCGGTATTATCTGCAGGTCCCTCACCTCGGGTCCGCGGCCGCCGCGGGGGCTCGTCCCCCCCCCCCCCCCCCCGCGGAGTTAACTGCGACAATGTATACCTCGTGCACGTGTCCTCTCGCGCATCACGGCGTGGTGCTACACGGGTCCACGGCGGCGCCGGGGTGCGGCCGCGGCGGCGGCGTGGCGCGGCGAGGACGGCCGCCGGGGGGCCGGGGGCCGGCGCGAGCCGTCGGCGGCGGCCTCCCGGTGCAGTGGCCCTCCCGCCGCCGCCCCGACAGCACCACCTCGCCGACGACGGCCCCCGACACGGCCTCACCATGATCGTCCACATCAACTTAAAGGTTAGCGCCGCAGACGTCACCACCATTACAGAATTCTTTGTTAAACTTAACAAGTTGGCTGGTACTCGAACCCGCAGCCACTCCAGGAGGCGGTGTCGGGCCTGTGGGGGGTCGCGTCGCGGCGCAAGCGCATGTCGGACGAGCCCTCGCAGCTGGCGCGCGTCCTCAACCTCGTCGACCTCACCATGCTGGGTGTCGGCGCCACCCTGGGCCTGGGCGTGTACGTCCTCACCGGCAAGGTGGCCCACGGCGAGGCCGGACCCGCCGTCCTCCTCTCCTTCATCATCGCCTCAGTCGCCTCGCTGTTCGCCGGTAAGGGGGCGCCACGGACATCCCTCTCTCTCTCTCTCTCTCTCTCTCTCTCTCTCTCTCTCTCTCTCTCTCTCTCTCTCACGCCCTTTCTATACAATAATCATTTTCCGTAGCGCACACGCGTGCTCCGGCAGCACACGCCAAGTGTTTTTCCCCTGCCTGCCGCCCCGGCGGCGCGTGCATGCACTTCACCGCCAGCAGATATGAGTCACACTCGTGTTGCATAGGGCCACACTGCACCACTTTTTTTTTTCGGCCGCCGCGCGCGCGCGCCGAATGCAACGTCGATCAGAGATAGCGAAAAAGAGAGAGTTTGCGCGTGCAGCGCGGGAGAGAGGCCTGGCCGCGGACAGACGCTTGCGGCGACGTAGCTATGCGGGATTAAGCGCCACGACGACCGGGGTGTCTCGAGATTAGGCGGGCCGGACGGAATATACGAAAAAATAATTAGCGATGACCAGACGTCGGGTACAAGAGTGACCCCTCCTCGGGTGAGGCGGCGCGGCATGCGCCGGCACTATCGCACCCGTATCTCGCCCGGCAGCCACTAATCCGCCAGGATTAAGCTTCTCTTCCTTTGGCACCGACCTTCTTCTTTTTGTTCATTTTCATTTATTTTTTTTTTTTCGCTCGCCTCTATAATCGTGTCTGATTACATGGTGGGACGACAGGGGGGGGGGGGCAGGCCATCCATCGGGAAATGTAGCTGTTGCATGCCAAAAAAGGTTAAACCACCTGCTATCGTTGGTCGCGGGGATACGGGGATGTGCCTTTTATGCACAGTACGACGCGGGTTCGAGTTCTCAGATTTGCACTCTCTCTCTCTCTCTCTCTCTCTCTCTCTCTCTCTCTCTCTCTCTCTCTCTCTCCCTCACTCTCCCTGCTCCCCCCGCTGCCCTCTCTCACCCCCTCTCTCTCTCTCTCTCTCACTCTGTCCCCAGGGCTGTGCTACTGCGAGTTCGCCGCCCGGGTGCCCAAGGCGGGCTCGGCCTATGTGTACGCTTACGTGGCCGTCGGCGAGGTGGTGGCCTTCGTCATCGGCTGGACCCTCATCCTGGAGTACGCCATCGGTGAGCACCCCCCCCCCCCCCCCAAAAAAAAAAAAAAACCGCTAAAAAATAATTTTAAATCGATTGAAAAAAAAGTTTCAGTCGTGATGACAATGCATGTGTCAGTCGATTTCGACTGTCGTGTCGGCTAAACTAAGGAAACCCGCATGGTCCTGAAGGATCCTGTGAAGGTTCTCGTGTGTCTCGAGTGCCTCCGTGTCCTCCTGCCCTCTCTCTTCATGTCCTGGTACCGGCTGGGGACCCGACGCCGCCCCCGCGGCCACGCTGCCGTGTACCTCCTCTCCTCCTCTTCTCTGACAAATTACCACTGCGCCGCGAACAGCCGTGGCCACGCGGCCGGCGGCCGTCGGCGACGTGCCGAGCACGCCGTCGTCGGCCCTGGTGACGCGCCTGACGTGCACTCCGCCCCACAGGGACGTCCAGCATCGCGCGCGGCGTGTCCACGTACATCGACAACCTGGTGGACCACCGGATGGAGCGCTTCTTCAGCGACACGATGCCGTTCGGGGTGCCGTCGCTGGCCGAGTACCCGGACTTCTTCTCGTTCGCCGTCATCGTCGCCATGACGGCCCTGCTCGCGTTCGGCGTCAAGGAGTCGAGCCTCTTCAACAACGTGCTCAGCTTCCTGAACCTGGCCGTGGTCACCATCGCTGTCGTCACCTGCGCCGTCTACGGTAGGTCGCCGTCGCGGTGGCCGCGGGGGGCGCCTGCCGGCCGGAGGGCGGGCCGCCGCCGCGCACCGGAGCGCGCCGGGCCTGCCTACTCGGGCCGCGGCAGGCGCACCGTCTCACGCACCCCTCCCTCCCCGCAGCGAACCCCAAGAACTGGTCGCTGGCGCCGCGGCCGGGCAATCCGGACGACGGCGAGGGCGGCTTCGTGCCGTACGGCGTCAAGGGCATCATCCAGGGCGCGGCCACCTGCTTCTTCGGGTTCGTCGGCTTCGACGGCATCGCCACGACCAGTAAGCCCCGTGCCCAGCCTCCCCGCCGCGGCCGCGGCCGCGCTCCGCTGCACTCACACGACTCGGTGACCCGCAGGTGAGGAGGCCAAGAACCCGCGCCGCAACATCCCGCTGGCCATCGTCATCTCCCTGGTCATCGTCATGGTCACGTACTGCAGCATCGCCGTCGTGCTCACGCTCGCGCAGCCCTACTACCTGCTCGACAGGGAGGCCACCTTCACCGTCGTCTTCCGCGAGATGAAGCTGCCCGTCGTCATGTGGGTGGTGACCATGGGCGCCGTGTTCGCGCTGTCCGCCAGCCTGGTCGGGGTCATGTTCCCGCTGCCGCGCATCATGTACGCCATGGCGCAGGACGGCCTCATCTTCTCCGTGTTCGCGCGCGTCAACGGGCGCACCAAGACCCCCGTCATCGCGACCGTGGTGGCCGGCAGCCTGGCCGCCGTGCTCGCCCTCATCTTCGACCTGGACCAGCTGACGGAGATGATGTCCATCGGCACGCTGCTGGCCTACACCGTCGTCGGCCTGTGCGTGCTCGTGCTCCGGTACACGGACAGCTCGGCGGACGGCGGCGACGAGCCCGTCTCCTTCCTGGAGTCCGTGGCGGCGCTGGCCAACACGCGGCGCGCCACCAGGCCCTCCCCGCGCACCTCCGGCGCCGCCGGCATCCTCGTCTTCGCGATGAGTGAGTGCGCGCGCCCGGCTCCTCCTCTCCCCCATGACCGCCGCGCCTCTCTAACCCGGGTCTCCTCCGCAGCGCTCCTCACGCTGGCGCTGTGCGTGCTGCTCAAGGTGGCCGGCAACGACGTGTACACGGACCCCATGCCGTGGCTGGCCCCGCTGCTCGCCCTGCTCGTGCCCCTCATCATCGTGGTGGTGCTGCTCGACCAGCAGCCCCGGACCGACGTCTCCCAGCTCTCCTTCACGGTGGGCGCCAGGCCGCGGGTTCAAACGCCCCGCGCTCCGCGCGTGCACCGCCTGTGTCCTTACTAGTCTTTTCTCCGTCGTGTTTCTGTCCAGGTGCCGTGCCTGCCCTACCTGCCCGCCGTCAGCCTCTTCCTCAACCTGTACCTCATGATGAACCTGGCCGTCGACACCTGGATCCGGTTCGCCGTCTGGATGTTCATCGGTACGCCGGTTAAAACTAGAGTGCCCGCAAACTGCAGTTTTATCGCACTGTTACCGAAGTGAAGTCAACGCTGAAAACTACAGTGTGGAGCTACAGTTGCCTGCACAAAAAAAATACAGTTTGACCGCGTAGCTTCTCGGTGCGGCTGGACTCATGTCTCTGTGTCCCCTCGCGCAGGCGGCGTCCTCTACGTCGGCTACAGCCTCCGGCACAGCACGGAGCGCCTCCTGGAGGTCGCCGAGAAGAGCATGGCCGAGACCAAGGCGGACCAGGCGACGATGGTCATCATCGTGGCCGAGCACCCCGTCGACACCACCTACACCTGAGGGGTCCCGGACACCCGTGCCGAATTCTGTTGGCTCAATTCACCGCACGGGGCAAACCAATGAACTTTCCCGCCTCTACTGAGGCGCTGCAGCCCCTTCGGGGGCCCCGGCGCCGCGCCCCGGCGCCGGGCCCCCAGGTCAGGGGGCGTCCGGAGGCCGCGTTGCCTCCAGGCCCTCCGCGGAGGCGGCCCACCGCGTGGCGTGGTCCACGGACAAACCCCTCGGCGAAACGCGATGTGCGCCCGAAGCGAACGCCGGACGGACGCGGGGCCGTCGGGGTCCCCCCCCCCCTCCCGTCCCCGGTGTCTCCGGCGAGGCGACACGGCGGCCGACCACCCGGCCACGCCTTGCTGCTGCAGCTGTGTTTATAACGCTGACAAAGATTTTTTTAAAATTTGAGAATTGAATAATAAACACAGGCCTGACCAGTGGCCTTCCAGCACTCAACCCAACCCGTTTTGTGTGTGTGTATTTTTTTTTAAATATTTTCTCCCCACAAGATTTTCTGGAAATGCACCACATTAATCAGTTAATCATAATTCTAATAAAATATTTTTCTTTCTTTGCCTTCTAGTCCTGCAGTGGACGTAGGGTAGGCTGTGTTCGATGTCACTGGCACCACCACTCGCTCGCGTGCTCGGCTTCTCTAGCCGCCACCATGCAGCAGTTTCTTTTTTCACTGAATTATTGTTCGTTGGCCGTATCCTCGCGTTTATAGGAGCAATCGCATGTGGAAACTTACGCACAGTTCAAGCAAAAAAAAAAAACAAACAGCATTGTCATTATTATGACGGCATAGTGCGCGTTCAGCGTTGCCCGCCATGCCCGCATCAGTCCCTCCAAAACCAAAAAAAAAGAAACAGTTTTTTTTAATAATTGTCGATAACTGCTGTTGGTATCGTGCGAATCGCCCCGCGTCCGCTGGACTTGGGCAGGTCAGCTGACCGCGTCACGGCGTCGCCGCAGCGGCGCAGACAGCGCGCGGCCGCTCCGGCCCCCGCTCGTGCCGGCCATGTTGTCAGAGGCCGCCCCCGGGGGCCCCCGCTGAGACCGACATGCCGACACCACCGCTGCAGCGGCTGCTCCGGCTCGCGGCGCTCCGCCTCGTGCTCCTGGCGAGCTGCCGAGCAGAGCCCATCGCCGTAAGTTGACGGAAAACGAAAACGAACGGCAGGACTCGAACCCGCGACCCGTCGCTCGCCGGCCCGGTCTCCTTAACCGCTCGGCTACCGGTGGCCGGCCACGTCTGGTAGCTACTACAGCCTTCGTCTCCGGCTCTGTCGCAGGGCCCGTTCCGGGTCGTGATCGAAGACGTGATGGCCTGCCCGGCGGAGATGCTGGACGTGCCGTTCCACTTCAATGTCGCGGCCGTCAGGACCCCGGGCAGCCAGGACCAGTGGACCCTCTCCGGCAACCTCACCTTCCCGGCGACCATCAGCGACGCCTCCGAAGTGAGGGCGCAGGGCGCAGGGCGCAGGGCCTCCTCTCGCAAAATTGAGAATTGAAAATGTCAAGCTGAGAAATTGAGAGTTGAAAAGTTGAGGGTTATAAGATTGAGTTGGAAATTTGAGGGCTGTAAGATTAAGCTAAAAAAATTGATCTTTAAAATTTGAAAATTGAAAAATTGAGAATAAAAAAATGATTGATGGTTAAAAAAATTGATAATTAAAAAAAAGAATTGAAAAAAAAATGAAAACAAAAAATTAAGAATTGAAAATTGGAATTGCAGGCGCACTTCAGGATGGCGGCGTGGAACCGGGGCGCCTGGATGGAGAACGCGCAGAGCTTCGTGTTCCGGAAGCTGTGCTCCTCGCTCAAGGGGGCGTTCCCGGCCATCTTCCACAGCCTCATGGTGGCCGCGCACAACGGCGAGGAGGGCAAGGAGTGCCCCATCGCGCCGGTGAGGCGCCGCGCGGGGGCCGCACGGGGAGCAAGGCCGCGCCGGCGGGTGTTTGACGGCGTCCTCTCTTGCCTCCGCAGGGGACGTACGCCGGCACCAGGATCACAGCCGACCTCAGCTCCCCCGCCATCAAGACCTTCTTCTACGGCCGGTGGCGCCTGGACGCCCGGGCCGTCGAGACCAAGAGCAAGAGGTCGGTGGCGTGCTTCCGCTCCGTCATCCGGATCGTCCCGCGGCGTACGACGGCGGGCTGACGCTGACGCCGCCGCCGCCGCCGCCGCCGCCGCCGCCGCCGCCGCCGCCCCTCGGAACTTGACGACATTAAAGGCGTTGCCAGAGCTGCTTGACACCGAGCTTCACTGTCCGTTCTTCCCACAATATACCCTGTGCGTGCAGGGTCGTACACCCACCGCCTTTCGCATTTGAAAAATATACTTTTTTTTTTACAAAAACACTGGACAAGTACAACAGTCAGCGAGTGCAGACGAACTGACCGCCCTCGCGTGCCCTCGCCTTCACGTGTGTGTGTGTGTGAGCACGAATGCCGGCTGCTTTGTCCCCGCGGTGAGCTGCCCGTGTTGCCGGCCACACGGGACTTGAGCACGGCCTGTCAAAGTTTCCACACACAACACAACACGCTGAGTGTCGGGGCAGAGCTGTTTGTTATAAATCCCCCTAGCCTCCGTGATCCTTTTTTTTCTGTATTAAGCCTGGGTTGTCCGTATGCGAATTTGTTTCCGTTTTATTTTTTTACTTTTTTCTGTCCCGTTTCCACGGCTATTTACTTATCCGCGGCGCGGCTCTGGCATCGCGTGAACGAAAACTGGTGTGTTTTTGCGGACAATAAACACAAGAGGTGGGGCTCGGTGGGCCGCGGGCCGCACTGCCGCTCTGTGGGCCGCCTGTCTGCCGCTCCCGCTCCCGGCCATGCGGGACGCCGCCGTCGATGCCGCCGGCCGGGACGTTATTCTGTGGCCCTGAGGGCACCGGGGCCCCGTTGTCGTGCTGCCCGACGGACGTCGCGATGGTGTCGGCGCCGACCGCCTCCCCGCGGAGGCCTCGGCCCCGGCCCTGGCCTAGCACGGCGCTGCTGCAGCTCGCCGTGTCAGTCCTCACCTCCCTCACCAACAGCCTCGGGGAACCCATCGCAGTAAGTTCTCCGCCTTCAGAAGCTTAGACGGACAACGAAATTAATTGCTGGCCCCCGACATAGGGACCGTTCCGGATCGTGCTGGACGAGTTCGCAGCCTGCCCGGCCAGCATGCTGGGGGTGCCGTTCGAGTTCAACGTGGCTGCCATCAGGGACAAGAAGAACCTGGACCTGTACTTCCTGGCCGGCAACGTCACCTTCCCCGTCGAGCTCAGCGACGCGTCCGACGTCAGTCTCTAAAATCGACACCGATAAAACAAATTGTGCCGTTGCGCATTTTTCTTTCTTGTTTAGTATTGAAACCTTTTTCCAGGCAAGCTTCAGGTTGGCGTCGCTGACCCGGGGCGGCTGGCAGGAGAACGTCCACATGTTCAACGCCCGCAAGGTGTGCACCTGGGCCAAGACGGCGTTCCCCGCCATGTACCGCAACCTCATGAGGATCGCCCACCACGGCGAGGACGGCAGGGACTGCCCCGTGCCGTCGGTACGCGCGGGGCCAGGTCGCCGACGTGCGTCTTCGACGACGGCGTCGTACAGCAACCGCGATAACCCGCCCCCTCCTTTTGCAGGGGACGTACTCCACGTCCAACGTGACGGTGGACGTCAACTCCCCCTACATCAAGACCTTCTTCTACGGCCGCTGGCGCATGGACATCATCACGAGCGAGTCCAGGACCAAGAGGGTGGTGGCGTGCTTCAGGACGTTCATGAGGCTCGTCCCGAGGCGCCCGACGGCCGGCTGACACGGCCCTCAGACATCGGCCACACCCGCGAGGTGTCTCCTCGTTCCAAAGTTCAAAAGGGCAGCCGGTTGCCGCCATTTTCCCACCTCGCTGCCGGACCTGTGTATCGCTCCCAACAACAGCGCAGGCTTCCCCCCGTTGCGTGCCAGGAAGTGGCGCGGCGTATCGGCTTTTGCCAGTCGACTTTGCCGCCGGGAATCGCTACCGCCGCGGCGTCGCCGCTACCCCGCGCGCAGCGTCGCTACAGTCGCGGGGTATCGACAGCTCGCGGGAGGGAGTGTCGCGCCCGGAAACGTGTTTATATTCTGTTTCGCGAGAACTTGTGCATATCTCGGCCTGTTCTAATCGACCAAGATATACTTTTTAAAAAAATATTGCAGTCGGCATGCGTGCAAAAAAAAAATCGAATCTTGTGCATAATGGTGTCCTTAGTTCGAAAAACCTTTTTTTTTTGTTAAACAGAAGTTCACGGCTGCTGTTTATTTTCGAAATTGCTGAATAAACCAATATTATTTTTCAAGCAGAAAAGCGTCAAGAGAACTTATTTTAAAAAATAAAAACATTTCCCACCGACACATTTCACTTTTCTCTTTACTACACCGTTGACCTCAGCAGGGAGCCCCAAAGCGAAAAGACTTTCCCGATGACCCGGACTAATTGCGAGTGCCATTTGCCCATCTCGGAGCGGGGACCCCCCGGGGACCCCCCGGGGAGCGTCGCGGCGGGGGGTGGCGGCCCCCCGCGGGGGTGGGCGCGGCGCGTGGCCCGGAGCACGTCGGCGGCGGCGGCGGCGGCGGGGGCGACGAACAGGCAACAGGCGTGAAGGGAGGGGCCACCCCTGCCGGGGGGTGGGGGCGGTGGGGGCGGCGGGGGGGCGGGGGGCGGCGGGGGGCGGCGGGGGGCGGTGGGGGCGGCGGGGGGCGGCATGCCTCGGCGTACGTTCAGTCGCCGCCCGAGCGCTGAGCGTGCAGGCTCGGCACCGACCCGCGCACCACGCCGCGCAGCCCCCGGCGCAGACCCCCTCGGCCAGGACAACCGCGACCGCCGCCGCCGCCGCCGCCGGCCTGTCCCGCCCGCCCACCCACCAGGCCCACCCGGCCGGCCGCCCGCCCACCGGCGCACCGCTGCCCCGCCTCATCACACCCCACATCCACACGTAAGTGTCCACACGCGGCCAACGTCAGCGCGGATAAAAAAAATGGAAAAAAATAAAAATGAACGATAATGACAAAGTACGATATTTCTTCGATCGAGCCGCCCACTTGCACGCAGCAAACAAATCAAGAAATAATTGATTCCACCGTTTCATTTAAAAAAAGTAATATGTCGCTTGAAACCCGCGATGAAAATAAATTGTCGCTTAAAAACCGTAAGAAAAAAAAATCCGTAGTCTAGTTCGGAGCTCGCTTATGAAACGGGCTGCGGTCGGCGGGTCGGGGCGCCTGGGAGGTAGGCCAGCCTGGCGCCGCGCCGCGCACGACCGCCGTGCGGGCTGCCTACCCCGGGGCTGACAGGCGCTCCGTGCCGCCCCGCAGCCGACGGCCAGAGACGGGCTTTTTAATATGTGCCGGTCCATTCAGAAGCAACAAGAGTTGGGAGTGGGGGGCGGGTGGGGAGGGAGTGGAGGGAGGGAGGGAGGGAGGGAGGGAGGGAGGGAGGGAGGGAGGGGTTGGCCTCCCGCACCACCTGGCAGTTCGCGGCTCGTTAGTCGGAGTGAAACAGGAGAAGGAGCAGGGGCGGCGGTGGCCCGGGCTGCTCGCCGCCTCCCGCACATCCCTTCGCCTACAAAACAACCAGAAAAAAAAGAGAGAAGGAAAATGATGTGGAGATGCTGCTGAGAGGGAGAGAAGACAAAGAGGGCAGCAGCAGCGCGGCGAGGCAGGAGTAAGACGGCCTTGTTGGAGGTGGGGGGGAGCGGCGGCCGGCGGCCGGCCGGCCGGGGTGGTCGGAAACCGAGGAGCTGTGCCGCGGCTGCTGCTGCTGCTGCTGCTGGCGGCGGTGCCGCTGTGGGAGGGGATAATGGTGGGGCTCAGATAGGAAGAAGCACACCTTGGCTTCCGGGTTCCGGTTGCACGGTGGGAGCGAGGGAGAGTGGGTGAGAGTGAGAGAGGGAGAGAGAGAGACGTTCTTGTTACCGGAGCTACGCGGCACGCCACGGTGCCTCGTTATCCGCACCCACAACAACGTACTTTCTCTACTCTCTCTCCCCCCCCCCCCCCCCCCCCCCTCTCTCTCTCTCTCTCTCTCTCGCTCTCTCTTCCTCACGCTCACTTCTCAAGCGCTCTCACCCCTTTTTTCGTACCCCTCCTCCCCTTCCGTCGTCGGCCAATCTTGCCAATGCCAAATCCGTTCCCACCCCCCTCCCCCTTCTGGTCCCGCCCCCGTCAGGGACCCCCGCCTTTTTTTTGTTTATTTCCGCGCGGTAGCGGCGGCGGGTGGGCGACGACCACAGAGAAATACACACCCAGCTGTAATCAAACAACCCTCCAACAGCGGCGCGGCCTCACACACACATACTCACACGCACACAAATACACACATACGCAGGAGGCAATTATCCTGTCGCGGCTGCTGACAGCGGAGACGGGGGCGCACCCACACACACACCCACACACACACACAGCTTCTCACTGTATAATTACACGCTGCACAACTTCGCTTAATATGCAGCAGCAAAGGATTATTTTTAATTTTTTTTTTCAAACCTCCCGCCGAGTTTTGCACTCCCCGTGAGTCGCGGCACGCGTGTTGGCAGCCCTGCAGGGGCGGAGGGAGGTGCGGCGTCCGGGTGGTCGTCGCGGCGGCGGCGGCGTTTCGCACGCGACAGCAATTTGGTTAGGTTAGGCTGGCGATTAGGAGGAGCAGCGGGTTGGCGGCAGCGGCGGCGGCGGCAACGGCCCGGCCTTTTGTCACGCGTCGTCCCCACCACCACCCCGTCGTCCGTGGCCCTACGCGTGCGCGGGAACGTTTAAAGTTGGCGGCGGCGGCGGCGGCGTGGGCGCGGGGCGCGCGCCGAGCCACGCGAGGCCACGCCACGCCACGCCACGCCACGCCACGCCACGCTGCCGAATCTGGTGACAAAGTTTGGTCCGACGCTGCACACTCCGATAGGGGCTGAATGTTAAGCAGAGGAGGGGAAAGGGGAGGGGGACTACACTGTGTGAAGGAGGGAGAGGGTGATAGAAGCGGAAAAAGGTGATGGCGGCGGGAGAAAACGACGCTTCAAGGGTTGCGGGGTGGGGAGAGAGAGAGAGGAGGGGGTATATAAGGAGACTCTGGGCTGATAGACCGGACAGTTATTGAGTAGCGGGTGGGGTGGGCGGAGCAGCAAGGCCTTGCAGCGTGCTGCCCACCCTCTCTCTCTCTCTATCTCTCTCTCTCTCTCTCTCTCTCTCCGGATCACGTGATCAACCCCCTACCCTTACCGCCCCCTGCCTCCAGCTCCACGGCGGCCGGACCCTGCACGGAGAAGGCTGTGTGCTTGCTGTCGTAGGGCAGGGTCCGCGCCCGGCGGCGGCGAGGTGTTGGGTGCGTCCCCCCCCCCCTCCCCCTCCTCCCTCACTCCCTCCCTCTCCTCCCTCCCCGCCGCTCTCAGAAGCAGACAGCAACAGGTTTGATAAATAAAACATAGACCCAGCCGCACGGGCCGGTCCTCCCGTAGAGCTGCTGCTACTGGAGTCAGTCAAAAGGGGCTCGGGGCATGTTTTGGGCGGGGGACTCTACTGACAGCGACACTCTCCCCTTACCCCCCTCTCTCTCTCTCTCTCTCTCTCTCTCTCTCTCCATTCTACGCCCGTGGGGATGACCCGTATGCATGTTACATGGAGTCGTGCTGCGGGTTGAATGGGGCACGCAGGGAGTGTTGCTCGCGGGGGCTCCGCTTTGAGAGCGGCATCGGAAAAGTATATCGGACTCCGGGCTCGCGGCGTCGGGAATGTAGTTATTATTGTTTGTTTGTCGGATTGGTTTCATGCGGTGGTCACGGATATAGCGCTGCCGTCGGCGCGGTGATTCCGAACAAAAGCTTTTGTAGCGCCGTCTCTGTCGCTCTCATGGGACCGCTGCATAGGAGAGCGAGAGAGAGAGAGAGAGGTCTGAGAAGATCAGTGTTCGCTGCGTGTTTACGACCGGCCCCGTTTGTTTCTTCCCCTCCAGGCGGCGGCGGCGGCACACACACACACACACACACACACACCTTATGCCAAAGCGCCAACGGGGGCTATTTCGGTGAGTCGATGGCGTAGTAGGTCTGAGCCTTCGCACAGCGCCCCGAGCAGAGCAAACCCTAGCCGGCGTGCTGCGAGGTAGATGGTTAGTTCAGCGTTTTCGTGTGGGTAAACGCTCCCATCTTCCTCTCCGACAAAGTTTCTGCTCTGCCCTGCTACGTAACCACCACTCCCTCCTTAACCTCTCCCAGGCCCCCAGGGGGGGGGGGGGGTAGAACTCTCTCTCTCTCTCTCTCTCTCTCTCACACACACACACACACACATGGACTGGTCCACAAGCCGATTAATTTTGCAACAGACACAGCGGCACAGTATTATATAACTCCATTTCCCCTTTGTCCACCTGTCTCCTTTACTCTTTCTGCGTTTTGCCTGCCACCTTCTCTCTTTCAGCGTGCGGGTGCTACTGTCATCTCTCTCTCTCTCTCTCCCTCTCTCCGCAGAACTTTTTTGTCCCCCGACTGCTCCTGCGTCGAGCTCCCGCTGTCCTCTACTTCTCTCTTTCTTTCTCTCTTTTTTTTTCGCTCCCGTATTTCCCCAGGGCGAATATGCACGCGGAGGTCGCGGGAGGCGCCGGCGTCAGGACCCGTGTCCACGAGGGGGTACAAACAGAAACAAAACCGGGAGGGAGGGAAGGTGGTACAGTCTGGAGCGCAACGGGCGCGTTGCACTCTTGGCGCAGAGTGTACCCGCGGCCCCCCGGCTCCCGGCCGCTACACCGAACCCCCCACCGCGAACACACCCGCGCACACCGGGCCAACGACCTGCCCCGGCGCCGCCGCCTTTTTATTGCAGCACGGTTGGCGCCTCGCTGGCCGCGGCGGAGACCCCTCCCAGCGGGGCTGGAGCCCTGCTGGAGCCCGGCTGGAGCCCGGCTGGAGCCCGGCTGGAGCCACCGGAGCCCGCATCCGGGAGAGTACTCAACAAGCGGCCTGGGGGAAGCCACCAGAAACTGGCGCTCACCACGCGTCGCAAAAAAAAAAAGCCTTACGGTTGTACACGGCTAGAAAATTTGCTAAGGTTATTACTGTAAGACTCTGTGACAGTAATTGTTTCCGAAAAAAAAAAATCAAAAATACAAAGTTTGTTCTTGTGTCTCATTTGATGTAAAATTTCGTATATTTCAATTTTTATTCAATGTTAAAACGTTTTTGTTTCCGAAATTTCTAAATATTGAATTCGTGTCGATTGACTCTTCGCGTCGCGAACCTCTCTCTCTCTCTCTCTCTCTCTCTCTCTCTCTCTCTCTCTCTCTCTCTCTCTCGCTCGCTCGCTCCGTGCGCCGCTACAAGGAGGCGGCCGGGCCCGGGGTGGTCGAAGGTGCCGATACGCCAAGTGCGGTTAGAGGCGGGAGTGGGAAGAGGGGAGGGGAGCTGTTGCTGCGTTGTCGCCAGACGGATGCGCGAGAGCGAGAGAGAGCGAGAGCGAGAGAGAAGAGAAAGGAACGGAGGGGGTGGGGGGGGGGGGGCACGTCGATGGAGAATAGCGTGGATTACCAGCCGCCGCCGGGACGGGAGAAGGGCGGAGGGGAGTGAAGGGCGGGTGGGATTTACTCCACAAACGGCGGAAGCCGTCTGCCCGCCCTGGCGGCCCGCGCCCCTTCCCTTACACTGCGGGGCGTGCGGGGCACGGCCAAGTTAGTGCAGTTCACAGCGTGCTGTGCCGGAGCACGGCGAATAAATGTGTGTGTGTGTGCGTGCGCGTGCGTGCGTGCGTGCTGGATCATTAGAGAGTGGTTGGTTTGTAGGGAGGCTCGCTTATGCGCTCTGCGTTTACTTCTGTTGGCGTACAGCGACGCGTGCCGCGGGGACCGCGGAGCACGCACACACACACAGACACACACACACAGACACACAGACAAACACACACGCATGCAGGATAGTTAAGCCCTCACCGTCCGGCCCATAGCCCGCACCTTCCTGCTGCCGCTGCTACCCGTCTGGCTGCAGCAGCAAAAGGCCCTTGTTATTGCCACTCCGACCGGCCCAGCCCCCCCCCTACCCCCCCCCCCCCCCCCTCATCCCCCCCCCCCGCGGCCTCCCCCACCCCCCACCCCCCGCCATGCGTGCTTTACTACCTCTAGACTGCATGCAGCGGCGCCACTCCGCACTAAAGAAACGCAGACTGTAGTTTCGCACTCAAAAAAAAAAAACACCCACATACACGCACACACGAAAGTGGTTTGAAGAGATTTTTATCAACAGGCCGCCGCGCCCACCGTGTCGTATAGTATGGGACGGTTGGCAAAGAAATTAAAAATATCAGATAAGCGCGAGCGGTAACCAGGAGCGAGGCAAGAAGGGGAGGGGGGGGGGCGTGACCCCGCCCCCTCTGGGCTGGTCACTCCAGGGTGGGGGGGGGGGGGGGCGTGCGCAGGGGGGTGGTGGCCTATGAGTCAGGTGCAGCCCCCATCCCCCCACCCCCACGCTCTGTCCAGTTACCACCGGTTACGTTCGGTGGCCGCGCGTACCCCCCTCCTCCCGCCCCTTCCTGACTCATCCCCAAACCCCCCACCCCTCCGCTTCTCGTCCCAGCCGCGTTTCTGTCATGTTCGGCAGCTACCGGTCGTTCCGTTCTGCGAAATGACTCGCTCGTCGCCAAGGCGTCGCCCCACCGTGGCTATCCCCTCTCTCGTTCGCCCCTCTCTCTGTCTCTCTCTCTGTCTCTCTCTCCCTCTCCCCCCCCTCTCTCTCTCTTCTCTATTCCCTATCTCTGGCGCCCTCGCGGCCTGGCTGGCTGGCTGGGGAGGACCGGGACAAACAGCCCGGAAAGTATAAGCAGCACAAAACGGCTATGTTTTCCCTCCCCCTCCCCAGTCCCGGGCTGCGTAGGAGGCGCGCGTGGCTGGCGGAGCGTCCCCTACAGACGACACGAATCCGCTCTGCCCCCCCCCCCCCCCCGCGGCCCCCCCGCGGAGACGGAGTCGTCACTCGCAGACGCCCCCCCCCCTCCCCCACCTTCCCGTCTGATTGCCAGTCTGCGCGAAGGCTGTGGCTGTGAACACGATTGCCTTCGTTTCGCACCATGTTTCGTCTGTCTGTGTGTGTGTGTGCGAGAGAGATACACAGAGAGAGAGAGGGGAGAGAGACGGAGAGAAAGAAAACGAGGCAGAGAGAGAGAGAGAGAGAGAGAGAGAGAGAGAGAGAGAGCGTGCGTGTGAATGCGTCGACAGGTCGTCGCGGAAAGGGGACATATCAGGGTGTCCGGGAGGGAGGGAAAGAGGGAGAGAGAGAGAAACAAGGAGAGAGGGAGAGAGAACGATGATGACGTCACCCCACCGTCGTCGAATCGACGCGGCCCGCGGCCCGGGCGGCGGCAGCGGCGGCGGCGGCAGCGGCGGCTCTCGCTTATTCATCTCGCCTCGGTATGAGAAATTCAGCAGCGGCGCGCACCTGTCCGGGGCCCTGCGGGGCTCCGGGGCTCCGCGGTCACCACGGCGACGGCCTCGACGGCGACGTGCCGGAGCCGGGGGTCGCCCGGGAGCCGGCCGGGAGGCGGGCGGCGGGCAGCGCGCGGGGCACGGGTGCCGCGCCGGCTGCCTACCCCACCCACCACAGGCGCGGGCCGCCAGAACAAAAATCCAATTCAATTCCATACACGCGGGAATAAATTGCTCCGGTCCTCTCCCCACGCTGCGCCGGGTGTTCTGTGTCGTGAACAAGCGAATCTTCCGTCTCCGTCACACCACCGTACACCAAAGCCTTCCGAGAAGAGAGGGACGCGGGCAATTTCCAGGAACACCGTTGGCCTACACGCCTCACACCTCGTCCTCGGCCTCGCTCAGGCCGGCTAGAGGAAAAAGGGCAACGAACGGCGGCGCCGCGCACGAGAGACGAGGAATCAAATTAAGTGGCCTTTCTGGTGGCGTCTGCGGCGCGGCCACGGGAGGCCCAGCCAGGTCGGCCCCGTCAACAAGTACACAGGAAGGGTTGGCGACCGGCAAGCCTGCAGGGCTGCTGCCCCTGTCGCCCTCTCTGTCGCACCAGAGCGTGAGGGCGGCCGAGGGAAAGAGAGAGAGAGGGGGAGAGCGAGGGAGGTCCGAGTTGACAGGGTTCGGAATCACCCACCCTGCCGGCCAAGCGACTGCCCGGAGGGGGGAGGGGGAGGAGGGGGGGGAGGGAGATGTTTTCCGACAAGCACCTCGCTCCGCCATCGATCCACACGGCCACCTTAATATATCCGAGGGGCCGCGGGTTCGACTCCCCCCCGCACCAAAGCCCACCGGCCAGCGCCTCTCTCTCTCTCTCTCTCTCTGTCTCTCTCTGTCTCTCGCTCTCTCTCTCTCTCTCTCTCTCTCTCTCTCTCTCTCTCTCTCTCTCTCTCTCTGTGTTCGCTCGCTTTTTCCTCGCCGGCCGCCGCGACGTCGCCGCTGCTGCGGGCGCCTCACATTTCATGATGCGATCACAGCTGGAGTGGCACACCAGGATGGCTCTCTCTCTCTTTCTCTCTCTCTCTCTTCTATCTCGCTCTGTCTCCGTCTCTCCTTGCCGCCTCCGCCTCCCTCCATCTCTGTCTGTGCTCCTGCAGAAAGAGAAAGAGGAAGAGGGAGAGAGAGAGAGATGCGGACAGCGGCGACGGTATAATCTTGTAATGCGCGCGCCACCGCCGTTGTGATTTTATTGCCCCGAACAATACGACAAACACGACGGAAGCGAAATATATGGCTCGTGTAGAAGAGAGAGACAGACTGCAAGAGAGCGGGAGCGGGAGAGAGAGAGAAATATAGCTAAATTTGAGAGCCGTCAAATATTTTTCCCGCCCTGAATTCTAATTCTCCCTCCCGTGCGGTGTGAGGTGGCGGGCACAGCTTCCCCCTGCGGCGGCATGTTACTTCCCCTCCCCCTTCCCTTCTCCACCCTTCCCCTCTCCCCCCGCAGATCCCCTGCGGACCCGTATTAACGACTCGATCGTCTTCATGACACCGCCACCTCCCACGCTTCCGCCTGCAGCCGCCCCCCTCTCTCTCACACACACACTCTCTCCCCGCTCTCTCTCCCTCTCCACCATCAGCCACGCCCACCATCTTTCCGTCTCTCTCGCTCTTTCTTAAAGCCTTCCTCATCCTCGTCGCAAGGGGGTGCTGCCTCCCTGTGCTGTGCCCTGCCCTGTCTCCTCTTTCCAGCAGAGACCGCAACAACAACAAAAACAACAACAGCTCGTGTCCCTTATCACCCGCTATCAGTGCCACACACGCACAGGCGCCACCTCTCCAGCCGCGACCGAGAGGCGCCCCGTCGCGCCGCCGCTCGTGAAATGAAAATAAAAAGGTCGCCTTCTGGTTGCCCTCCTTCTTTATTGGACGTCACTCACGGCCACTCCCTCCCTCCCTCCCTCCCTCTCTCCCTCCCTCTCTCCCTCCCTCTCTCCCTCCCTCTCTCCCTCCCTCCCTCTCCCCCTCCCTTTCTCCCTCCCCCTCCCCAGTGCACATTATTGTCCGGGGTCGCGGCAGAGCATCAGACGACGTAAATAAAATGGCCGAGGTCAGAATACCGTCTGAACACCTCCCCCTCCCTCCGTATCAATCGATTCATCTCTCGCCTTTTATTTCCTCCGCCGATCCCATTTTCAAATAGGGTTGATTTGAATATTCTTTTGTTCCTAACAATCTAGTATGTAGACTGCTTACGTTTTTTTCGTTCGACTTATGTTTTTTTTCAACCTCATCACGCTTAATTAAGGTTGTGCGCAAAATCTTTCACGTGCTGTCTCCGTCGCACATACCCTTCTGCCTGGCGGCCCCCCGCCCTATCCTAACAAGCGTCCTGTCTCCCTCTCATCACGCTGCAACTGTCTTCAAATTTCTCTTTTTCTTTCTCTCACAGAAAACGTCCCCGCGTCTCTTACATCCGCTTCGTTCTTTTTTTTTTGGTTTTATCTCGTCTGTCGTCGGGTATGGAGAGCAGGCAGGGCAGGCAGCCGCCCCTCTTGCTGCTATGCGGAGAATTAATGCTAAGCTGCCCTGCCCTGGTGGTGATGAGGGGGGGGGGGCTAAAAGCTCCCCCCTCCACTCCCTCCTCCTTCGCCTCCGCCTCCTCCTCCTCAAAAAGGGCAAAGACATTTGGGCGGTAACGAGAGTAACATCATATTCGGCGACAAAAGGCGCTACTCCACGACTGTGGAATCTCATGGCACGCCCCCCCCCCCTCCGCACTTTCACTCGCTGTGATTTGCTGCGCTGCCCTGCTCTTGCTCTGCCCCATGACCCCCCGCCCGTGGGGCAGGTCATGGCAAAGCCCATGGCAGGACGGCCACGCGGCCACTCTGTCGGGTCTGGGAGGATCTGCCACACACCCGCCGCCCCACTGTCAACTCAGACCTCCTCTCCACCCTCTCTCTCTCTCTCTCTCTCTCTCTATCACACACACACACACTCATTTTCTCTCTCTCTCTTTCGCCGTCATGAACCACTCCACAAGTGCGAAAGAGACAGAGCTACGGCTCAGCAAGTGTTTTCGGAGTGCGCCGGCTGGACTCGGAACTTTGGCTGTATAAACGCCCCCCCCCCCCCCCCGCGAGGGCACCACCACCACCGCCGCGCCCCGCGCTGCCACGACTTTGGAGTGGGGCCGGCAAGGGCATGGGTGTCAGATGACGTCCGACGCGCGGGCATCGGGTCAGAGAGAGAGAGAGACAGAGAGATAGAGAAAAAGAGATCTGAGACGGACTCCAGCCCCGGAGCCACGAGCGGCCGTGTCGTAGTGGTATCGTTTGAATAATTTATCAGTCTGTCTCCGTCTGACCCTATCCCTCTCTCTCGCTCTCTCTCTCTCTCTCTCTCTCTCTCTCTCCGTCGTGTTTACAAAGATTGGGAGGAGATTGTGCGAGGCTGGGCTAGACTCCTCGGAGAAACGACCGGCCTTTCGGAGGAAACCAACTCTCTCTCTGTCTCTCTCTCTCTCTCTGTCCCTCTCTTTCTCTCCCTTGGTGGCTATGTGTTCCGCATCCGTACGCACTCTCGGCGTGGCCTCCCGCGGCTCGAACCAAGCGGCGCCGCCGGCGGCGCGTCCCTCCAGTTCCAGCCGGTTCCAGCCAGCTTCTCCAGGCAGACAGACCGGCGAGGGGGAGGGCTTTATGGAGAGAGAGAGAGAGAGAGAGAGAGAGAGAGAGAGAGAGAGGAGAAAAGGGGGAGAAAGAGGGTGGCGAGGCCGGCAGTCAGCCGGGGAGGTAGGCAGCGGCGGAGCGCGGGTGCGAGACCGCCTGTTGGTGGCCTACCTCCCCGGCGCCCTCCCTCTCTCACTCTTTCTCTCACTCTCTCTCTCTCACTCACTCTCTCATTCACTCGCGCAGTTTCTGTCTCTGTCTGCCCGCTGGGTCGTTGCTCGCGCGTCGCCTTGCGGTAGGCGGCACTCTGCCTCTCTTTATTCTCAGTTGCACCTTATTTGCAGGGAGGGAGGGAGAGAGAGAGAGAGAGAGAGAGAGAGAGAGAGAGAGAGAGAGAGAGAGAGAGAGGCCCCGGCTCCGTCATCTATCAGCACTGTCGTTACTGCATGCCTCCGCGGCGCTGTAGCTGTGGCACGGCAGAGGGCCACCACCAAGTGCCGCGGTGCCGCCGCGCCGCCGTTCGATTTATATTCATTTATTTATTTCGGAGGCGGACGCCCTCTGAAAAGTGGTGATAACGACCTCCCCTCCCCCTCTCCCCCTCTCTCTCTCTCTCTCTCTCTCTCTCTCTCTCTCTCGCTCTCTCTCGCTCACACACACACAACACACGCTCCCCCGCTATAAACCCTCACCAGAAGAAAAAGAAGAAGAAGAAGAAAAGAAACAAGAAACTCGGGACGGGAAAAGTAGTATGGAAGAGTGATTATAAGCTACGGTCAGGCGGTGTGGCGGCGGGGCGCTGCCGCGGTGCTGCTGCACGCGCACCCCCGGCGCCGCTGCACGCTCCTCGCCGCCCTCCTCCTCCTCCTCCTCCTCCTCCTCCTCCTCCTCCTCCTCCTTCTCCTGCTGTAGGAGAGGGTTGCTGGCGGCGGCGAAAGTTGTCGTCGTGGGGCGAGGAGTTCGATTTGATTTCTCTCTCTCTCTCTCTCTCTCTCTCTCTCTTTCAGCCTTTGCCGTCGTATGGGGGTGCTCTCCAGTCCGCCCGCGAGCAATATGTTTTGTTGCGCAGCGGTCCCACTTGCCCCCCCCCCCCCTCCAGCCTCTCCAGGTTTCCAGTAGAGATCCCTCTTCCTCCAGATCCGGCTGTGTAATGAAAACAGTTTCGTGGGCGGCGAGGAGGGCGAGGGGAGAGGGAGGGAGGGGAGGGGGAGGGGGGGAGGGGGGGGGAGGAGGTGAGTGAAAACGGAGGCCGACGACGTGCTTGTATGGCAGGGTAATTAAGTGCCGTTGCGCGCATAGGGCAAATAGGCAGCGGGACGAGAGGGAAGGGGGGACGGGGGGAGGACGACACATTTAGCTGCCAATGTGTGTGTGTGTGTGTGTGTGTGTGTGTGTCCGGGGAAATGGCATGCAGCCCTATACGCAGCAGGCAGGGCAACGGTTACGACATCGAGCGAGAGGAAGAGGGGAGAGAGAGAGGAGACAATACAATGACGTTATTTATCGGTTCGTGTGTCGTTCCAGCAAGTGTGTGTCCCAAATAGGTGCGACCTGAGGGTGTGTCACAAGGGTGTGTCCCAGGGGTGTGTCTCGGAGGTGTGTGGGTGTGTGTCCCGATAGGGTGTGTCCCGAAGGTGTGTTCCGGGGGGTGTGTCCCGGGGGGTGTGTCCCGGGGGTGCGTCCGGACGGCGGAGGTCAGTCGGCGCGTGCGTGGCGTTGCGAGCAACGCGTGGCGGGCGCGTGGCGAGCGCGGGGCGGGCGCGTGGCGGGCGCGTGGCGAGGGCGGGCGGCGCTGCATCGACCGCGGCCTGCACGACGAGGCTCCGCGACGGAGAGAGAGCGCAAACTCCTTTTCGTAGAGAGAGGAGAGAGAGAGAGCAAGAGAGAGAGAGAGAGAGAGAGAGAGAAGCGGCACCGGGAATGGGAGGGACGGAGACGCGCCGCTTGATTGAGGGGGGCAGTGCGAGTCGGACAAGGAAGGCAATTGGGGGGAAGGGGGGGGGGGTCTTAGACGACCGTATTCTCAGGATCCCCTACCAAAGTCCGACAAATTACTCAGCGCATCCCGGGATGTGGGGGGTTGGGGGGGGGGGGTGCAGCATGCAGCAGGGAGGGACGACCCCCTGCACTCTCTCGTCGGGGACGGAGCGGGCTGTCTCCGGCAGCGGCGGGGCGGCGGCGGCAGGGAGCCAAGAGTCAGGGTCGGAGGGCCGGGAGCTGCCGGCCTGGCTGCCGGGGGCCGCGGCACGTCCGTCGGGGCGGTCATTCCGATCCGGATCCGAACCCGAATCTGAAACCGGATTTCGCCAATAATTTGACTGAGGCAGAGGACGCGCGGTACGCTACCACAACGGCGGTATGGAGTCGGGATCAGATGAGACAGTATGGTCTCCAAAGTGTCTCCGAGGGTCTCCGAGGTCTCCATAGGGTCTCCCCGGGTGACCGGCCAGGTCTGGAGTCCGGCACCGCCCCGCATCCGTACGGCGCCCCCTTCCGCCGTGCCGGCGGGGTCGATGCGGCCCGGCTCGGGTTAAGCACTCTGGTAACTCCCCCGCTGTCTCTCCCTGTCTCTCTCTGTCTCTCTGTGTGTGTCTCTCTCTCTCACACACACACACAAAGGTTTTCACGCGACGTGAGCGGTATAAACTTTAAAGGAAGCCTTCTTGCCAGACTCTGCCTCTTATACTCGGAAAAGAGGGCGGCGACGACTTTGATATCTCTCATAGTGCTGACAGAGGGGAGGAGTGGGAGGGAGGGCGGAGAGGAAGAGGAGGGGAGAGGGGCGGGGCGGGAGGGGAGGGAGGGGAGGGAGGGGAGGGCCGGCAGCTATGCCCTTTTTGCATTCCCGCGCGCCTTTTCGCAAGTTTGGCAATAACCGGAGAGTGGCAGCAGGCAGGCAAAGGCCCGACACGCGTCTCTCTCTCTCTCTCTCTCTCTCTCTCTCTCTCTCTCCACACACACACACACACACCTTTCTTTCGTTCGTCCTTTATCAGACGCACGAGAGGCCTGGAGCGTGTCCGTACAGTATCGGGGGGGGGGGGGGGGCGTGATTACGTCTCCTAAGGGGCCGTGGAGCCGGCGGGAGGAGAGACGACTTACAGAATGTAAGTAACTGTACGCACGCGGCGCGCGGCGTCAGCCAGGCATCCATTCCGCGGAGTTGACCGAGTAAACTTTACAACTCCACCGTCAGTTTCGGTAAGTGGGGTGCGCCGACGTAAGTGCTTCCGTTCCGAGGGAGGGATCGGTTAGTGGGAAAGGGAGAGAGAGGGGGAGAGACAGGGAGATATATATATATATAGATATAGAGAGGGGGACAGAGAGAGGGAGGGAGGGAGAGAGAGGGAGAGAGAGGAGAGAGAGAGAGAGAGAGAGAGACAGCGCTCACGGTGCGGTCCCCTGCGGGTCGACTGCGCTGCGAAGTCGCAAAAATAAAACACGACGCTTTTCGCGTTTTAGTGCGGCGCGTCCCGTCCGGGTTTTACGGATGTGGGTCGGCGCCACGCGGCCGCTAATGCGGGCGCGGCGGTGGCGGCGCCTCACTTCCGGTTCCGGTGAGTCCGCGAGCTCAGGGCGGCAAGCAGCGCCCTCTAGATTCCGCGCACAGCCCGCAGTCCAGAATTTCCAGTTCCGTCGATGGGTATGACCGGTCGTGTCAGCCTCCAGACGAGACTGCACAACGCCGCGCGGCTCGAGGCTCGATACGGCGGCTGATTCGGATTCGGGTCAATTAATTCTCTCAGCCCGCGTCTCTCTCCCTCCCTCTCCCTTCTCCCCCCGGCCTCTCCGAACGTCCGTCTCCGTCGCTCCCACGGACGGCAAACTAATATCGGGCGCGAAAAAGGGCACGCTGAGTGCCATTCCAGACGCGCTGCGCGGCTCCCCGCAGGAATGTTCTTTATTTCTCCTTCTCGCCGCCCCGACGCGCGGAGCGCTGCGAGCGCGCGGCTGCCTGCCCCCCGCTGCGCCCCGCGATATCCTTCGAGATATCGACGACGCCGTGAGGTCGATTGATCGCGGAGGGGAAAAAATCGAGCGCGCACACGGCCCGGCTGATGTGTTTCTCAAGGGCGTAAAAATAAAATACACACGAAAATGTAAGATCGCCGGTGCGGTGGCTGTGCGGGCCGCGGTTTGTTCTGATCGCGCACCGTGGTTTGCCAAAACTGGTGAGACGCCGTGCCGACAGGGGACACGTCGTGCGGCTACAGTACCGGAAGCGCACAATTGCACCGCACCCAAGCTCGGTAGCCGCGTGGTTAGCGAGTCCAGCCGGCGGGCAGCTGATCGGACGTTCAACTCTTTGCCGGTCCGTGCACTTTTTCTGTCGGCTCAGCTTAGACGACAGTGCTTTAAGTATAGGGGGCGCGCGGCAGGCATCATCGCGGCTCTGTGGCCGCATGGGTAGAGTAGCTGGCCAGCGACCGAAAGGTCGTGGCTTCGATTCTTACCGATTGTTCTAAATTTTTCTTGTGTCCGCGCTCGGAAGACAGAGGGTAAAATATACTTTCGAACGTTGCGTCGGTATGGCTGTCTGAACGGCCGTGCGCGCTGCGTCACTGAGAGATGTAAGCGTTGGGTTTCAACTTGAAGATTCCCGCAGCACGGTCGGGCTTACCCCCGTTCCCGGGTCCGAGGTTCTCTCGGTCGCCCGGGGTTTCCGGCGGGGGGGCTCTGTGTCTACCAAGGAAACTTGGTTCGGAGACTCGGGTGTATGCTACGGGGGTACCTAGGGTTCGGTACCTTCGTTTTCGCTCCCTGTGAATCTGGCAGACGAGGACACGCCGTCGCGACTAGGGTTCGTCGTGAAGTACAGCAGCTTCGGCTGTGTACGATATAGGAAAGCCTACCTCCCCCCCAGTCCGCTCGGGAGTGGCCGCAGTGCCACAGACCAACCAGCCAGTCGAAGGGAGTTGATTCCGGAAATCTGGCTGGCGGAGGGGGCTACATTGACCGTTGCGGAAGCGTGCCCCTGAAAAAGGCCGCTGCGTCGTGCCCGTGTCTTAGCGGCGGTCGATACCTGGTACACCGGTTCCCATTCGAACACCGAAGTTAAGCAGGAGGGTTCCAGGCGGAGGCCTGGGACGAGGTAGTGCCCACCCATTTTTGCATTTTTAAAAAGCATCCACAGATTTCTAAGCAAAACAAAAATATTTTCACTCGAAGCATTTTACGATACGGCGCGATTCTCTATCTCTCTCTCCCTCCTTCTCTCTCGCTCTGCGTGAGTGTGTCCCGCGCGCACTATTGGCGCCGGGGGGCGACACCACAAACCACCCCCCCCCCTCCTCTATTGTCCCCCGAGAGCGAGAGAGAGCGAGAGAGAGCGAGAGAGAGAGAGAGAGAGAGAGAGAGGAGAAAGGGTACTGGCCGCACGGGTTCTCCGCCTCCCCGATGTTGTCGCAGGGGCCGACTGGGCCGTCTGTGTTGTTGCTGGGAAGGGTTGGGCCGTGTTGATGGAGTCGGGGAGATAATCCCCCCACCCTTTCCCTCCCCCCTCCCCCCTTCCCAGTCCATGCTAACTCTCGGTAGACTGACCACCACCACCACCACCACCACCACCACCACCACCACCACCACCGCCGCCGCCGCCGCCGCCCAGCAGTCCCCCATGGCGGTCCCTATAGCAGTCCCCATAGCATTCCCCTTCCCTATCTGGGCGTCTGTGTGGCCTATGCGGTTGCGGTCTTGTGGTCGGCGGCGGCGGCGGCGGCGGCAGCAATTCTGCTTTCGCGAAAAGAAAATCGCCACGCGCGCTCGGGAAGGCAGTATTGAAACGGCGGCGGGGAGGGGGTAAAGGGGTTGGTGGTGGTGCCCGGTGAAGGGGGTGGAGGGGAGGGAGAGGAGGGGGCGGAGGGGGGGGGGGGAGGTGAGCCGCCGAGGCTGATCCGATGACGCGAAGCCGTACTCCGAATGGCCGTCGGTAACCTTCATTGTCCGGCATACGGCCGCGAGTGCGGTCCGTGGGGGACCGCCACTGCCGCCCACCCCGACCGCCAACCATACACTCCACAGCCCAAACAAAAGAACCAGCGAAAGAAATAAAAATAACCACAGAGCAGCCTAGCCAACGAGTCCTCATTATAATTTTCCGCGCATGGAACGGCATGCGGGGCTTTTCCTCTAAGCACAACAAAACGCTCCTGGGGAAAAAAAAAACTCCGCCCTCTGTTCCGTTCAGCTCATCAAAATCTCACAAAACGCTCTGCGCGGCGCGCGGGTCCTGTGGGGCGGTATGATTGTCAAAGCTATGACCTCCCTTCTCTCTCTCTCTCTCTCTCTCTCTCTCTCTCTCTCTCTCTCTCTCTCTCTCTCTCTCTCTAGGGCACAGCACCCGCCCCCCCCCAATCCCAATTAGTCGACGGGGAGTCGGGAGAGTCGAGAGCGC
>CM049601.1:10911244-10941244 GCA_026979955.1 Megalurothrips usitatus
GGCCGTCGTGGTGGGGGCGGCCACGGGGGGTCCGAGGCCGCCGCCGGGCCGGACGGGGTCTAATAATAGATAGCGATAGCGCCCCCGGCCCTCCCCCTCTCCCTCCCTCCCTCCCTCCCTCCCCTTCCAGTGCGACGACGGCGACGCGCCGAGGTCAGCGCGTCTCCCAGGACAGGACGGTGGCGAGCCGGGCGCCACCAAAGGCCAGCGGGCGGCGGCCGCGGCGGGGGCATGTGCACAAACGACGTGCCGGCCACGTCCGGCGCGCGCGGCGCCGTCCCCGCCCCCCGATAGCGAGCCGTGTTGTTTATTGACGGCCCCCCGCATGCGCGAGCAATGCCGACGAGGGCCCTGGAGACCCCGCGGCACGCAGCGTGCGGCCCAGCGCGGCCGTACGGGAGGTCATCCCCGCCCCCGGCGGCCCGCCTCTCTCTCTCTCTCTCTCTCTCTCTCTCTCTCTCTCTCTCTCTCTCTCTCTCTCACACACACACACACTCTCTCTCTCTCTATCTCTCTCTATCTGTCCTCACGACCATCCCGTCCGACCCAACGCCCCAGAATGAGACGACTGTCCCGGCGGACCCGCACCGCCGTCGCGCCGCCGCGGGGGGTCGTGTGTGTGTGTGTACGTTGTGTGCACTCTATTCAATGAGCAGTGTGAGTGTGTGTGTGTGTGTGTGGCCGGGACAACACAAAGGGCTATCACGTGTCGGTGGCTCTGTGCCGCCGCGCCCCGCGCTGCTGCTGGTGCTGCTGCCGGTGCCGGCGCCGCTATTCTGCCCCACAAGGAGCAGTGCCTGGCGGTGGTGTCGGCGTCTGACCCGGGCACAGCCGCGCCGCACAGCAGCCGCCGACGCTCTCACAAGCCAATCTTTCACACCGGATCGCACCAAGTCACGCGGAAAATCGATGTCGGCGCTCGGCTCCCAGCGCAGGTCCCCGCTCGCGGGGGGGCCTCACATCAGAGATTGGCGGCCGCCGGGGGGTCGTCGCGGGGGGTCCCTCCGGCGGAGGCTTCCCCCGTCCCGCTCCGCACTCGTTATCGATTTATGAGCGCAAAGGTCGTTAGAGCGAGCAGAGCAAGCCTCTGCGGCAGGGGAAGGGCAGCCGCCGGCCGCTCAACCAGCTCACCCGCCATGCAAACGAGTCGTTTTTTTTTTTGCTTATAGATTTTTCTGTGTGTGTGTGTGTGTGTTTGTGTGGCTCCTAATGAGCTCTAAATCTGCTACATTTCTCGTCTCTCTCTCTCTCTCTCTCTCTCTCTCTCCCTCCTCTGTCCCTCTCCCTCCAGGCAACGCCTTCATCGTCAACATGGCGCTGGCGGACCTGCTGGTGACGGGGCTCGTCTTCCCCGCGTCCGCTGTCGTGCTGCTGGCGGGGCTCCGCGACACGGAGGGCGCCTGCAACTTCCACTGGGTCGTCGCCGTGCTCTCCTGCCTGGTCAGTGGCCGCCCCCTCCCCCGCCCCCTGCCGCCCGCCGCCTCCTATAACCATGCCGCCGTGCCACAGGTGACGGTGCTGACCTTCTCCTGCATCGCCGTCGAGAACCTGATGCGCCTGTGCCTGCCGCCGTCCTGGTACGAGTGCGTCACCCCCACCAAGATCACCACGCTGCTCGTCCTCATCTGGGCCGGCTGCGGCACCGTCGTCGGCCTGCAGACGGCGCTGGCCCTGGGCCCGGACTACTGCCACCGCAAGTACGTGTGTGTGTGTGTGTGTGTGTGTGACGGGGACGTGCCGGGCGGGGCGGGGAGCGCCGTGCGGGTAGGCCGCCGGCACCGGCCGCGCGCGCTCGTGTGGCCTACCCCGCGGTACGCAGGCGCTCGGCTTGCCTCGCCCGGCTCCACCCGAGCACTGTCTTCTCGGACCTCTCTCTCTCTCTCTCTCTCTCTCTCTCTCTCGTGGCCTTGACGCTGTGCTCCCCCCCCCTCCCCGCGCAGGTTCGTCGGGCTGCTGCCGT
Organism: Megalurothrips usitatus; assembly: GCA_026979955.1. Taxonomy (NCBI): domain Eukaryota; kingdom Metazoa; phylum Arthropoda; class Insecta; order Thysanoptera; family Thripidae; genus Megalurothrips; species Megalurothrips usitatus. Next base: position 10,913,205 of record CM049601.1, read on the forward strand.
ACCAGCTGACGGTGCTCGTGGTGCTGGTGGCGGTGCCGCTGGCCATCACGCTGCTCTGCTTCGTCGCCATCCTGGTGCGCGTCAACTCGACCAGGCTGCCGCCCAGCTACAAGCCGCCCGTCACCTTCTCCTGGGACTACTCGCTGATGAAGAGCAACCTGCTGTCCTTCGCGTGCTTCGTGGTGAGTGTCGCGGCCCCCCTGTCCCCCGCCTGTCTCCGTGTGTTGCCTGACGGCGTGCTTGTCGGTGTGCCAGGTGTTCTGGCTGCCGTTCGGGACGGTGCTGGAGGCCAAGTCCATCAACACGGTGTCGCCGCGCGTGCTCTACCACCTGGCCTGGTTCGCGCTCAGCAAGTCGTGCCTCAACAACTTCCTGTACTGCTTCACGAACCGCCACTTCCGCGTGGCGTACGTCAACCTGTTCCACTACTGCTGCTGCAAGACGACGGTGGCGCTGTCGCGGCGGCCGCGCGCCGCGGAGGCGTCCCGGCCGACGGGCGACGTCCGCGTGCACATCATCCCGGGCTACAACATGTACTCGTACACGTCGCCGCAGCGCGCGCAGGGCGCCGCCGCGGCCAAGCCCGTCGCCAAGCGCACGGCGGGCATGGGGGCGGCGCGGCCCCCCGGCGGCAGGGCCAACGGCAGGGAGGTGTACGAGCTGTAAGCGGCCGTCGCCGGCCGTCAGGCCGAGAATCTCGTCCGTCCAGGACTCGGGAGGGTCCCCGTCAACGCCAACGCGCCCTCAGCCCTCGCACGACGGCGCCTCCCCCACCGTCCATCCCCCCGGATCGCTCCCTGTGGACGCCGACAGGCCCACACGTACGGGCTGGTGAAACTGTTCACCCCGATTCGCCTTGTGAGCCGGTTGTTAAGGGGAGAGCCCGGAGCGCTGTAAGCGCCTGTTCGTCTGGCAGGCACCGGCAGGCACCGGCAGGTGGCCCGCACTGAGGGAAGCGCCCGCTGGAGTTTTCTCTCGGGGCTCAGCGGCCTTCGGGCGCTCCTCTTCCGCTCTCTCTCCAGGGTGCGGGACGTTGTTGAAAACACTGCTCTGTACATATTAAGTATCTACATGTGACCTACGAAACTAAAATTGTTCTAATATTCTTAATCAAATGATGTTGGTTTGAGAGACCATCAACGATGTGAAAAATTTCTTGGGGCTGTTGTGTTGTGTACTGCCCTTTCTCAGTATGTTGTGACTGTAAACCTCTTAGATGATCTAGTTGTTTAACTACTGTGTTCTAAGGCTAAGCTTATGCCGCTATTGACTGTCTGCATCATATAAAATATTAGTGTAAGTGTTAGCGAGGGAGTAGCACCATGATCACTGTCATAAGCATTTTAATGCAATTTCTAGTATTGTTGTGGTCTAAAAATGATGCCAAGAAAATTTAAACAGTAAAATAGATTTGTGCCACATGGTGCCAATTTTCACTTTAGCCTTTGTAAATAAAGAGTTTGTAACAAAAATTTCTGAAGTTATTTGTCATAAGGTAGGTTTGGAGGAATTGAAAGAGCAGTGATGGTACTGTGATTTCCAATTGTGATGTATACAAAGCATGTTTAAATTCAAGAAGGAAGGAGAACTTATAATGTCATTCTTGCATCATATTATGTGATTTATGGAAATATCTAGACATTCCTTATCATTCCTCATTAGGTTGAGTCCTTGATCTTTCCTCTCATGACACCAACATTCCCTCCCTAATGTATTTGTTAACTTCTGCTTGCAAAATTCTTCAGTTTATTTTTTTTAGTAGTAGGAATTGGAGTATCTTAAGACAAGGATGGATGTTAGTGAATTCTTGTCTTACTGTTTGACTGAGAAATGTTGACTTATTTGTTGAAAGTTTGGTGGTAACTTTCTTTGGTTTCAATGTTTTTGAAAGACCATGCTCAGGGTTTAAAGTAGCAGTAGAGCACATATAACTGTTGCTGCCTAAACCCTGTATCTAAGAGACTGTAACCAAATTAGATGAAGAAGAAAAAAAAAAGATGAGGACGTATGTAAATAATGTGACTATTACGAATGTTCAGCCATTTTACTTTCTGTTCGTGTCTTTCGAGAAACTTTTCAGCGCATCTGTACTAAGTACAGAAAACATGTACAAGTCTGCTTTCCAAACGCACTAAATAAGAAACCTGTCTACTCTGACAGCTGTCAATGTGTTTAAAAATAGACTTATTCATCTTGAACTGAATTTATCCATCCGATGATCAGAATGTACTTTTGTATTCCCTTTTTGTATTCATTTTTCTTGTGGTATTACTAAAGACAGGGTGGAAAGGATATTTATAATGAAGAGCACAACTATTTTCATATACCGAAGCATACCTCTTTTCCCTACATTTTCTCCTCTGGAGAATAGTATTACCATGAAAGAACTGAGGAGATCTCTAATAAATAAAAATGTTAATCATAGCAAGATTCTTAAAAAAATAAAGGAAGTATCGTATTTACATGATTATGGGCCTCCCACCGATCTTAGGATCAAGACAATTGGAATGTGTGGCTAATAATTGTGTAAATACAGTGGGTAGATTCGAAAAGTTTGAGTTTATTCCTTTGTAAATGCATCATTTCATGCATGTAGTGCTTAGTTTGTAGTACAATAAAAGTGCTCTGCTCTCATTTGTAAGTATCCAAACAAATAAGTGACAGGACATAGCCACTGCAAAAATGCTGTTGAAAAATTTCCATGCTATCTGTCCTGTCTATGTGGCTGGCGTATGCTTTCAAGACCAACTGCCAAAGCAATCATATAGATGTGTATAATAACCCAATATATTTATCCGCCGCTTCTGTCAGTGTTAGAAACGATTGTCAAATAAAAAGAAGTACGAAACCATCAGCGTGTGCCCGCTGTCACCCGACCTGTGTGGGCATGTCTGGGTTGCTTTGTGAACAAGTGGTGAGCCCCGCCATCTCATCCATGCCTTTCAGCCATGGGAATTTTTTTTTTAGTGCAAATGTGGGACAAGGAAACAGAAAAAGAAAATATCCGGTGAAGTATGTGTTTATTGGGAGATCTCTCATGCTGAGCAGCTCAGTACGGTAAAACACAGTACCGCACTTTGCTTCCTGTAATTTAAGTTGATTTGACAAACATGAACAACACCTGAACATCATGCGAATCTTAGACCTGTCAGTTTTCACCAAAAAGTTATGAAGCGCAATCACAAATTTATGTGGGGTTGGAGCATAAAACTTTCTCACAGCCATACACACTTCTGACAAAAAAATATCTACACACAGCTAATAAGAAACAAACGTCTATAAAACAAATTGATGATTGCACCAGTCATAGAATAATTTCTCTTGCTGCACCAGTCTACAGTAATTTATAAGAAAGTTGTTTTATCAAGTCTTGTGGTCATGAAAATTGGCTGGTGCTCTCCCAAGCATGTTGCCACATAACTCCACACACTGCTGGTCCTCCGATCCTCCAGATCACACACATCACATACAAACCATTGGACTTCTCAAGCAGCTTGCAAACTGCTTGAAAATTATATTTGCTAATATAAAAACTAGTAATTACGAATCATCATACACATGTCAAAGGCTTTGCTTTAAACTTTAATTTAGGTAGGAGGTAGCTTTGAAGACACAGCTGATTGGAAGCCAACAGTCCATTAATCTGCTGTTTGCATCAATCAATCATGCCTAAGACAAGAATTTTCAAAAAGTTGAAACTCACAGAAAAGGAATGAAGATGAACAATTCGTCAAAAACTTGAGAAGCCCAGTCAATAATATTAATTTTAGTTATCATATATACAAAAAGCTAACTGATTTATTTAAAATGTGGGTCAGCAACAGCCCCAGCTTGTTTCTAGGTCCGATTGTGGTCTACCGCAGCTTCATTCACAGACAATCATGAAAGAATTATTACACAAGTCGCTTATCATAGCAATCACAGTGTATTTTTTAAAAGTTTAGTTGATGAACTCTATAGTTCGAATGCAGAGCACAATATCATTGTTGAAAGTTGTGTAATACAATATGAAAAATATATGATCAAAAACCCAAAATAATACGGTGAAAAGCCAACTGCACAGAAAACTTCTATAATATATATGCAAGTAGATTGTTCGTCCACAGACATATACAGTAGTAGAAACAAGGAAAGGGAAAAAAAATTACAAAATTGAACACAACATTTCTATGCTTTAACAAAAGGAAAAATAAAAGCCAGTTAAATACTAGCCATCGGAAGCAGTATATCACAAGATGCTCCTATAACGGTCAGAAACGATGCCAAACAGCATCAGTGGAAACATCCACAACTCATGTCACGACAATTAGGTACACAAACTTGAAGCATATCGGCAGTGTTACAACCTTTATTTACAGTAAAATCAATCAGATGGGTGGAAAATTAATACAAATTCACATACAGGCTGTTGAAAGCAAGACCATTGGGGGGGAAAATAATTTGTAGAACTGATGTAAACAGTACCAAATGATTCAAATGTAACACATCAGAAAAAAAAAAAAGGGCTACATAACTGCTCAGACAAAAAATATGGTTTGAGCCACATTGTATTAGACAAATACTACCCAACATGTTAATACATAATTCAGCTATGAAAATTCAGCCATGGTGATAAACCAACAATATGTTAATACATAATTCAGCTAATACAAAAATTCAGCCAATGATTCAGATACTGTTCCAGCCAAAACTGCGTTTTAGCCAATACCAACGATGAAAATTTGACCATCGTAAAGTTCAGGCAATATGTTCATTTTGGCAATACATGGTATTAGCCAGTAACTTAACATAATAACAGAGCGAGCTCTTTAGAATGCTTTGGTCCTTGCAGCAAACTCAGTAATAGAACTGAGTATACATTAACATGACAGTTCATAAGTAATTGTACTGAAGATGAAGGCCTTACCTAAACCGGACCGAACAGGATCAAGCCGTGCTGAAGCAGACACAGCATTAAATTACATTAACATAACATGTTAACCATTATCTGCCATGAAAGAGTGCTGTGATCTCAGTTCTTCTAGATACTGAATTTGCTGACGAATACAGAGTACCCTGAAAACAAAGAACACAATGTATTATTTTACAAATCGTCATGTTGGACAAGGCAGTAAGTCACAATGAAACACAAACCTCTGTTCTTGTAAAGTTGCTTGAATTTCAGTTAACCTAACAACAGAGCGTGCTGATTTCAACTCAGCTGACACACGTGTGCACTGAAGGCTTCCTAGTGTGTGTGCTTCCTCACTTAATTTCTGAGCCTGGAAAAAAAAAACAGTTGTTTGCGTGTTTAAAATAATGTAAGTTAGAATATGGGAACTCCTACAATAGCACAAAACCGGACGTAGGTTACTTGCCTGTTTTTCAAGGATATCTGCTGGCCATCCTCTTACATGATTTACCAGGTCATCCCTGTAGTGATTTGCTAGGCTAGGAGTGAGGCTAAGTCCCTGCGGGCGAAGCGCTTGCAGAGAGCTGCTCTGGGCTAGTGTTGGGAGCGTACTCAAACTGCTGGGTGGGCTCGACACTGGAAAAAATAACAGTACATTAGTCTAGGAAATTTTATGACCATGGTAAAGAGATGTGTGCCAAACAAGTTTAAAAAAACAAACTAACATTTTCTTGGATCTAGACAATCTTGGGTCTCTGAATGTGTAGGAGTTGGAGGTCCATCACCCAACCCCGTATGAGATGTGTCAACAACCAGAGGCGCGTCAGACACAGAACCTGGAACCTGCCCAGGCGTTGACTGCACCGACAACATAGTCTGGATAGTTTGGAGAGCCTTCTTCGGGGTGAGGGTCTCTTGACTTTGAGTGATTTGCGACAGCAGATGAGGGAGATTTGATAAAGTCACTGGTGGATTGCAAGGAGACGAGATTGAAGGCGCAGAGGAGGTCGACGAGATGACTGGGATCGCAGAGACGGCGGAGCTGGACACGGTCGGGATGCCGTGCGATGCACTGGGCGCCCCCACGGGCGGGGGGTGGGACATGCCCGGGGGCGGGACGCCCGGGGGCGGCAGGCCCGGGGGCATACCGGGGGGGCAGACCGACGGCGGCCCCGTCGGGGGCGGGTGGCCAACGCCCGGGGGCGGCACGCCGGGCGGCGGCACGCCCACACCCGGAGGCGGGATGCCCGGCGGCGGCAGCCCCGGGGGCGGCAGGCCCGGCGGCGGCAGCCCCGGGGGCGGCAGCCCCGGAGGCATGCCGGGGGGCGGCACGTTCACGTTCGGGGGTGGCCCCGCGGGGTAGAGCCGCGTCGGCGGCGAGGGCTGGGAGGGAGGCGGGTGGCTGGTCAGGCGGGGCAGCGCGTTCGCCAGCAGCACGGTGCCGTTGTTGGTGCTGGACGAGCACTGCCCGTCCACCAGGGTGGGGATGGAGTGCCCCTGCGGGTGCCCCTGCGGGTGGCCCTGCTGGTGCCCCTGCGCGTGGGGGTGCTGGTGGGGGTGCTGGTGGGGGTGCGGCGGCCCGCCGGGCCCCGGGTAGCACGGCTCCGACGTCGGGGTGCTGTCGCCCGAGCAGATGTCCATGTCCTGGGACGACTGGGTGTCCCCTGCGAGGAGAAGAAGGCACGGCGTCAGTCAGGGCACTCGGGGAGCGACTCCAAGTAACATCACGGTAATGTCAAGAAAATAAAAAAGGGAGCGGTGACGCACTTTTGTAAAACTTTCGCTCACCGTCTGGCAGCTTCCTGCGGTCCATCTCTTCCCGCACAGACCCAGTCTGCACCTGGCTGCTCCAATACAACGCCTCGCGCTTGTCCCCGCCGGGGAGCCGCGCCTTGGAAGCCTGCTCTCGCGAGCTGATGGCCGAGGAGCGTGAATTGGAATGTTTGTCATGAGCTGAAAAATAAAACGTCAACTTAGCAGTTGTGGGCTTGGAGATACAACGAAGTGTTCGGAAAAAATAAAAAGACCTAATAATAATGCTTACCACCTCTCGCAGAAGTACTGGGGTACAGCCTGGCGTCCCCATCTCGGTCGCGCTCCCTCTCTCGGTCCCGCTCCCTCTCTCTGTCCCTCTCACGGTCTCTCTCCCGTTCACGCTCTCTCTCCCGCTCCCTCTCTCGCTCCCGCTCCCTCTCTCGCTCCCGCTCTCTCTCTCTCTCCCGCTCCCGGTCGCGCTCCCGATCCCGGTCGCGGTCCCGATCCCGGTCTCGCTCCCGCTCCCGGTCTCGCTCCTTGACTCTGCTGCTGCTGGCCGTGCAGCTGCGGTCCCGATCCCGCTCGCGTTCCCGGTCTCTCTCCCGGTCCAGCCACTCCCTCGGCTTCTCCCACTGGCTCACTTCCGTCTTGCAGTTGTAGTAGTACTTCTTGCCAGAAGAGGACACGTGCTCTGACCAGTCCCCGACGCGAACGCCCCGGTCTCCCCGGTCCTTGTCCTGAAATCATCCAGACGGAGGGAGGGGCTGTCACAGCAGTTCACCACAGAGCAGCGGCACAAACTCAGGAATGTAAGGTCCGGCCCGAACACAGAGCAGACAGACGTACAAAGATAAGGCAGAGAAACGGTAAAAGCTCAAACACAAAAGTTAGTGAAGGAGATTAATACACTTTAGGTAGTTCTAAATATTGTCTCAAAAAGTTGATACAATATGGATTATTTAGTCTTGCAGTCTGTGTGCGTCTCCCCCTCCAAAACAAAAAAGGAAAAAGAAAGAAAGAAGTAACAGCACATTGTAAGCAAATTGAAAATTGTCAGTAGGATCACAAAAGGGCAATGATTCACGGTAAGTACAAAGTTACCATGCAGATGCAATTTGCAACTAGTTCTACAAATTTGTAATGACAATAGATTTTCTTCAGAACAAGAAAAGCTCTTCTCACAGAAGTTAATAGTCTCAAAATCAAATTCACAGCAGACTGAAAATGTTACAAAACTCTGTACACAAGCTAGAACACAACTCACCTGAACGACATTAATTATCAAAGAGGATTTCCGAAAATCTCTGGATGAGCAATTGTGAGAAGCTAATTTGCTAGAGTGAAAGATGACCTTCTGGAAGACGGAGATAGAAAGAGATTAGGATGCAGAACCCACCAAAAGACAAGAGAGCAAGAAGGCAGCGCAGACTAGAACAAGCTTTAAACTATAGAAAAGGTAAGGGTAAGTCCAGTTGTAATTATGAGATCTGTGATTCAGCAAGGGGACATAGGATGACACAGAATGAAAAGTAAACGTAAAATATGTACACCAACCCACTGAACCCATTTGGGACAACACACATTCAAGAAAATGAGTGAAAACAAGAAGCATGTGCTGCAGGTAGGTGCAATCACATGAAAGGTGTGAAACTTCCAAACGGAAAAGAGAGCAATCAAATACAGTAACTGCTTGTTATAAATTGAACCTGGTTGTCACAGAGACAAGGTGACAGCCTAAATATACCAGGAGTCTCAGACTAAATCTTACGGCTGAAATAAAACACAGCCCAGGAGAGGTGTCTTAAAGCCATCATGGAAGTAGAAAAAAGTTAAAACAAGAGCTGAAACCCAGTTGTTTCTCATGCTTTGAAACTCCTGTTACCAAAGCATACTGAAGATACAATGCTAACTATTTCTTTGAGACTCCTGAACTACACTATGATCGTTCATTCGTTCATTCATTCATTAAAGAACATGAATTAGAACTGTGAAATTAACTTACAGAAAAAGAATTTACCTCCATGCTATTCCTATCATGGTTGGTCCGGTGCTCAGAGTCCCTGCTCTCACGTCTCCTCTTGTCTTTAGGAGATCTAGCACAGTCTGAAAAATAAAAAATTAACATTAACAATCAATACAATAATGATGCATTTAACATTCATGAGCACCATGTTTCTATTCTCACCAGAATACTTGTCTCGAGTTTTGTAGTCTCTGGTTTCTCTCTCCTTGTCTCGCATCTTTTGAATGAATGAGCTTTTGTTCGGATAGCTGCGATCCCTTTCACGAGGACTCCCTGAGTCTGGACTGTCCGAGCGATACGAGTTGCCATTAGGTGAGTCACGCATCCTCTCATGGTTGTACCTGTCCCCATAGCCCGACTTTGAACTGCTATACTTGGAGTTCTGTAAAACAGTGAACCAAAACCAATGATCAGTTTCAATAAAAAGAAGGTGATCAAGGACTGACATGTAAACAATCCTTTGAATGTAAACACTGAGCATATGTTACAATATGGCTCACATCATGGTGATGGCAACTAGAAAAGGAACACTAATTCTAGGTGTCAAGCCATAAAATTAACTTTGGTAAAGGATAATTACATGAATAATAAAATAAAACAAAAAGAAGCCAAGTTCAGAGCAAAGTATTGAAATTTCCAAACAAAGGCCTGCGTCCTCGAATTAATTCTAATCACTTTCAACGCCAGGTGTAAAATCGAGTGGTCGAGAAGAAACTGTAGGTAAAACAATCGATTCAATGCGAGCCAAAGGTGGTGACGAGTTTTGAGGTTAGAGTGGTTAGGTTTAAGGTTGGAATTTTGAAGTCGGAAAAGCCCAAAAGGGAAGCCGGGACCAAGGAAGTCGTAAAAGACGGCCCCGGACGACGCGAGGGAGAGGTAAACAGACCAAAAGAGGGTCCGAGAAGGTGAATTATCGGTTTGGAACCGATGACCACAATAGGCACAACAACGGCAGGGACAAGGTCTACGGGAGTTGGGCCGACTTGGACGCCTCATCTTCGTGATCATAAGGGCCCAAGGGACAGGCCTGAGGCCGAATCTGAGGCTGCTGGAGCCGGCGGGCTCATTTAGGCCCCCGACGAGCCCCGCGAGCAGTCCCCATGACAGCAATCGGGCCTAGTCTACTTCTGTTGCTTAAGGCTTAAGCCTAACTCCCGACCTCATTCCCAATTACCTGGTACGGATGGGCTGGATGTTTTTCGAGGTACCTGCGAACAAAAATAAATCGTCAGCAAAACGGAGGAACCGGGCGGGCGCCGAACCGAGCGCCGGGCGAGGAGTAACAGAAATACTGGCGAGAGCAAATACTGCAGCGAGCCAGTGGCGTTGGGAGTATTGTCACGGGAAAACTCCGGCGGCATTTGTGCGTACCCATCGTTTATCCTTGGCGGTTTCCTTGCATGCATTACCATCAATGCAAGTCTCTGTAGAATATGGGCGGCACTAAGGATAGCCCAGTTGTTGATATGTTGTCATAAAAACAACATTAATGCCTCCTTGCGATCAAACTGTGTTGCCAGACGCCATGTCACTTTCAGAGGTGGACGTGAGCTGAGATTTGGAGGAGCGAATCACAAAACCTATGGTTGAAAGGCCTCTAGGATGCGCGACACGGCCAACGTTCGCATAGAGTTTCAAACGGAAACCTCAATCAAAGTCGGCTTTGAAAATTCCGAGAAATCCAATCTCATTGTTTCCCATGACGGGCGGGGAAGAGTGTTATTCCGGGCCGTGAAGTAACCGGCATGGACCGAAGTTGGTACTCGTCTGCAGGTGCCAATGTTGGCAGCACTCAATTAGTTCAAGCTTCCGATGTAGAGCGCGCTGCTGTTGAGTCGACTTGAGCAAGAAAAAAAAAAGAAGGTTCAGATGTTCGGGTTGGGCAGGCCAAACACCGAACAGATGCTGCTGAAAAAGCTCCTTTGAGGCTCTCTGTGAATGGAGTACTTGCTCCTAGGAACCTCCACCTCAAGCGACCGACGCGACATCCGCCCGTTCGCGATGACAAGACGGCACATACCGCCTCCTCCTTTTCTTTTTTTTTGGTTGTACCCCTTCCTCCCCTTCAGAACTCCAAGCAAATTCTTTGGTTTTTTGTGAAGCTCCTCGCGGGAGAACCCGTCAAAAATGTGCAAGAGAGGAAAGAATGTGGGCAGAAATACCTAACACACAGTTCTTTTATTACGTTTCTGGGCATTCATACAAATGATAGTTACCCAAAATCACAGATTTTGGAGGGGAGAAACATTCGTCAGATTTGAAAATGCTACAAAAAGTTCTTAACTTGATTACAACACCATGTACACAAGTAAAAATGATCCAAGTTTAAAAATTCAAAGAGATACAGCAATTGTTCATAGAACATGTTAACCCTCTTAAAACTAATATATTTTCAGAAAATTGCAACTATGACTAAATGGATCTTCAGTATCTCACATAAGACAAATACACAAACACAGAACATTGCTCCTGTGCCCGATCCACTAAGCAGTAATATAATACAACAGTCAAAATGTTTGTCCCAAAACATCACATTCATATGCATGAAATTTACATATTAGTTCCACAAACAAAAACACAAAATAATTGATATTATCAAGTTCATACATTTTTACAACAGTACCTTTTCTCAAGTACTCACAGTTTTCAGTAATCTACTGAAATATCCCTCAACACAAAGTACAAAAAAAAAGTGTAAAATATTTCAACTATGAGCAGTAACTGAGCCTGAAAGTTGGTAAAAGCCAGTGTTCATTTATCACAATTTACTAACAGTCTGGTTTATGCCATTGATTGATCAGAATTCAGCACAACAGTGCAAAAAAAATTTTAACTAAAGACAAGATCTTCTGGCTCCAGACTTCCTTAGATAAAAAAAAAATAAAAACCACTGAATTTATCAATTTTGAGCCAGAGAAGAGAACACGCTTTTATCTCTTTCTTCGAGCTGCTCTTCTAATAACTCTTTGCTGTGGTGTCTGAGATCCATCTGGAGTTGCTCTGTAAATAAAATGTTGTGTTAAGCCAGTCCAATACCATTTCAAGCAGAGTAAAGATGAAATGTTAGTAACTTTACTTACGAGAAGCCCATAGATGGCCCAGCTGTGAAGGTAAAATTTGGTTTTGCTTCACTATTAAATGCAAAACCAGAGGGATTCTGAAAATGCAAGTAAAAACGTTAGAATACATCTCAAAGCAGAAAGTGCGCATCAACTGCAACAGAATTTTACGTCAGACAGACCTGTGTTCCAAAGCCCGGGGTGGAGGTCGGAGCAGAGAAATTGAATGCCGGAGGAGCGGGGCTCGGAGCACCAAAGCCAAAGCCAGTAGATGGAGCAAATGCATTTGTAGTACTTCCTCCGTCAAATGGTGAGGGAGTAGGAGCAGCGGTATTGTTCACAGCCCCAAAAGTTGGCGCAGCTGCTTGCGCTCCAAAGTTGAACCCAGTTGTTGAGGATGGCGGTTGAGGGTTGAAGCTAGAGAAAGATGGGGCCTGATTTGCCCCAAATGAAAAGTTTGGTTTGGCTGGACCATTGGAAGCTGCAGGTGTTGCTGCTGACGCTGCAGATCCAAATGTAAAAACTGATGATGCCTGAAATGAATTTTGGGCTGGTGCAGTAGTAGCTGGAGTAGCATTGAAAGAAAATGTTGGCTTCTTAGCATCATCAGACGATCCAAAGGTGAACGGTTTCTTCTCATCAGATGGGGCACTAAAGGCGAACCCTGCCTTCTTCGGTTCTGATGGTCCTGCCGAGAATGCCACCTTCTTTTCTTCTGGCTGCCCAAAGCCAGAGAAGGTTGTAGCCGGGACTGGCGATTGCCCGAGAGTAGGAGCAGCCGCATTCGATAGTTGGAAAGAATGCGAAGGATTAGGTGGTGAGGCCAGTGTTCCGAACCCACTGTTGTTTGGTGTGCCAAATGAAGGCACATTGGTGGTGGATTTACCGGCCCCTGAACCAAACAGACCCCCAGAGCTTGCTGGGGAACCGAAAGTTAATGCTGGTTTGCCAGCAGTATTTGTCTTGTCTGAGGAACCAAAGGAAAAGGTAGCAGAACTTGAGCTTGAGTTGGAGCCGAAGGCCATGCCACTAGATGAGACGTTGCTGCCAAAACCAAAAGGCTTAGCAGCACCATTCAGGTCCTGTCCTGGTTTAGGATCATCAGAGCTGGCAACACTACCCTGTGCCTTCCAAGTGCTTGTTACAGATTCATCTTTAGCGGCACCTGCACCTAACCCGAATGTAACAGCAGGTTTGGGAGCTGCTGAAGATGAAGGAGAGGAAACAAGACTGGAAAAAATACTGTTAGCAGGGGCAGTCTTGGCCGCTTCAAGATTGTTCTGTCCATTTGCTGTGCTGGTCACAGACGTGCTCAAGAATGGGCTTGCCGAGTTTGCTGACGTAGTGCTGGACGAAGCAGCATATGAGACTTGGCCCGAAGTTGAAGACACAGAAGATGCACTAGTACCAAGAGGATGAGGGTTTGCCAATGAAACAGAATTGGTTTCATTGCTTGCAACACCAAACTTAATAGGAACTGCTGAGCTGCTGGGAGCATCGTCACCAAATTTGCGTTTGCCACCAAGAGGACTTCCCGAACTACTTGCTGGCTGAGATGTGACAGCAGACACTGCTGGCTTGGAGAACGAGGAGAACATAGGAGGGGAAGCAGTTTTGACGTCTGAACTGGCTGGCACTCCGAATGAGAATGCAGGTTGGGCATTTGGAGTTGGCAAAGCAGACTGTGCTGGTGCTGGTGAGCTCAGCTGCTTAGCAGCCGATGCACTTGGAGAAGAAATGGCAGGACTTGCAGAAAACACAGAGGAACCTGTTGTGGCTGTGTTGCTGGATGTAGCAGGAACTGAAGCAGCTGATGGTGGCACTCCAAATGAGAACGAGGCTGCAGGGGCTTCAGATTTGTTTTCACCAAATTTAAATCCAGTGGAGCTGCTGACACTGGATTTTTCCTTGTCCGTTGTTTCCTTAGTGTCTTTTGGGATGCCAAAGGAAAATGCAGGTGCAGAGGACCCACCATCACTAGACGCAGGAATTCCAAAACTGAACTTAGGAGCTTCGGAGGAGTTAGTTTGAATGCCTTCAGAGCCTGGTTTAGGGGTCGTACATGCAAGGCACTTCAAATCCGTAGCTTTATTAGTGACCATGCATTCATTGCAGGTCCAAGAGCCCTCTGGCTTCTTCAGGAGGTCACCCCAACTGCTCTTGACGGGAGGAACTGATGCACTTGAGGGTTCAGCCTTTTTAGTTGTGCAAGACTGGCATGCCGACAGCTCTGAACTATTCCGTACCATGCATACACTGCACTCCCATGTGTTGCTAGGCGGTTTAAATTTATCACCCCATCCAGAAAAACTAGCAGCAGGAGCAGCCGCAGATTTCACAGGCTCTGATCCTGCTTTAGGCGTGGTGCACGACACACATTTAGTATCTGCTTCTTTGTTCCTCACCATACAGGCAGAACATTCCCACAGTCCTTGGGCCATTTTAAATTGGGCTCCAAAGCCAGATTCCGTTTTAGCCACAGCAGTGGAGGCCGATGAAGTAGTGGCAGCCGGCTTGATCTCTGATGCCACCTTGTTACTAATTGACTGAGATTTTGTTTCTCTCGGATTGGTGCATGCAACACACTTTGCCACATCACTCTTATTTCTAATCAAACATTTGTCACATTCCCACGTACCAGCCGCAGGTTTAAACTTGTCCATAAGTGAAAAATTTCCATTGGCATTTGGGGACGCATTCTTCGCAGTGTCATCACTGCCCTTCCCCAAAATGTCCATAACACTACCAGTCTTCAATGCGGACGCCGGCTTCAGCCCGCCAGGGAAGCCGTCACTCTGCTGTGGAGAGTCAGGGTTGGCTTTTGGACGGGCTTTCACGCAATTAGAAGATGGCTCAGAAAAATTCATAGATGCAGGTAAAGGTTTGCTGAAGGTGAAATTATTAATAGGTGTGAGAGGTTGATCCTTGCTTGCTGACGACACTCGGATCGGTGATGAAAACGAAAATGGTGAAGACTCAGAGGTCACAGCCTCAGAGCCAAGCTTAGTCAAAGGCACTGAAGTATTTGACGTAACTGGGGCTGGTATCTTGTTTGCTGGCAGTGGCTTGCTCAATGTACTGCTTCCAAATGAAGAGACAGTCATAGGTAGAGATTTGTTGACCACAGGCTTGGGAGCCGGAACACTGATGTCAAAAGTGGGCAATTTGGAGATTGGCAGAGCAACTTCAGGAAGTTTCACCTCAGTTGGCATTTCAGGATCCTTCTTGTCTTCATCGGTGATGCGAGGTCTCATTTTCAAGTTGTTTCTGGATGAATTGCTGCCATCAGTTTCAGTCCTAGAAGTAACCAAAAAACATCAACATTAGACATTAAAACAATTAATTTTTTGACACTATAATATTGACCAAATACTAACCTAAGTTTATAAGTTTCAGTGGTGGAACTTTGGGCAGGTTTTGCTGCTGGTGCAGCAGGTTCTTGTGCAATTTCTCGCCTCTTCAGAATCAATGTATCAGGAGTGACTGAGAAGGTGAGTTGCGAGGTACTTGGAGCTCCCTTTGCCCAGTGCTACAAGATTAACATAAAAAGATGAATGAGGCAGACTTCACACTGTATTGCCATATGTAGCCTTTTAAGACAACACAACATACCATAGGTTTGCTGGAAATACGCTTGGGCACATTGGGCTGCTCCAGCACAAGTTGGGTGTTATTCACATCATCAGCACGGGAACGCTTCCTGCTACCAAGGCTTGCCAGAACTGGTTCCTGAGCCACTGGGATACGTTTGGCATCCAAAATCGGTGTTGAAAACTGTTCAAGAGTAGCTAATATTCTCTTTGCAGTTTGACTCATACTGCTGTCTTCAGAAGGCTGTGCACTACCTGGCTTTACCTGCGAAATGCCAATTGTTGTTACAGATCTGAAGCTAATTTAAGGAATCACCTGTGTGTTAACAAATGGTGCTCACCTTAATTGCATGCCTTTTCTCACTGTTGGCTGGTGATGAAGAAAGGGAAGCCGACCCGAGGGACCGCCGGTAGGACGCAGAGGAGGCACCCCCATATGTGGTACGTCCAGAATAAAAGGGTGAATTGAGAATAAGGTCATTAACAGATCCCCGTTCACCAAACTGAAAGTTCAAAAAAAATTATTTAACTCCTAATAGCATATAAAAGACTGATGTAAATTGCACCAAATCTAAGCATTTCCAGACAAATTTAATTTTTACATGATAAATTCTTACCAGAGGTGCCCCAAAGGTATTAACACAAAATGAGGGGTTGTTACGCCGGCCAACAGTCTGATTGCTACGACTGTTGGAAGACCGATCAAGATATAATGATCTTGAACTTTGCAAATAACCTGAAACGCACACAAATTACCACAATTTCCACAAAGGTAAAAATCATAATGCCAATCCAGTACAGGCATTTATTAAATGTATCAGATTTCTACTTACTATAATTTAGTTTGTCATCCAGCAAGCGCCTCCTTGGGGAAAGGGAGTCATTTTGCCTTGATTGATTCTGTGTATTTGGCACGCCTCTGTTAATTTGAGGCTCCAGTGAGGAGCAGCCACTAGTTGATTCTCCACTTTCAGAGCAATCATCACCTACAAAAATTAAAGAAAAACAAAAAAACAATGATATAAGACTGTATAAACCACGTATCACACAAAAGGATATTGAAATGATTCAATTTTAGTCACAAATCTCACCATTAGCCTTGGTCTCAAGGTGGCCAACTGATGTCACCGCTGGTGTAGAGGCAACAAAACCACTAGATCTGCCTCCAAGGCCACTAGGCCCAGGAATAGCAGAAGTATCAATGAAGTTATTGGGGACAAGCCTACTGCTCCCCTCACCTAGTTTAGAACAAGGAAGACAATACATTAATACAAATAAACCAAATACTATTAATAAAAAAATTAGTTTTAGCGAAATATGAAATAAAACTAAACAGGTGTAGAGAGAACATTCTCGCAGATTCAACCAAGATGGACTAAAGATAATTTACTATCCATGCCTGGACTGGAGCTGTCCATCAGAATCATCCGTTACACAAAATTGATACCCCAAGTTATGAGCACAGCTATGGATGAGAATGAACGTACCTCCTTCAACATTTTGACACCTGGCATACGTGTCAACATACTGCTGATTAGAAGACAACTTAAATCGCTTGCTGGGAGGTGGTTTCTCCAGCGCATCTTCAAAATGCTCTTCTTCATCATTAACTTGTTCTCTATCAGCTGAACCCTGATCTGGATTGGCAGTAGGAGTAAACCATCCTGATATTGATGTTGACAACCATGATGTTGACTTAGGTATGAGTCCCGACACTCGGGATGCAACTTTCTTCACAAAACTCTGAAATAAGATCAAAAAAAAATTATCAATCAGAAAAACAAATTGGCAACAAACCCGCAACCTCAATTCGAATGATTGTGGTTTGTAGATATGAAAAAGAGCAGACTGTATTGCAAATGTTTTCAAATGCAATGCTTGAAATTCGACGGGCCCACTTGTCAAAATTCCATGACCTCTGAAAGTGCCCTTGCGTTATTACTTCACAACAACATGCAAAGATAACCTCTCTAAGTCATGAAGTTGACAGGCCTAAGAGGCCAAAGCAGAGAGACCAAAACAATAAATCGGAGATGCACGGCGCGAGTGGGCGAGTCCGCGTCCGAGCAGCCGCTCTGAAATATCCGAGTCGGGGCCCCTGTGACAACTGAGGAGGAAATAGTTGGAACAGGTGCCGCGATGGCGACATGAGCGTGAGAATGTTGAGGTTAAGCAAAGGTGTGAACGCGCCAGAGCTCGCGGCGGACGCGTCCACTGTCAACATTTCTTGTCAGCCCCGTCTCTGAGCCCGCCCACACTTTACGGGCCGGTCCCAAACGGAGGGGTTGAACGCAACCCGAGGCGGGTATCGAGGCGAAAGGGACACCACGTTTTTTTCTTTATTTGATACCCCGCATCGCGGGCTTTTAAGGTGTCAATATAACCCAACTACAGGCCTTTCTAACGCCCCTCCGGGAAGAAAGTGGGCCAAAAATCGAAATAAAGGGCCGTGGAGGGCCCGCGGGACGCACGCGCTGGCAGATTTACCGCGTCCAGCTCGGCATTTCGCTGGGAAAGGTCGTTAGGCCTAGGATGCACACTATTTTCAGCATTTCGCGCGTACTCTTTCCTCGCCAGAGAGCCATACTCACGTTGTTAGGGTCGTACGGCCTGTTGGAACGTGGCTTATTGTTGCTCATGTTGCCTTCCCTTGATGCGCGGGCCTCAAGTTCATAATAAACTGCATTTACTAGACATAATTTTTAAATATCCCTGATGTTCAAATTACTGACAACCTGTGTGGGGGAGAATACAAATGGCGGACCAAGATGGCTGCCGGCCGCGCATGGCGTAGTCCACGTGACCTTCAGGCCCCCATGGTGCACCGCGCGCGCGACAGCCGAACGTCTGGGCGCGACTCCGCCGCCGAGCTCCTGCCCGCCTTCCGGCCCGGGGCCAGCAGCGGGGCGAACGTCTTCGCACCTGCGAACCGTTGTTCCTCAAGAACGACGCCGCGAGATAATATATTAATCCGGATCCGTACTTCACTCGCCTTCACGAGGCACCGGGGCGCGCCGCCCGAGGAGCCGGGGGAGAGGTCGGAGGTCACGACGCGACGGCTGCCCTGTCTGCTCTGCGCTGGTCTCCCCGCGCCGTGCCGTGCTGCGCCGCCCGAGACGCAGGCAACCCATTCGACCTTGTGGTACAGTGGGCTGTCTGCACCGGCGGCGGCGGCGGCGGCGGCGCGTGGCAGAGGCAGTGGCGTAACAAGCCCGGATCAATGAATGATAACAGAAGAGGAGGGAGGGCGGCGCGGCGACCCTGCACCCCGCCCCCCCCCCTGCCTCCTGCCTTGCTCTCTCTCTCTCTCTCTCTCTCTCTCCGCCCCCAGCTCACAATCCGAAAATACATTCAGTACAGTAACCATCATCGAGAGAATAAACTGTGTAACGTCGTCGTTACGCTCCGGGACTACCCCGTGCTCCGGGCGACGGCAGCACTCGAGCACGGGGTATCGACTCGTGGCCTAGGCGCCGGACGCAGGGAGGAGAGGGGGGGGGGATGCAGGCGTGCACTCGGGTACGCCACCGCAACGCCGCCCCGCTCGACCCGTCGGTATTCGAAAGTCGCACTTGATCGACCCGAGCCGACCAGCCCTTAAGTCCTCATCCCTCTCTCTCACACGATCTCTCCCTCTCCATCCCCCCCTCACTGTCGCACACCTTCTCCGTCTCTCTCACACACCGTTTCTGTCTCTCTCACTCTCCACCTGTCCCTAACCCCCCGCGTGCTTGCTGGGTGCAGCAGAATGAAGCGATAAAACAAAGCGAGCGCCCGCTTAGGAGCGGATGCAAATGTGTGTGTGTGTGTGTGTGTGTGTGTGTGTGTGTGTGTGTGTGGGGGGGGGCGGCTGCCAGTGGACATTGTCATGCAGCTAATCAGGGTCAGTGAAGGGGACGGAAGGCTCGGCCAACAGGTCGAGATAAAACAACGCGGCCCTCCCCCGAAAAATTGAGCAACGCGTTTCTGGTTGCGTAACGGTGCTGTGCAGTCCACTTCCCCTCCAGGCAGGTCGGCCCACGCGAGAGGTATGAGAGAGAGAGAGAGAGAGAGAGAGAGAGAGAGAGAGAGAGCTAAGTGTTTGATACGCGACCGACCGGTCGCCCGTCATTTGTCGCTGGGACTTTGTAAAGTTTAGGTCCCGGCCGGAGAGCCGCCCCACGTCACGTAACTTTATGGACGACCACACAGTTCTTGCCCTGGAGTCCCTGCCCGAAGTTCCTGGCTGGAGTCCTGCCCGCGGAGTCCTTGTCCTGGAGTCCCTTCTCGGAGTCCTTGCCCCGGCGTCTCTGAGGAGACGGGACACGTCGAGCTGCGAGCCGGGGAGGGGGGGGGGGGGCGCAGGTGTTTACTGAAACATCTTCAAGATTCCGATATGTACGTATCGTGGCGGTGGCGTCGGCGGTGGCTTTCACCCACGTCGTGCGCGCGCACGTGTGTGTGTGTGTGTGTGTGTGTGTGTGTGTGTGTGCACACGTTCGCGCGCACATGCCGGGTGGTCCAGACCAGAGTACCAGAGTGGCGGCGGCAGCAGGAGGACGGGCGGCAGCCCACAAAAAAAAAAACGCGGAGGAAAGGCTGTTGTGCGTGGTGGCGGCGGTTAGGGGTTGTCGCCTCCCCTTGTAAACACACGGCTCGGATAATAAGTTTACCGTCTATTTTTTTTTACTTTCGATTTTTTTTTAATTCAAAAAGTGCAATGCTTTTTTTTTTACGAGCGCGACCGGAAGTAGAAATGCATCCAAAGCTAGTGGGTGGCAGAGAGTGGTGCGGGCGGCGGTGGTAGTGCGCTATTGGCAGGCAGCGCGCCGCCGCCGCAGCCGCTGTTGTTATTCGCACTGCCAAACACAATGCCGCTATTAATCGGATTGGAACGACGTGCGGCGGGCGGCGGCCCGAAAGGAATGCGCCCCTCGTGCGGCGGCGTCCGTCTCCATTCATCGCGCCGCCGACTGCGAATAGTGAGGCGGACTGCAAATAGTGCGGCGCGCCGCGCTGCTGCACCCGCTGCCGGTAATGGCTATGCAAAGTGTGCGCGTTTTTTTTCTCTTGCATAGTGCTCTTCAAAAATTAGACAGAAAAAAAAACGAAAAAGTTTCCTGAGGTCACAAAACCTCGAAAAATGTCAAAATTTTCAAGTTTTGCAACTTACAAAATTTTCTCCTATTTTTTTTTTGTATCATAAAGCAGGAGAAGGCGTGACATTCCGTTCATATATTTTTTTTCCCACCAGCTCTAATATCTAGACAAAGTCTACCAACCCTTTACAAAAATTTCGGTCTGGTTTGAGGAGTTACACCTGAATAGACATTTTCCCTTGCCAGTGTACGGAAAATGACAAATATAAAATGGTACGGTGCGGCGACGGGCGGCGGCTGGCGGCTGGCTCTGGTATGCCACTGCCACTCCTCTGTCCCGTCCCGGCGGCTCCGGCCGGCCACCACTCGAATCCACTTGCTTGTCCGTTTGTCCCTCCACGCGTATTTGGAGCGAAAGCGAGCGACCAGCGGCGACCGACTGCCGCCGCTGCTGCTGCCAGCGATACTGGACCGGGCAGCGCCGGAAGCCGAGTGTGTGTGTGTGTGTGCGTGCGTGTGCGTGTGTGCGTGTGAGTGCACTTTACGGTGCACGGAGAGGAATATGCTCTCGCTGATCCTCCGGTTCCGGCGAAAAAGTCATTTTGTTTTGCGAGCGGAGATCGTTTTTGATTGGCAAAGTTTACGAATTTTTTGAAAGCATTTTTTTTTTTTTTTTTAATTTAAAGAAAAATTATAGTTTTGTGGGGATTCCTCGCATGTAAGACTACGTGGGAAGGTCGGATGTTTGTTTAGAGTGTTGAAAAAAATATTGATGATGATGATTTTTTTTTTGAATTTTATTAAAAAATATTCTGCGAGAGAGCATTTTAATTTTTTACTAGTGCCCCTGTGGGATGGGCCCCGCCGGCCCTGCCGCGCTCCGTCAGTGTCCACAGCCGGGGCGGTGCACGGCCGTTGTCGTCGCCGGCCTCCTGTCCCCGCCGTCAGCTCGCCGTGGACCGTTGTCCACTCAATGAAGGCCGCTCCTTTTGGTTCCGGCTTCCCGTCGACGGCTGCTGCTGCTGCGGCGGCGGGGTGCTTCGGACAAACCTGTTCGCCATCAGCGGCGGATTCTTTTGCAATCAGGAAAAGCGTCATTTCCTTTCCGACGCGAATGACCGAGGGCTGATCAAGTATTTTGAGCTCGAAATCCCCGTTATATTTTACAAATTCTTATGTATTTAGAGCGGCGGGGAGCGCCTGGTGGGTAGGCAGCCGCGCCGACCCGCGACGCACCCGCGCCCGCCGGGCTGGCCTACCCCCGACTCCGCAGGCTGACCGGAGAGAGAGAGAGAGAGAGAGGGAGAAGAGATGACGGAGGAGGACGAAAGAGGGACGAAGACGGAAGAGGAAAGTGGCGGCGGGGCGAGAAGGATGGGAATATTAATTATTGTGCGTGAAAGTCTTCCTGCTGCATGAATGCCATACCGGAGTGTCGTACGCGCTTCTTCAAAGTCCCACACCGGTCCGGTCAGGTGCTGTCCAGTCCCTCGCCGCCTCTCTCTCTCTCTCTCTCTCTCTCTCTCTCTCTCTCTCTCTCTCTCTCTCTCTCTGTCTCTACGTGCCACGGCGGCGACGGCGGCTCGGTGACCGTGTCTAATGGACTAACTAACTACCCACCACCACCTGCCAACAAGAGAGAGAGAGAGAGAGAGAGAGAGGGGGGAGAGAGAGACAAAGAGCTAGAGTTTCTCTAAAACAGAGGGAAAAGGAGACAAAACGCGTAGATATGCGGTATAGGGGATTATCGTGGATGAGACTGGCGTATGACACGGTCCGCGGAATAACCCCGCCCCCCCACACACACACACACACACACACACACACACACACCGGGGCGTGACGCAACCGGGAGGGCGGGAGGGTGAGAGAGAGGGAGGGAGGAGGAGTTTACCCCGCGCTCACCGAACAACGCCATCGTCGTAAGGCCCGGCGACGGTGGTGGTGGTGGCTCCGTATCCAATGCCCCCCCCCCCCCCCAAAAAAAAATTAAATAAATAAGGGAAAAGAAAATTGTTTTCTTTTCCTTTCCCTCTCTCTCTCTCAAAAAAAAATACAAAAAATATGACTTTTTTCTTCCCTCCCTCCCTTTCTAAAAATACAAAAAAAATTATTTAATCCCTCCCCCCGGCCCCTTCTCTCTCTCCCTCTCTCTCCCATGTCCAGTCTGGACCGATGGCAGCGGCTCCGCCGGGTCCTCCCAGGGCATGATTGCAGGTGGGAGTCTGAAGTGCGCTCGGGGTCCGGCGGGGGTCCGGCCGGGGTCCAGTCGGAGTCCGGCAGAGTGGGCGAACCGGAACCACCGCGCGCCCGGCGCAGCCACGCACGATGCAATGCAATGCACTCTGAGGGCCAGGCCCCCCGACCCGACCTGAGGGAGAGAGAGAGAGAGAGAGAGAGAGAGAGAGAGAGAGAGAGAGAGAGAGAGAGAGAGAGAGAGAGAGAGAGAGAGTCGGTAGACGGACGCACGACAAATTACTTTCGACGTAACGCGTTTGGCGGGTACACCGGAGGAGGTCATAACGGGACGCGATCGCACGCAGAAACGTTTTGTGCTCACTCAGGGGAAGAAGGATGTTATTTCGATTACAACCCGCCTCTCGGCGCGTGCAAGACTTTCCTGCCGCTCCCGCCGCCGCCGTGTGCGGCGCTGCTACTTGCTTTCAAACGCCGTCTCTGCGACACACAACACACACACATACACACGCACTGGGTTACCACGATGCAGTCAATTATTTTCAATTATGCACTAATTGTCTTAAGGTGATGGCGGAAAGATACATACACGTTCCCCGTATGACAGTTTAAAAAATATGCGTTCTTTCTCTCTCTCTCTCTCTCTCTCTCTCTCTCTCTCTCTCTCTCTCTCTCTCTCCTCTCATATTCCCTCTCCTCCTCCACCCTCCGACGCGTGCGGAGGGTTCGGCTGGCCGGCCCGCGTCGAATTGCAATCAGTGGCGGCGCTGGCCGCCGGCCAGAACGGCACTTCGCTCGCGACCACCACCACCGCCGGCGGCACGGGTGGCGCTTCGCGGGGCTTCGCGGGGCCGCGGCACCCTTTGGCGCCGCGTCCGGATTGCTCACCGTCGGGGACGTGCTGATTAGGAGGCCGTTGACGGCGACGCTCTCCAGGCGCCGGCGGCGGCGCGTGCCGGCGGCGCCTGTCGTGTAGGCAGCCGCGGCTCCCGGCGCGCACGCGTGCCGTGCGGGCAGGCCCACGTCGCAGGCGCCCCCCCGCGCAGCTCCGCCCCCGCGCGCTGGAGAGCGAGCGAGACAGGACGACGGGGAGGGAGCGAGACGGAGACACGTCGGCCGGGCCGCATCGGCAGCCCAGATCTCGCCGTGGCGTCTCCGTCGTGGAGGCAGCGGTGACGGAAGCGCCGGCGGCGGCGGCGGCGGCGACGGGGCACGGCGGAGCTGGCGCCCGGCTCCCCTGCAGGCAGCACCGTCCTGTCCCGTCCCGGACCTACGACAACCTTTTCCGCCTTGGCTGCTCTGGCTGGCTGCTGCCGCGGCCGAGTGCCATATAGGCCCTGCTATGCTAGAGCTGCGTGTGTGTGTGTGTGTGTGACCCCGCGGCGGCGACACACACACACACACACACACACAGACTGTTGAATAACGCCGTCCTAGCGTGACCTTCCCTTCCTCAAGGTCAACGGCGGAGCCATTTCGGCAGGACACACATACACACACTGCGACCAATGAGTCGATTTCTAGGCGCTGCACAACCCTGTCACACACACACACACACACACACACAAACACGCAGTGTGCCAAAAAGCGTGCCCGCACTCAACAGGTGTGACACGTACGACGGCCGCAAGGGTCATCGACCCCGCACTGCCGACGCCGGCCGCATAGAAATACTCAAGTCCGAAATAACATTGGCACGTTGCTCTTATCATTTTATTTTAATTTAAAAAAAATTTTTTTGCGAGACCTGTGTGTGTGTGTGTGTGTGTGTGTGTGTGTGTGTGTGTGTGTGTGTGTCCGGCTGAGTCGCTCTGCTCTCCTCACTGTATATGGTGGTTTGCGGGTAGGGGGAGGAGAAGAGGGAAGAGGTCAGAGGGATCCCCGCTTGGGGGAGAGGAGGGGAGGAGGAGAGGGGAGGAGGGGGAGGGGCACCCCATCGTTTCCACACGGATCATGCCCACCACACGCATTGTCCAACGCACACACACACACACACACACACGTGCAGAGGCGGCAGACACTCCTGTGTCCACCAAGCCGCGCGGCGTCCCGCTCCCACCACCACCACCACCACCACCACCACCACCACCACCACCACCACCACCACCGCAGCCGTTGCGGTTGCAGCGGCGGCGGGGGGGCTCCATATGGATGGGACGCGCGCCAAAAAAGATCCGGACTTACGTAAAAGAAAGGCGCGCGGAAGAGGAGGGGGGGGGAGGGATTTTTTGGGAGGAGGGAGGGAGGGGAGGGGAGGGGTTGCGGTAGCGACGCCCTCTGCTGCCATCCAGGCCGCGCGGCGGCGGCTGTCCAGCTGCCGCGCGGCCTTCACATACTTTTGTGTTTCTTGAAGAGGAGGGGTGATGAGGAAACGTCGTCTGCTGCTGGTCTGTCCTCCCGCCTTGCCTTAATGTTGCTGACGGATGGTTCGTGTGCGCTCGGCGCGCAGTGCTGGACCTGTGTGTGTACGGCGGCGTGAGACAACGTCATTTAAAAAAAATACAATTTTATAAGAACGATATATTCTTACATCAATGAATGAAATTTTAAAACAATTTTCTTTTTTAAAAACTGTTTTGTTTATTTTTTTTTGCAAATCATTAGGAATTTGGAGGTTTTCCAGAACCGTGTAATATCATCACTAGGAAAAGGAGCGTTACCCGCGGAACTGAGTACACACACACACACACACACACACACACACATGGACACACGTCGTGTCCGACGCCATTGCGGGGAGAGAAAGGAACGACGGGGTACCCTGCCGCCGCCTTCCCCAACAATAATAGTGCTGGAAGTAGCCGTGTGGAATTCTCGTTTTCGGGGCGGCGGAGCGGCGGAGCGGCGGCACAGCGCTTCGGCGGCGCAGGCGGCGGTGGACCCCTCGCGGGGCCCGCACGGCCCGCACCGACGCCCCCCGCAGCCCATCGCACGGGCCGGCGGGCGTGGAGCCGGCGGCCAGCAGCGGCCCGGCAGCCCGGCAGCCCGGCAGGCGGTTTTGGGTTGGGCAATAATTGCATTATATGAACACACACACACACACACACACACATCCGCCTTGTCATTACGGGTTAGGGAAACGGAAGTCCGAGCTTGTGCTGGATCTCACCAACACCTCCCCCCCCTCTCTCTCTCTCTCTCTCTCTCTCTCTCTCTCTCCTCTCTCTCTCTCTCTCTCTCTCTCTCTCTCTCTCCCCCCCCCTCTCTCTCTCTCTCTCTCCCTCTCGCCGCCGCCGAGGATTTTCCAGGCTGGTTTTCAATAATCTGCGGGCGTGCGGCCGATCCATCACACATAAAAAAATGCGGACCTGCCCTGCTGGCTTTATACACGTCGAACGACGACGTCCAGCCATACGGCGTGCGTGCATGTGTGTGTGTGTGTGTTAAAGCAGTTGGATGTATTTTTGTAGCACACAATTCTCTTGTTAAATTAAGCACTCAATTTTTTTTTAAATTGTCATTTTTTGGATAAGTTTTTAAGTTACTTTTTGTTTTAAATTTTTCTAAAGAAGTTTCTTTCAAAAGTTTCTTTTCTTTTTTTTGGCATGCCTCGGAGTTAGTTTTCGTGGCGAACTTCCCGTCCCGTCCCGTTCCGTTCCGCTGCCGGCGGCCTCCTGGCCTGCTGTGGCCGTTATTCCGTGACGGCCCGCATATCTCCGATACATATATATATATGTATATATTGAGTGATGGAGTCATCACTTTCTTGCCGTCGGCTGCACTCTGCCCCCCCGTGAGTCCCCCCCCCCCCCCCCCCCCGCGGGTGCGATGCGATTCTCAGCGTGATAGGTCGTGAGGCGGTCGGCGCCTCTTTCGTCGGCGGCAGGTTGGCAGCCCGGGGCGGCGGCGGCCGGCCGGAGCTTTACGACCACCACGCGTCGCGGAGTGCCGCGCGCTGCAGCCGCCATGTCGTCGTTATGTTGTTATTATAATAATCAGCACCGTCTCGCTTCCTCTCTCCGTCTCCCCGTCTGTCTGTCTCTCTTCCCCTCCCGCCGTCCCGTGATCCTCTTGTAATTAGCGATTTACCGACGCGGTGAGCCGTCTCATGACCAATCAGAAGCGCAGGCGTGATGAATGGCACAATAAGCAGCAGCAGCAGCAGCAGCACGCGGCGCGGCTACCGGCCCGCCAACCTGGGGAAATAAAAAAATGAGAATTAAAAACGACACGACCCGTCGCCGTCGCCGAGTTTTAATTGATTCATCATTGGTTCTGCGACGCATAAATGTTATTCAAAGTTATTGTCACTTTTTGAAGCGTTCTTTAAATGGAACTGCGTTAATGTGCGGCACCTCAATAAAAAAATTTTTGCGGCCTGCCAACCTAACCGAACCGCTCCCCTTGCTCTCCTCCCATGTGACCTGCCCCGCCCGTGTATATCCCCCCCCCCCCCCCCCGGAGTTCCCTGATGAGAAGAGAGCGCAGCGCCGTTCCCATCCTTTCCGCTGCTCAGGCAGGTCCTTGCACAGGTCCTGCACAGGCCCTGCGCAGCCTCTCTGCCTGCAGCCCTGCCCTGCCCTCTGCTGCTGCTGCTGCTGCTGTGGGCGCCCCTCGCAGACCTGCCGGCTGCCGCAGCAGACGCAGTGTTGCCCCCAAATAATTACTACCACGCCGGCCCGTTTGCCATGTTTGTGGGCTTGTTAGTGGCAGCGCCTCTCGGGGCCCCCCTGTCCGCCCGCCCGTCTGTCTGTCCGTCTAGAAAATAGATAGAGGCCTGCTCGGGGCGGCTCAATTAATTTGATTTCTCCCTCGTGTGTTCCGACCCCGCTCTTGAACGAAACAGTTAGGAAAAGCTTTCGGAGCTCTACAGGGAGGCAGCGCAAAAATAAATAAATTTAAAAAATCATAGAAAATCGTGTTTTTCTTTGTCAACCTTTTTGAACCGAGAGAGAGAGAGAGAGAGAGAGAGAGAGAGAGAGAGAGAGAGAGAGAGAGAGAGAGAGAGAGAGAGAGTTCGGTTATTGTAGCGTGCGTCCTTTTGTTTGAGGCGCTGCTCTAGCGGCGGACTCTGTCCTCTGATCCTCATCAGCCCGATGATCCGCCTGTTCTGCACGCGCCGTTATGTGTCCACGTGTGAAACACATGAGAGAAGAGCGATGTATCACACACACACACACACACACACGGTGCGACACAGACAGGCGGGCTCTCACCCCTCGGAGAAAGCACCTGCACAAGTGCACACACGCTCGCATGGGTACTAAATCGAATCAGATTGGAGCGTTACCATTCGCAGGAAGCAAGAGCACACACACACACACACACACACACACACACACACACACACACACGAGCATCAGCTGTCCGTGTGTGCAAGCTGGTAGGGGTAGGAGTCAGTCCGTCCACCCTCCCTTCCGCCCTTGCTCTTCTTCCTCTTTCTCTCTTCCTCCTTCTGCTGCATACATTCGGTACCCTTCTTCTCCCTCTTGCTCCTCGCTCTTTCTC